>JACEFZ010022286.1:232500-345121 GCA_014155875.1 Cepaea nemoralis | reverse complement strand
GGGGAAAAAGACCAATCGTCAAATTAATGTTTCAAACATCACTTGGGAACAGAATAGTAAAAAGTGAATTTCTTTTACACCACCTGGGAACAGCCCAATGGCAGTATGTTTTACACGACAGGTGAACAAACAAAGAGATACAGTTATTCCCCATCACATGGGAATAAATCAGTATAAACTTATTAGGAAGTTAGTATAACAATGGTCTTGTGAACAGTAGACACTTGAGACAGGAAGTACATTTATTTCAAAGAACAGTATGTTCGTGTCCTCACTAGACAAGGGTGTTATAAGTATAGGAACAAATTAGACATATATTAACTGTGTGATCCAGACAGGATTTAGGGTCGGACTGTGACTAGTTCTTTTGAGTGATCAAACAGCCACCGGTGGAAATCTACATCTAGCAGGATGGACACATACCTGGGTGAGGTCTTCGTGGACTGAATGAAGATGTGGTGTGATCCTTTCTGGGATGATCGGGCTGGGCTCTTCGGCTACCTGGTCTAAGTCTGCACCCACTAGAATATTCGACACACATTCTACACATTACTAACACACACTTCTCACACTTATACTCTTTGCTTAATAAATTATTTTGTATTTATTTGTTAAAGCTAGAGTTGTGGAGTATGTTATGTTGGGGAGGAGTGAGAGGGGGCATGATCTAAGGGTGAGTGAGAGTAAGAAAAAGGGGTTTGCAGACCGACGGAGTTTTGTGGACGGAGTCTGGTGGTTTCTCTAAGACAACAATATTGGGGTAATAAAAATGTGGTGTGGATTCCCATCACTCCAAGGACGACACTAAAGTAAGTAAGAAAGACTTACGACAGTCCGTCCAGCATAATTTCTCTTGGTCTGCC
This sequence comes from Cepaea nemoralis, assembly GCA_014155875.1. Taxonomy (NCBI): domain Eukaryota; kingdom Metazoa; phylum Mollusca; class Gastropoda; order Stylommatophora; family Helicidae; genus Cepaea; species Cepaea nemoralis. The sequence goes on along the minus strand of JACEFZ010022286.1, from coordinate 344,258 downwards.
TCTGCCTCTCTTCCCCTCGATCTTTCCAGTTGTCACGATGTTCTCCAATGCCTCTCTTCTCATCACATGACCAAAGAAAGATGTTTGTCTCTTTCTTATTGTTGTATATAGTGTTCTAGTTTCATTAGCCTCTTTCAGGCAATCGTTGTTAGTTACTCTGGCAGTCCAAGGAATTCGCAACATTCGTCTTAAAAACCACATCTCTGTTGCTTCTAAGTTCTTCCTAATTTGTTCATTTACATTCCAAGATTCGCTGCCATACAGCAAAACTGGTTCTATATAGCATTTTAGTACTCTCTCTCTTACATTCATTGATAGCGACTTATTGCATAAGATACTCTTCATTTTCTGAAATGCTGTCTTTGCCTGCCCTATTCTGCTCTTAATCTCTTTTGTACATCTTCCATCTGATGTTATAAGTGCCCCTAGGTATTTAAAATTATCCACTTGGTTGAGAATTTCCCCTTCTATTTCTATGTCACATTTTGGCGTCCCCATTTTCTTTGATATCACCATTGTTACTGTTTTCTTGATATTCAAGGACAGTCCTTTCTGTGCACTCTCTGTTACTACACTGTCAAACAATTGTTGTAGGTCTGTTGCATTATCCGCTACTGTGTCATCTACATAGCGTATATTATTTATATTATAACCTCCAACTAGTATTCCTGGCTTCTCTTTGATCTCTCTCATTATTACTTCGCTATGCAGGGAGAAGAGATCGGGTGACAAGACACACCCCTGTCGTACTCCTAGCTTTATCTGTTCGTAACTACCCTCTTTATTTCCCATTTTAATTGCTGCTACTTGGTTCCAGTATATACTCTTTATTATTCTTAAATCTTTCCCATCAATGTTGATATCTTCCAACATTTTAATCAGCTCATCATGTTTTACTTTATCAAATGCCTTAGTATAATCTATGAAGCATAAATATATGTCTCTTTGTTTCTCTATTGATCTTTCTATTAGTGTTCGTAATATATATATTGCATTGTTTGTACCCTTTCCTTCCATAAAACCATACTGTTCTTCACTAATTTCCATTTATATTTTCTTTCTTGTTCTTCTCATTATAATTCTGAGTAGAAGCTTAGTGACATGGTTTATGAGGTTAATTGTACGAAAATCTTCACAATCAATTGCTCCTGGTCTTTTTGGTATAGCTATAAATACAGATTTCAGCATATATCACTGGGTAAATATCCACTACTGTAAATATCATTCAACATTTTGGTTAATATATCTACTCCAAATTCTCCCAACACTTCTAATTCTTCTATTGTGATTTCATCTGGCCCAGCTGTTTTTCCTTTCTTCATATGTTTCATAGCATCAGCGACTTCTTCTTTTAGAATAGGTGGGCCTTCTAAGTTACTTTCTTCTGTTAATTCTTCCCTTTCTCCATTATATAATTCTCTTATATACTCATTCCACCTCTTCATTATAGCACCTTCCTCCAATAAAGTCTGTCCTGTTTTTGATTTCAAACACCCTGTATTTATTCTTATTTTTCTTCCTGTGAGCTCGCTGATTTGTCTGTACATACTTGTTTGATCTTTAATGGAATTTAATTCACTTTTTCTGCATTGCTCATTTAACCAACTTTCTTTTGCCTTCACACATTTATCTCTTATTTCTTTCTTTATCTTAGCATACTCTTGTTTGTCATTTTTATTCTGTTTCCTTTTGTCCATCAACCTTAAGATTTCTTCATTCATCCATTTTTTCTTAGCTTTTTGGCTTCTCTCCGGTAATATTTCTTTGCTAGTTTGATGAATGGAGTCCCTTAACATTTCCCATTGTTCATCTATACTCTGTATTTTAGCTATTGCATTGTACCTATTTTTCACAGTCACTCTGTATTGTTCTTCAATTTCTTTATCTACTTTCAGAACCTCTTTATTAAGTCTCAAGTTGTTAACCATTTTTTCCCCTCTCTTTAATCTTACTTTTATTTGTCCACATAGTGGTACATGATCACTGTTACCGTCAGCACCAGGCATTGTCTTTACATTAATTAATGCATTTCTAAATCTTTTATTAATAAGTATGTAGTCAATTTGGTTGCGTATTTTCATATCAGGGCTTTTCCATGTGTATAGTCGTCTTTTATGGTGTTTAAACCATGTGTTTCCAATTATCATATCATTAATATTTGCCCATTCTATTAGTTTCTCTCCTCTTTCATTTCTTGTACCTAAACCGTAATTCCCCACTATATCCTCTATTTTTTACTTTCCTACTTTTGCATTAAAATCCCCCAGTATTATTTTTATTTCTTGTGATCCAATTTGGGCTATTGCCATTTCAACTTCATCGTAAAAGTTTTGTATAGCTTCATCACTACTGTTTGTTGTTGGTGCATATACTTGTAGATTCTACTTACGAAAATTTGATAATGGTACTTTCTGAAAGTGATGATGATACTTTCTGAAAGTGGTAATGGCACTTTCTGTAAAGTATAGATGGTATTTTCGAAATGTATAGATGGTACTTTCTGAAAGTGGTAATGGTACTTTCATAAAGTATAGATGGTACATTCGTAAAGTGGTGATTGTAATTTCTTTAAGTGGTGATGGTGCTTTGGTAAAGTGTAAATGGGACGTACGTTAAGTGTAGATGGTACTTTCATTTAGTGTAGATGGTACGTTCGGAAAAACCTAAAAACTACACTCGTTGATTTCATAGCGCGAGGCAGACGGATTGTCCGCACAAAAAAAAAAAAAAAAAGCAGACACACTTGTAACAAAACGAGGGGACTGTAAAAAAGATAACAAAGTCTCAAATTTTAAGGGTTTCGAGTCATTCATGCTCCATAAACCAACCCGTGATATCGGCATTCTATTGATCTAAAGGCCGGCTCCCTGGCCGAGGAGTTAGCAGCTTTCTCCGTTAACCCCAAATACTCTCGTGGTTGACGTGAGCGCATGAGAATTAGAAGTGGTTCGAGTCGTGCCAGTGACGTTTGGGAGTATGGAGCCGGTCGCTCAGAAAGTCGTGGCATTCTGATGAGCGTAATCTAGCCCAGGAATCAACATACAGCTGAAAAATGCTGGTGTTGACCGCAATATCCTGAAACAGGATGGAAACGCGGGGGAAAAAAATTGCTCTAAAGACAACCCCGTTTCCACCCCTACCTTATGGTCACATAGGTTATGTTCCATCCAAGGGACATAATTAATATTTTTGTTTATTCCACAGTAGTTTCCTTATGTAGATCTGTGATGTGATGTAGTTAGTCGCATATCCTTTACAGGACGTAGCAGTCAACCCCAGCATGATTTGGGTGTTCGTGATTCCTGGGCAAGTTTACGTTTGGTAGTTCGCCATTGATTTCTAAACAACCTGTACCCATCATCATCAAGTGCTATGCCAGCTGGCATATGCGTTCATGACTTTCCACAGATCTCGGTCTTTAGTTTTCTGGACCAACTCTGCTGCTGATATTCCTCAATCTGTCCACATCATTGCTCTTGGTCTGCCTCTGCATCTCTTCCTCTCGATCTTTCCAGTTGTCACGATGTTCTCCAATGCCTCTCTTCTCATCACATGACCAAAGAAAGCTGTTTCTCTCTCTCTCTCTCTCTCTCTCTCTCTCTCTCTCTCTCTCTCTCTCTCTCTCTCTCTCTCTCTCTCTCTCTCTCTCTCTCTCTCTCTTTTAGTGTTGTATATAGTGTTCTAGTTTCATCAGCCTGTCTCAGGCAGTCGTTGTTAGTTACTCTGGCAGACCAAGGAATTCGCAAAATTATTCTCAGGAACCACATCTCTGTTGCTTCCAATTTCTTTCTAATTTGTTCATTAACATTCCAAGATTCACTGCCATACAGCAATACAGGTCGTTAGCCGCTACACGCTGCGGGATTTGCTGAGGAGGGGATCCGAGCACTTATGGACTGAATGGTTCGATGTGCAATGAGGATGATCTGTCGACTAACTAACTAACTAATGCAGGTTCTATATAGCACTTTAGCACTCTCTTTCTTACATTCAATGATAGTGAGGTAAGGTGTAGGATTTTTTTTCTGTCGGGGGCAAAAAGAAAATCCTAACCTGCACAGTTCGCGGCGACTGCACTAGCCAGGCGGCCTTTATTCCTCAGGCTCAAAGACCCCTCTGCCATACACCGCAAGGTACTATATTGGCAGTAAATGACAGTGACAGTGACATAATGATAGTGACTGATTTCATAGAATACTCTTCATTTTCTGAAATGCGGCTTTTGCCTTCCCTATTCTTCTCTTTATCTCTCTTGTGCATCTGCCATCTGATGTTATCAATGCCCCTAGGTATTTAAAATTATCCACTTGGTTAAGGAGTTTCCCTTCTAATTCTATTTAACATTTTGGTGTCACCTTTCTCTTTTATATCACCATTGTTACTATTTTCTTGATATTCAAGGAGAGTCTATTCTTTCCACTCTCTGTTACTACAATATCCAACAATTGTTGTAGATCTGTTGCATTATCCGCCACCAATACAGTGTCATCAGCATAGCGTATATTGTTTATGTTATAACCTCCGATTAGTATTCCTGGTTTCTCTTTGATCTCTCTCATTATTACTTCGCTATATAAGGAGAAGAGAAGTAGTATAGTATGTTGTTTACGGGCCCCAGATTCCGGCTCCAGCTCCGGAATATTTCTCTCTATAGCCTCTATGTGACGTCACGCGCTCCGGTGAAAAATGGATCCGGATTCTCAATCCGGATCCAAAGGGGTATAACTCACTTTTTGGTCTTATTACATCCCTTTAAAAGACGGTGATCGGGTGGCGGACGGTGAGGGCGACCGGGTGTGTGCGTGATCGCGTGCGTGTTCGAATCCAATAAAAAGTGTGCCATTGATGAGTAGGTGGTTATTATTAGTCATGGATCCGAGATGGAAGCATCCTTTTACGGTCTTGATTGAGGGGCCAACGGGGAGCGGAAAATCCGTCTTTGTACAAAAGTTCCTGACCCATCTTCCAGACATGATCGAACCTTTGTCAGAGGAAGTTATATGGTGCTACGGAGAATGGCAACCCCTGTATGAGACTATGAAGGGTGTCGAGTTTAACGAAGGTCTACCGGATACGGAAAAATGGACAGGAGATAGACGTCGACTAGTGGTGATAGATGACCTAATGTCCGAAATATATGAAAGAGTGACTAAACTATTTACTAAGGGTAGTCACCATCGAAACCTCAGCGTCATGTATATAGTCCAGAACCTCTTTGGTAAGAATAAAGAACACAGAACCATCAGCTTGAATTCGCATTACCTAGTAGTGTTTAAGAACCCACGTGACGGATCGCAGATTACCAATCTGGCTAAACAGATGTATCCAGGCCGCGTGTCATATGTCCAAGAGAGTTTTAAGGACGCGACAGCGGCTCCACACGGGTATTTGCTCTTTGACCTTCGACAGGAAACACCAGATCAGCTCCGTTTACGAAGCAATATTTTCCCCGATCAGCGTCAAGTCGTCTACGTGCCCAAATAGTATGTCCAACCGGGTGAAACGTCACGGGGCCATGCTGCGATTCTTGGGTGAGGCGAAACCAGCTGCCGTAAAAGCCGTAATTAAAACAGCGTCCCCGGACCTCGTCCAATCAATTTGTGAATGCTGTCACAATGTATTAAAAGGTAATGTTCCACTGACACCGGCTCAGAAGAGGCGACTGCAGCGGCACAAAAACAGGCTGAGAGTGCTCACGGGTAAGAAACTGTCTACCAAGAAACGGAAACAAATCTTGCAACAAGGTGGATTCATAGGTGCTTTATTAGGTCCCATTCTTAACGTGTTGAAAGGCGTCGTGGGTTTGTAATGAAGAAAATGATCTTGATCGACCCTCGGCTGCTGGAACAACCTTATGTACCACCCGACACACTAACCGATAACTGGCGTGACCTGGATCAGCAAATGCAACAAGTCCTGGAAACCGAAGATCTACCACCGCGGTAAAAAGCCCGAGTGTATCAGCAAACCTTGCAGCGTTATCTGAATCGACTCGATCAGTACAGACATAAGTCTTTAGGCACAGTGGATATCAAGGAACCGCCAACGATACAAAAACCCGAAGTCAGCTTTTTACAGGCCTCAGTAGTCGAGACACCCGCTCAGCCAACACCCATTCCACCGACTAAAAGTCAAGTTGTCGAGACCACACCACCGTACAGACTTAGGCGAAGCAAGAAGAAGAGTAGGATACCCACGCCCAAATGGGCAAAATGGCCGCGCAATTAAGAAAGTATTACTACGACCCGAAGAAACCCGGAGCCTATGGTGGGGCTGCCGCCTTAAAAAGGCAAAGTCAACTGAACGCTAAAAAGATAGAGGCTTGGCTACGGCATCAAGATACTTATACTTTACATAAACCGATCCGTCGTCGTTTCCAGAGACGTAACCGGTGGTATAAATCAGCAGTTTCAAGCCGACTTAATAGATATGAGACAATTACAAAGATACAATGATGGGATGTCGTACCTAGTGACGTGTCTCGACGTGTTTAGTAAATATGCTTGGGTCATCCCGATCCAGAAGAAGACGGGGAAATCGTCAGTGGAGGTCGTGGGTAAAATTTGTGCCGATAGACAACCGTTAAATTTTCAGACTGACAAAGGATCAGAATTTGTCAACCGGACCTTCTTAACATTTCTGAAAGACCGAGGTGTGCATTTCTTTACGACCGAGAACGAAGACGTTAAAGCCGCCATAGTGGAAAGATTTAATCGAACCCTTAAAGAAAAAATGTGGCGGTATTTCACCAAGACCAACACACTTCGATACGTAGACGTGATAGATAAGCTGATCCGCAACTACAACTTTTCGTATCACAGATGTATTCGCATGGCGCCCATGCAAGTCAACTACCACAATCAAGAGGAGGTGTGGAATAATATGTACCAGAAGACAGTCGCCTCAAGAAAAGTTCATTTTACAGCTGGGATCGGGTCAGGTTGGCTCAACCCAAACAACCTTTTAAAAAAGGGTATACACCCTCGTGCTAAGAAGAACTTTTTACCGTCAGTCGTATAAACCAGACCAGTCCGGTGACATATGTGCTAAAAGACGATTCGGGGGAGGAATTACGAGGCTCATTCTACAGTGAAGAGCTTCAAGCAGTTGGAGATAAGCAAGTGTATCGGGTCGAAACAGTCTTACAAGAAAGGCCCAGGAGAGGTGGTGGTAAAGAGTATTTAGTGAAATGGTTCGGGTATAATTCGTCATTCAACAGTTGGGTCTCAGACCTAACCAGATACCGAGACTAATGGAAGAAACTAACGGGGAGACTACGGTATTGAACCCACAAATTAACTCACCCAGCGAAAGAACCTCGTTCTGGTGGATGTTTGGAGAGCGAATACCGCGGCTAGAGATTGTCTTCTTCTGTCAGATGGTAGTTATATACACCATCATTGGCGTTTCATTATTCAATGTGTCTCGAGGCAGCGTCGACGCACCCGAGGGCAAGTTGTGGATCGCACTTCTAAGCAGTTGTCTGGGGTACATGTTACCTAATCCTAAATTATGAGTTTCTACGTCACATTACCGAGCAATGCTTCGCCGAATATGTTTCCCAATACTCCAGGTCACTATTTCGTCAAGTTACCGCAGACTATTGAGGTGAGTCAACATTACGAAGTGGGTCTGGCCGAAATTCAATTTCCGAACTACTACTGCAATGTGTTAGAGCAAGAAGTGTGGATAAGATACGCCTCACCAACCAGAGGAAATTCCAGAAAACTGTGTCCCCCAGGCCTATACAGCTCACCAGAAGCTTTTATAACGGAGCTGAATCGACTAATGAAAGAGTCGGAGGTCGATGATCAGACGCGAGTCAGATTCTATTTCGACAAAGTTTCAAAGAAAGTCATCGTGAAAATATTCGAAGTGGGGGCCGTGGCTATATTTAGCGAAAAGTTGAAAGATATATTAGGGCTTCACTCCTCGAAGATATCGCATGCCAACCCAATAATGGAAGGCCAAGTGGCGGTAGATCTGAATAATGACCTGCAAAATATCTACGTCTACTGCGACCTCATAGCGGCAAGACCAGTCGGAGACGCCATGGTCCCACTACTAAGGACAGTCCCTATCATGAATCAGCTCTCGGCCTCAGTGTTTCGCGCCTACGACAAACCTAACTATGTACCATTGAGTCGGTACTCCTTCGACACGGTGGAAATACTTTTAACCACCGATACGGGCATAAAGATTTCATTCACTACCGGAACTTCAGTGCTGACGTTACATTTTCGCACTCGGAAATATTCAGACCTAGAATAATGGTGAAATATGTGGCATTACGTCGAAATGCCAGACTGTACGAAGACTTTTACTGTAATCAAGCTGGACATGGTATGCCGGTGTTTGTGGGTGGTCGGAGTAAGAGAGGACGTGGTATCGGTAGTTTCTTCAGTGGACTCGGTCGCACGATTCTACCCTGGTTAAAGACCGGTGGTAAGGCCTTACTCAGAGGAGGTGTTGGTACGGGTCTGCGAGTGGCCCAAGATGCTTTAGCTGGCAGGAACGTTGGAGAATCCTTTAAAGAGCATGCCAAACAAGCCGGTCAGCATCTACTGCAAGGAGCGGTCGATCACGTTAGCCAATCAGGTAGTGGTATTAGAAGAAAGAGACGACCAGCGCCACCCGGAGAACCCAGTACACGTATAAAACTGACCCCCGCACCCCATCGAGTTCATAAGAAGAAGAAGCCACAGCACTCGGATACATTCGCATAATGGCTCTGATTCACCCCAACTCTTGCGAGTGTCTTCATTCTGGTTTGGATCTGTTTAGCGTACCACCCACGCAAACGGCGGTAGAAGATGGAGAGTGTGTGGAGATACACCCACTCGCGTCTCTAGCTCCAGGCGTACCTATAGAATTTGTTATATCTGGTGCCAGTGAAGAGTATCTGGGTCTGTCTAACACTTTCTTACACGTCAGAGCTAAACCCACACTACTCAATGGTGACAATCTACCACCCACTGCCGACGTAGTTCCGGTCAACTATTACCTCCACAGTCTGTTTTCTCAAGTAGACGTCTCACTCAATGACACGCTAATCACCCCTAGTGAAAATACATATCCGTATAGAGCCTACATGGAAGCTACACTAAACCATGGTGAGGAAGCCAAGAAGAGTCATCTTTCGGCCGCCCTTTATTACTATGATACAGCCAAATTCCTCGATGACGTGCAAGGCGATAACAACAAAGGACTAAAAACACGACGTCAACAAGCCGGCGAGAGTCAAGAAATAGATATGATGGGTCGACTACACGCCGACATTTTTGTGCAAGACCGCTACATGATAAACGGTGTGGATGTGAAAATTAAGCTGACTCCGTCCAAAGCCACTTTTAACCTCTTGGCTCCCGATGGGGCACTGGGTTATTCATCCATTATAACATATGCCACGCTGGTGGTTCGTAAAGCCAGACTGAATCCGGCCATCGTTCTCGCCCACGAGAACACCTTGATGAGAACCAACTCGAAACTACCGATCAAGCGCGTGGCGCTAAAAACATTAGCTATCCCCCAAGGAATGTTATCTCATACCCAAGACAATCTGTTTATGAGTCAAACACCCAATCGCATCGTGATTGGACTTACTACATCATCAGCTTTTAACGGTGCCTACAACAAGAACCCATATAATTTTCAAACCTTTGGACTGACGTATCTCAACATAACTGTCGATGGACGATCTGCCACCAGCAAACCCTTAACCATGGATTTTGAACGTAATCAATACGTACGAGCCTTTTTTGGTACTAATCTAGCCATGGGTCTGGTGGGTAAGGACGCCGGTAATTCAATTGACTATACACAATATAAACAGGGTTATACTCTGTATGCCTTTGATCTGAGTCCCAGTTTACTAGACGGAGACCAGTTTAAGATGCCGAGGACGGGACCTCTAACGCTAGAATTTAAGTTCAACACACCCAACCCAGAACCATTACAAGTTATCGTCTACGCCGAGCACGACGGGATAATTGAAATTTCCAAGACCCAGATAAGTGCTAACAGATTACGCCTCATAATGAACACAGAACAGATTACCAGAATACTACTAGCTGATACATGTGTGCGTCGGTTACAGGTTAGAGTGTGCGCTCGAGATCAGTTACCTAGACACCTAGATAGAACCAGAGCTGCGGCGTTTGTCGTAAACACTGACCCCAGCGATAAACCCGGTTCCCACTGGATCGACCTGTATTATGATGGCTCAGGCAATTGTGAGTACTTTGATTCGTTTGGTCTGCCACCCTTACACGACGACCTCCTCAAGTTTATAGACCATCACTCAGACAGACCACTTATGTATAACACACGTGTGTTACAAGACGTATTAAGTAACGCCTGTGGCCTCTACGCTATCTATTTCATCATGATGAAAGGTCGTGGGGCGAGCATGATCCGAATTATCCGACCCTTTTCAAACAAACAATGGTTCAACGATCGGGAAGTATGGCGCTTAGTCACGCCATACATAAAACCAGGTGACCGTAACATGTTACGCTTGACGTAAAACTAGCTGACATCTACACAAAGCAAGGTGACCTTAACATGAGCCGCTTGAACTAAAACTAGCTGAAACCGGTTTACGCTCAAACACTAGTATATATACACCCTCGGTCGGTAACAGTCATTCATTCCGAAGATGACTACTGAACTCAAGACTGTGCCTGATAATGGGTCTACATGACTCGTGGTGGTGAGACCGTTAGACCCGTGGGCACTGGTGTCAAGGCAGTGTTTGTCTCATCCTATAGAGGAACGACCACGTTACACATCCGTCGCTTCTTTGGTGAATCCGAGAACAAGTTTCCAACCAAGATGGGGATGACACTCAGTCGGCAAGAATTTGAGCAGTTAATAGCTATGCAGAGTGAGATTATCGCTGACTTTGATCGACTCAACCAAGTTAATCAAAACAAACCATTAAAAGAAATTACCAACTGTCTTCAAGATATTCACCCCATTCCAGTCATCAATAATGTACCGTGTGCAGCCCTAGTCTTTCAAGCAAGCTACAACAACCAGATGTTTGATGTATCCAACAGCCAAATGTTTGACGCCTCCTTTGACAACAATACTCAGATGTCAGCCCGACAAACAGGAGACCAACAGCCATCCTCTGACTACACGCCATGTGACCGATATTTACCAAGTTACCAACCAGCCTACTCAGACAATTGTATTCCAGAGAAGAAGATCAGAAAAAACAAACCACGTGTCTAGATCTTTATTAAATAAAAAAGAAAAAAGAAAAAAACATTTTGTTGTGGTTTTTTAAATATATGTTTTTTGTACTTGTCTCTGTTCGGATTTTGTACTTGTGTATACGAAATTGTCTCTGTATTCCATTGTGATTTTGTTTCTTGTCACTGTTCCATTGTGTATGTGTTACTTGTGTTTGTGTTATTGTCTCTCTGTGTATGTATCAAGTCTTCCACATATAAAATTGAGTCTCTCACTACCAGAACGACATGAACACCAGAAAGAGGAAGAAACAAGAACAACATATAAAAAGAAAACATGAAAACAAGATAGGAAAAAACAAGACAGCTTCCATACCAGGACACTAAAAAAGAACCAACAAACACCGTGTAATAATAGTATTTTTATTTTTTATTTTCATAAATCTCAAACAGTGATATTATGTCCCCCACACAAAACATATTCGTGAGACAAGTGACATTATGTTCACACAAAAGTATTTATGATCACAATTTACAGACAATTCACACAAAAGTATTTATGATCACAATTTACAGACAATTCACACAAAGTATGTATGATAAAATTTACAGTTCGCATAAACATGATAAAATGTAGACAGAAATAAAATTATTCATTGATTCAAACAATATTCATAAGACAACCATCATGAAGGTTTACAGTGACCACCGTGAACATATGCTATTAGTAGAAAACAGGTTACAAAACTATGTACATTATATACACTAACATTATCCATGTCTGAAATGTGTGACCAGAGAAGGTCTTGAAAACAAGGTGTATTATATGTCTAATGGTGAAGTGGTGACGTTGTCTTTGTGTAACTGACGTTTTATGTAAAAATAGGGTAATGATTGTCTATGTTGTTCGTATGTGTAGACCGAGGAAGCCTGTGTTTTGAAGCCTAGGTTTGTCCCACCGGCTGCTGTCTGTGTGTTGAGTACGTCTAAGAAAGTGTCTCTGTCTAGGTGGGTATTGTGTTGTTTGGTGAGTCCTTTCGTGCTGGTCTTGTTATTGTCTCCAAAGCAGTGGTAAGTCTTGCTGCACAAGGAGATCATCCCTGACCCCTCATACTCTAACTTAAACAAACCAGGGGTTCTTTTGTCATACACTTTCTTACTTTTACACCGGGCACAGTCTGGTACACTACCTCTACTACTAATAAAGTACTGTTTATGGGCATCACAAGTCTCAGAGGGGAACCACCTATTGTAAACTCTATAAAACTCTTCCAGAAGGTGGGGTCTAACTACTTCTGCTAGGGTCGGTTTGCTAAGTGCTAAATATAGACTATCTGTGTCCATCTCACACAGCTGGAAATCCTTCCTATCTACAAACCTATCCAAAAAGTCATAATAAAATTTTAACATGCGCAACTTGGCGTATTGGTAAACGAAATAACCTAGTTGGAGGGGGAGATCCCAGACCGTCGTCTTCTTCAGCAGTTCTACTTCATATATATCATCTGACAGCATGGTCATCTTCTTGAATAGGGGCTCATTGATTAATTTTGGCGTATCAGCACCACGACAATACGAAACGTTGGTATGATTGGCCTTGTTGGTTAGTGTCTTTCCATAGGCTGCGTTACCCAACAGTTTCATCGTCTCTGCCTTAATGGTACAGGCGGTAACAAGGTCACCTTCACGTCTGGCATCATACACCTTATCCCCAAACGTTTGAAAGCAACGTACTGGTTGATACTCAATCACCTGGTAAATCTTTGTGACAACTAGATCATGCGTCAGATACCATTTTAACAATGGTGTGGCCAACAAGATTTTTTCCCCTATATAACTACCTATCAGAGTCCGACGTGGGGCAGTCAACAACTTATGTGACTCGGCGTATTGTCGCATAAAGTCACCAATGTCGGCTGTTGATACTTCTGTGTTCTTAAAGATAGGCGTCATCTCGGAGAATCGCTCTTTAAACTCGTCTGGCACATGAATGTCACACTCGACTAGACCAAACAAAGTCTCAGCTCTTACAGCCGCGAGAATTTTCTGTGTGTCAATGGGGTATGTGCCATAGTCTGGTTTGAGTCGAGGAAAAGCCGCGTCTGCAAAACTCTTAAGGTCTGTATCAGCCTTTTTTAGTTTCTGCCACTCGCATTCCCACATCTCCACCACTTTTACATTGACCTCTTTCACCAAATACTCGCGAATTTCACGCGTTTTGGCAAACAAATCTACCAAAGGTTTCTTGGTGACCGGGTTAACCACTTTACCACGTGTCAGCACACAGTCTTGGTGTCCGTGCCACAAACAACCGTGAAACTGGTAGACGGTTTCAGACTTTTTATCCCACCCATCGACTCTAATGTGTCGGTTGCCTAGAGACATCTCCCGGCCATTAAACTGGGTTTTTAGCTCTATGTTGTTACTATGGGACACCCAAGCTAACCACTCTCTACACTGCACTGTGTAAAAACCAACCTTATGGGGCTTGAACCCATCTTCTGCGTTTCGTATTACAGGAAAATCTGTGGGCATTGGCTGCATTAGGGCCCACAGATAAAGAGCGTTGGCATCATACTTGTCAGCAACCGATGCGTCAGGCATTACAGGATCAACTTCTCCCGTACCAAACAAAAATATTGCAAGTCGTACGAGAGGTATGGATGATGCATTTTATTGTCACTGGCTCTTTAACAATAGATTACTGCACAAAAACGGTCGCTATTAAATCACACATAAAGACACAGAATTCCCTATCCAGTCATATCCTATCCCTACAGCTAACTCTATCTACTTGGCTAAGGAAACGCACATCGACACTAATCGATGCGCTCACTATGAAAGTCAGTCCCCGTCTGACTAGTTTACTCGCGTGGCTACACACCACGCGGAAGGACCTTGTGCGTCCTTCGGCTTTTTGCGTGCTGCCACACTCAGCACGCCTAGAGTAGCCGTTTACTCTTGAGTGGGATTCCACTTCTCCGTGGCTATCACGTAGGCGTGATTCTGCCGTGATCAGAGTGCTTACTCTCTGTTGTTGACACCTCCGTGTCTCATGAGAGAACTAGTTAATAGTTCCCCTCCCTATCACCTACCCTGCCCTCATGTAGGGGCACTGGGTTACCTCTAATCTACTTGAGGTAGACCACTCATTCAGGGTGGTCTTCTATCTTGAGGTAGACCACTCATTCAGGGTGGTCTTCTATACTTCAGTCTTTGACACACACCCTCCCCTCCTGTGTTGCGTTACAAACTTTGACTCATGGTTGTGATGCAAGAGGTTTCTAAAAAATTAGCGTCTCTAATTTTTGTCAAAGACTACTGATAACCTGGTTCTGGGTAACTAAATAGACTCCTACTGACTATTGTCACAATGTAGTCTCACTTTACTTGGCTACTGGTGATCGCCACAAACTTGTCTGGTTGGCGTGAGCCCTCTTCTCATCGCAATATTATATTAATTAGAGGTTTGTCTGAACCGGACCATTGTCTTATAAGACCTGCCCTCAAATAGCAAATTAACTCACTACCCATACAAAGTTGTCTTTCTTAGGGTCAACACATGAATTGCTTCATGTCCCCCATATAATATTAAACAACCTTTACACAAGCTGTGTGCGACAGGCTTTACCTATCTCGCTTCCGCGTGTAAAGTTATCTTTCACTGTTAAGTTAGTGTTTCGTTGTCTATTGTGTCCTCTGACCCGGAGTTATCCCTCTTTGTTTTAACAAATGTATGTAATTTACCTGTTTGTTTTCCTGGTTGTTTGTGTGTTTTCATGTAACTAGTAATATACTTTAATTTCTACCATCTGTGTCTATCTATAATATGTATGTAAGTTCGTTTTCAAGTGCCATAATTCGGTTAAATGTGGCCACAAACAAGTGTATAACACTAATTCGTGACTACGTTTCCGTCTTATGAGACTTAAAATACTTTATCTAAGATCTATACTAAACTACACTAAACTATACACACCACATTGAAGACAATACATTTTCACTATCGAAAGCACACGCTTGACGCAGACAAAAAACAAAAAAGTCGCGTTGAGCGGCAGAAAAAATCCGCTGGCTGTCCCCATTCTCTCTTGTATATTTTCCCTTTTCTCTCACTTTCACACTTCTGTCACACATCTTTTATCCTCCCAACTGTTTAAAAACCTTGAAGTGACACTGTACAAGTTTAGCTCAGTTTGAAAAAGTTGAGCTTAATGACTGTGCCTAACTTACTGCACGAGTCATGTATTTACAAAATATGTACATGGATGAAATAGGGTTGATAGAATTGTACCCTGATATTACTAAACTCTATATTCTAATGACATACTAATACTAATTCTATATCTATATATTCTAACTTGCTGTAGAAAATCAATCTAATCTAAGGGAAGTAATCTAACTATCTACAAATGAAAATGATGTGAGATGAGTTATGTACTTTTCTGAAATGGGTGATGTGAAATGTAACAAAATTCTAAATAATGTTTTAATGAAAAAACAAATATATGATTGATATATTTATTCTAAATGTTGTAATTGATGAATGTTATTTGTATACTTTAATCCTATAAGGTGTAAACTACATTTAATATTAAATGATGATGTTGTTGAAGTGTTCAATAAGATGGAATGAAATAAAGTGAAATGAAATGAACTAAATGGTGTTATTCCTATCTACACTAAATGATACTGGTACTATCTAAACTTCTTATTCTAGTTTTTCAATTAGCTGTTATTAAGTGTAGGTACTATTCTAATCTAATTTTATCCTACGTAAGTGGGTAAATTAATGATTTATTTAAACTACAAAAAAAAAAAATCTATTTATATTCCCTAAATCTAATCTACTCTATCTTACAGTAAGTAATCTAACTATAACTTATCATTATATTAAAACTGTTATAATACATATCACAATATTAGGTATATATACATGGTATCTATTTACCTCAGGTTATTGGTTGCCATAATGTTCAGAAATCACTTTCGTTGGCATAGTTTATATATACATAATTATCCTGGGTATACTAAATACACTACACAGTCATACTTGTGTCCTATGGGTCTTATTTCGCTCGTAGATTCCGCACGTGACGTAGACCAGTAAATTCGTGTCTGTTATTTATGCAATGTTCTGACACTGTTCTTCCATGATTAACACAGGTGATTCACCGGAACACAAATGGAGCATAGTAAGTAACGAGCTGTCTATGTACACACGGTGATACACTTGTTCCTGGAGCATAGTTCTTATTTTGCTGTCTACGGACACATGGTAGTTCAATGTACTTAGCACACAGTCCTGAAAATCATGTCTATGTAATAAATAGGATATTTTACACAGGATCCTCTAAGAGTACTAATTAACCTTTCTTATACTAACTACTCATGTGGAATATCAGGTATTTCTACCTCAGATGGTCGACTCAGGGTATCTGCCAGAATGTTATCCCTACCCTTAATATGTTCTATACTAAAAGTATAATTCTGTAATATCAATGACCACCTGTAGATGCGGTCGTTGCGATGTACTCCACTTTGTATGACCGTGATCGGGGAGTTGTCAGTCTGGACCACAAAGTGAACACCCGCCAGAAATCGATGCAACTTCCTCACCGCATAGATGACGCTTAGGGCTTCCAAATCTGATATGGAATATCTGGACTCAGCAGGTGTGATCTTGCGGCTCACGTAGCAAATTGGATGGAAGA
This sequence comes from Cepaea nemoralis, assembly GCA_014155875.1. Taxonomy (NCBI): domain Eukaryota; kingdom Metazoa; phylum Mollusca; class Gastropoda; order Stylommatophora; family Helicidae; genus Cepaea; species Cepaea nemoralis. Next base: position 327,346 of record JACEFZ010022286.1, on the reverse strand, counting down.
TGCCATCATAAAACTGGCCTAGTACTGCAGCGATGGAAATCCTGCTGGCATCTGTCCTAAGATAATAAACGAGCCTAGGATTAGGCAAACGGAGGATTGGTACATTACTCAATAGGAGTTTCAATTTTGACAATGCAGAAATTAATAATGCATCTTTGACATCTAATTTAACTGATGCTTTTAACACATTTGAAAATACACTTGTAATTTCAGCTAAGTTCGGTATGAACTAACTATAGTAATTTACTAAACCCAAAAGACTCCTGACCTGCTTTTTCGTTGTAGGCATGGTCAGGTTCATAATTTTAGTAATAATTCTATTGTCAGTTTTTATTTGTCCTTGTGAAATGACATGACCCAAAAAATCAATTTCTTGTAGGCCCAATTCGACTTTGCTCGGTTTGACAGTGAGACCGAAGAGTTGCAACCTATCGAAGACATGTCTGAGTTTCAGTAAGTGTGTTGTCCAGTCATCTGTATGGACAAAAATATCATCTATATATGTCACTGTATTCGTCACTCCATGAACTAAATCTCTAGTTAAGCGTACGAAAGTGGCAGGAGCGTTGCGGAGTCCGAAAGGAAGAAAACGCCACTCGTAGAGACCTAAAGGTGTTGAGAAAGCAGTAAGTTGGATAGATTCAGTCTGCATAGGGACCTGCCAATATCCCTTAGTAAGGTCTAATTTAGAGAAGATTTTGGAAGTGGACATGTCCAGAATAAGATCTTCGCAAGAAGGACTTGGTTCTGCGTCGATCTTAGTGACATTATTGAGCTTTCTATAGTCCACACAAAGACGAATGGTGGAGTCTTTTTTCTTGACAAGGACGATTGGAAACGAGTACTCAGATGTAGATTTCTGTCTCAATGTGCCTGTCCGCTAAACGCAACTGGAGCAAACACAAAAAGCATCATCGAAAAATCGGAACTTGGTAACAGAACTCAGAACAGCATACTCAAGTGAAGCGAACAATTTTCCAGACGTTTATTTCCGCCACTGGTACAAGGATTAAACTCTGGCAGAAAAGTAGGCTGATCCTTAACCACAGGATCGGCACCTACTCAAATACATCCACCCCTGAGCTCCCAAACCAGCTCGTCGCCCTTGAAGCCTTCCTATCCATTCTTCAGCTCAATTTCTTGGATACTAAGATTTAGTCTAGGTGGATTTCTATTCCCGATCCATTCACCGTTGTGTCGTCCTCAATAAACTCCTTACCAGACTCCCTGCTGTCTCATCCCGAAATCACGACATCCAGGTGTCACCTTCACATCGAGCCTTTAGAAACACATCTTGTCCGTATCACAAAGTCACCGCGTCTCCCGTTGCCGTCTTCTGACGTTCTCCACATTCTCCTTGGATTCCTCTGTTGACATCCACTTTAGTGTCTGAATGGGAAACTCCGTATATGATTTTCCACCGTCCATTCCGATGACGTCATTATGTCTAAACGCCATGTGGCAGTATGCCCCCCTCCCTTTCAAAATGATGTAATCATTTTTTTCCATCAAGAGAATTAATCTGACACATAGCAGTGCAGACACAATGACTTTTATCCCGACCTGCTATGTCGTAAATCTTAATCTCATGAAACGGGTAGGTAGGGGACTAGTATTATGATATATGTAGTGGTGTCTATACTTGGAGATGGCGATCGCAATAACATTGACAACCCATAATTAAGTAATAATAACTAACGATCAATGATCAAAATATAACTACACTAACATAGTATTCAACTATTATCACAATTCATTAAATTAACTCTATATACACATACTACATATAATAATTCTATAAAATGTTCATTAAGTTCAACTTGTCATAGCACATTACGTGTTCACCGGTTCTTCTTTAAAATGACATCGTCACAAACCATCCAAGTGAAAACCCGACACAGGAGAAAAGTCACACAAGTCAAAGTTCTCAAAGTTCTCCATGCCTCATCGGTTCCTCTCCATGTAAATTTTCTTATCATCCTGTCAAAATCATATATTGGCAGAAGTATCTAACCACTTAAACTATCTATTTGCATTAAAAATATGTAATTGTTGATCTGTGTGTGTATTGCCAGTAAATTCGGTGCTATCTAATACATATTTCCAAACACTCTATGAACAAACAACTATAATAAACTAGGATTGAATAAATTGAATAAAATATGTATATTTATAGTTGATTTAGAATATAATTGATTTGTAGATCCTACAGTTTTGTGAAGAATCATATCTCAAAGATTCAAGATTTCTAATACTCTTCATATTATTAAGTTCTCTAATAATGATATATTTACGAACAATTATTTGTAGAATAGAGAACCAATATATATACTTAAGTGAAGAAAGATAGTGAGAATAATTCTGACAAGTATAATCCTATACAGTGACATCTGGATAACTAAGTAATAAGACCCTAATGTGTCTGTAGTGTACTATGAACCTAACACTTTCATCCAATTTTATTTTTCTTGTTACTTCTTTTATTCGTCCTTTCATTCATTTTCTTTCTTTCTTTCTTTGTTTCAAATCTGTAGAATCTCTCTTCTGCACTCATGCCAATATTTGTACATTGTAATTTTGTTGATTGGCACAATGTAATTGTTTTCAGTCTTGTGTATCTTCTTTTAACTTGTGAATGGATAATTGTAATGCCGCACGCTAACGTATTTCTTTGATTAGTGTGTATCTGTTAGTGACACTACTTCTTGACTTCCGCGTGTATGTGTGTAATACACCTAATGACTTCTGTCTGTACGTTTGTGACACACTTCTTGACTTCTGTGCGTATGTATGTAATCCATTTCTTGCCTTTTGTGTGTATATTTGTGCTATGCTTCTTCACTTCTGTGTGCATGTTTATGATATGCGTTTTTGTTTGTATGAACCCGTTTACACTATGTTTCCTCGCTTGTTGTGCATGTAACTTTTGTGTGTAACAACCAATGCGTGTAACTTTTGTATTCTCTTTTTAGAATGCTTTCAAAAATATGTCATTTACAGACAATAATCTCGTTTGCCTTGTTTTGAGTATCAGTTATTTCTTCATGTTTGGGTTCGTTGACTTTGTGTAAATCTTGGCATTTGCAATTAATTACCGTTATGCTATCACTCAGTAGCATTGTATCATGCATGTCTACCGTTGATGTACCCTGTGTTATTTGCATCTTTTCTTCTTCTTCTTCTTCTTCTTGTTCTTGTTCTTGTTCTTCTTCTTCTTCTTCTTTTTCTTCTTCTTCTTCTTCTTCTTCTTCTTCTTCTTCTTCTTCTTCTTCTTCTTCTTCTTCTTCTTCTTCTTCTTCTTCTTCTTCTTCTTCTTCTTCTTCTTCTTCTTCTTCTTCTTCGTCTTCTTCTGTTGTTTCAATTTGGGCATTTGTACTTGTAAGTGTTTCGTTAGACTTGTGTTCTATAGTTTCTTTATGAACGAAATCTCTGGCGTTTGGTTCTTTCACCACTGTAGCACATACTTTACTTGTGTGATTACTTTCCTTTATTTCATATATTTGTCTTATACGCTCCTTCCACATTGTTTCCCTTTCAAGACTCTCCTCCACAAGTGTGAGTCGTTTTTGCATGATTTCTGTCTCGACGGTTAATTGTCTTGCCTTTAACTCTGCGTCTGCGGTTATCTGTCTTGCCGTTAACTCTTTTCTCATTTCAGCTATCTTTTCCTGTTCCTTCAGAGCCAAATTCTCTTTTTCGGCTGCAATCATTTCGCGTCTCAAAGTTAATTCTTTTTCTCTAGCTGCTATCTCATTCTGCTTGATAGCCATCTCCAGCGCCAATTTCTTTTGTCGTTCTTGTCGTTCACGCGTAGCTTGAAGTTGCTCTGCTGCCAGCTTTTCCTGTCGTTCCATCCTCTCACGTGCAGCTTGAGCTCTAAATTCCTGTATGACCCAATTCCTGAGTTCTGCTCCAGCCAATCCATTCTTCTCACCCAACTCCGTGAAATATTGTAGTGTCGACATGTTGTCCTACCTGTACAATAATCTAGCTGACAAATGATAGGACAATGCAAAAATGTAAATATGTTTGATTCAGATAATATAATCAATATAACAACTGTTGAACAAAATGTGAACTGTAACTCAACAGCACTGTAAACTTGAACAATAAAGAAATTCAGTAACTTCTTGCTATCTATATATCTGAAGTGTTACTATCTGTAAATAACAGAAAATAATATAAGAAAAATATTCAGTATAAAGAATATATAATACTAGACAGTCAACAATGACAGAAGACGACTGACGAGTGACGTAACTAGATATTTTCTTTCATAAAAGACAATAGTACTTTTATAGAAATTACTTCTAAACTTAACACAAGACAAAAATTATCTCTTGACACCCCAATATTCCAGTGTCCTTGCTTAATGTAAAAATGCCCTTCTAACCGCCCACACTATCCATTTTTGAATTAATTTACTCATTATTAAATAATAGGCACCTCATTTATCAACAATAACACATTAACCAACAATAACATATACTGGCCTTTTTCAGGTTCTCGTGTCCGTAAATATAATGCTCGATAATTTACATCCTATATGTTAACGACGATATGCCAAGGGAAGGAATTGTATAAGGAAGTAGACCGCTCCTTGCTTGTACGAAAGTACAATGAATTTGTACAAACCCGAACCAACGCGGTTCGTAACCAATTTCTGAGAAACGTGATTGGCTTGGGTGTTTTCGACGATACTTGAGTTATAGCAGCTGAATGCTGTGGGTACTGGAACGCTTAATGTCCACAATGGAGTATAGCGTCGTAAAGTTTAGCGTGAAAACGAATGGTATCACGCCCAATAAGGACAATGTCACTCCGTATAACGTTCCGATGTGTAACCGCTGAAGTGTAAAGTGAGTAGCCTCCTGACGTGTGTAGTGTATCCGTGTACAGTCAATCAGTGTCCAGTGTGAAGTGTTGATGTAGAAAAGTCCGACATTCCGTGTAGAAATTCGTATGCGTTAATGTTGCAACAGAGGTGTCAATCCCTAATCGTAACGGTGTCCTAGTGGATCGGTAACATTGGAACAATGTCGATAAATCCCTTGGTACCGCGGTAATATGTGTAATATCCCTAAGTGTCTCTATATGTTCCTAATAATGGCATCATCATACTGGCTTTGTTGGCGTTGTGTCCAGGCGTCATGGTTGTCCGTAAATGTTGATGTAATGAGTTAATGTTCGGTCCCGATTGACCGAGTTGAATTCTTCAAATGTAACGAAATCCTCTGTGATTTCAAAATAGTATGTCCCCGTGTACATGTACGTGTCGTCTTGAAGTGAGAGTTGTTGTCCGGTATGTGGGTAATGGTGTTGTAATGTTCTCCCTCCCGTAAGTAGTATCTTCAAGTATAAAATAATGTCGGTGAATTCATTATGAATAGCGTTGGTATCCCTTGTGTTCCACTAATCTCGTTGACTTGAATACGGATGAACGAATACATCCGTGGTTGGCATTTGTAATTAATAGTTGCTGCTTCTATAATTATAATATAGCCAATGTAAGTATTGGTAAGCGCCTACAAATCGTAAACTCTTCAAATTGTGAGTGGTATTCTGTGTATAAGTGTTGCCTCAATGTCCTGGCGTCAGGGTAGCAGAGTAAGAGTATATATAATAAGTCCTGACGTGATATCTAACGTGTAGCGACCAATTGAATGTCACACCTAAACTTCCTTGAGTGATGACAATCTATGTGGCGAAGGTAATCTTCATGGTAGTGTATAGCATCCTCCAACATCCGACGTCAGCAAGTTATCAGACATGTACAATAAATAATGTCTATAGACGTATCGAATGTCCTTTGCGCCGATAGTGAATTTATGACAGAGTGTCGGCATCAAATATAATCGTGTGTGGTGTCAAAATCTTTTGGCGTTTTAAACAACCAAGTCAAAACTGTTAGTAATGTTCGTAAAATAACGAATGTCTTTCTGATAGAGTAAACTATACTTGCAGATCGGTAGTACACTCCATTCTATGTGGAACAGTCCAACGATAAATGTGATAATAATCTTGAATCATGACGAACTTCATAAATTCCGCAGATTGTTTAGCATAAAGTCACTTTTGAGCAGTTGCAATCAAATTCGTGAGCAACTCATCAATTCTCGAATGTACAGTGTCCATTGCTGTGTTATTATACAATATTGTGGTGTAGACTTGTGGCAGTGCAGTGTTTCTTATGGCCTACTCACATCAATATAGTTACTTTCCATATCGACCATGGTGTCGAATGTTTCGGACATTTCATATCTATGTACTATCTTCCTTTCTTAAGTAGCACTGTAGTCATACCCGTACATTCTTTTAAAACACAATAATGTTCTTAAATATGCTGTGATCTTTCCAAATGTCAGTTGTTATAAATATAATATAGCGCTGTGGCTTGTTTCATATCGTGCAGTTTCGCGCGTCTGGTGCGACTATTATATTTCTACTGTACTTCTTCTATGTAATGTTGTTCTTACGTCCTGATATGGTAATTCTCATTGTACCGTTCTTATAATATATACACTTTCACTTACTGTTGTAAACTTTGTAACGTCTAAGATCTTCAACTTACTTGAAATACTTCCTGATCTTCACCATTTTTGTTACGTGGAGTTTTCGTGCGTTCTTTCATTCTGTGTAGCACGGTGTGAACTGCGCCGCTGGTACGTAATTCCTTTTATGATCAGCTATGGAAACTGGTGGGAATTTATGTTGATCAACAAACGGTGTCCAGAAACGACCCCCACATGTCTCAATGTGCCTGTCCGCTAAACGCAACTGGAGCAAACACAAAAAGCATCATCGAAAAATCGGAACTTGGTAACAGAACTCAGAACAGCATACTCAAGTGAAGCGAACAATTTTCCAGACGTTTATTTCCGCCACTGGTACAAGGATTAAACTCTGGCAGAAAAGTAGGCTGATCCCTAACCACAGGATCGGCACCTACTCAAATACATCCACCCCTGAGCTCCCAAACCAGCTCGTCGCCCTTGAAGCCTTCCTATCCATTCTTCAGCTCAATTTCTTGGATACTAAGATTTAGTCTAGGTGGATTTCTATTCCCGATCCATTCACCGTTGTGTCGTCCTCAATAAACACCTTACCAGACTCCCTGCTGTCTCATCCCGAAATCACGACATCCAGGTGTCACCTTCACATCGAGCCTTCAGAAACACATCTTGTCCGTATCACAAAGTCACCGCGTCTCCCGTTGCCGTCTTCTGACGTTCTCCACCTTCCCCTTGGATTCCTCTGTTGACACCCACTTTAGTGTCTGAATGGGAAACTCCGTATATGATTTTCCACCGTCCATTCCGATGACGTCATTATGTCTAAACGCCATGTGGCAATTTCTGAATGATCCCACTAGCTTCTAAATTAAGAATTTCCTTATTTAGACTTTCTCTATAGTTGAGTGGGATAGAGTACGGCCTGCATTTGATAGGCTTAGAGTCCGAAAGAAGGATGGAGTGTTCGATTCTGTCCGTCCTACCTGGAATGTCGGAAAATATGTCCTTATATTCCGTTACTAGCTCTATTATCTGTCGTCGTTGCTCGTCTGTTAGTCCCTGTTCTACTCGTATAGAATCTAATGTCGCAGTCTTGTCGACAATTGGAACAGGTAGTTCCATCCCGTCGTCGTCTACCTGATTCAGTACAGTTGTGGTGCTAAGTGCGTTTTCTGTAAACTCACTAGGTGTATGGATATCGTCGGATTTGCCAGTCTCGCTAACTAGTGTAGTTGCGTTGTGTTTGTCCGTCGTCTCATCAATCGGTGTGGATGCATTGTGTTCGTCTGTCTCTAATTCTGTCTCTTGTCGTGAAAAGTAAGGTTTCAACATGTTGACATGAAATATCTTTAAGTGTCCGTTTATTGATATTTCATAGTCGACATCTGAAATTTTACGTACCACCTTGAATGGCCCTTACCATGAGGTCAATAATAAATTTCGTTTGTCTGGAAGTAAAAGCAGTATGTCTTGATCTGGTTCAAGATTAATAGTTCTCGTACCTTTATTTGCGTACTGGCGGTAGATTTGACCCTTCCTCTCCAAAGCTGCCTTGGCTATGATACAAGATTTCATAATCTTGTCTCGTGTCTCTGTTACAATTTCATAAGGTGTTTTAGGGGTTGGAATTTCAATGGAATTAGTTACTACCTGATGATGAATGGTTAGGGGTCCACGTGGGTTAGCCCCGTACACTAATTCAAACGGTGAGAAACCCGTGCTTGAATGGGGAATCTCCCGATAGGCGTACAGCACTGTTGGTAACAGTGTATCCCAATCAGCTGGGTTTTCTGCTGTCACCTTAGCCAACATATGTTTCAGATCTCCGTTAAGTTTTTCTACGATTCCATTGCTGGCTGGATGATACGCTGTTGTAAACTGTTGTTTATTCCCTAACATTTTCGTAAGGGCTTGCGTTGCAGCCGATATGAATTGGGTTCCACGGTCGGATAAGATGGTACGAGGGAATCCGAATCGTGAGAACAAGTGTAGAAAAACATTGGCCACGTCTTTGGAGGTGATGTATTTCAAAGCTACTGCCTCAACCCACCTTGTACATAAGTCCACCATCGTTTAAATCAAGCGATTTCCTTTGATGGACACCTGGTTTAGGGGTCCAACAATATCGACCGCCACACTCTCAAATGGCCTAGAGGCCAGTGTTGAAGGCTTCACTTCAGCTGTAGGATGTTTACCCTTACGTACTAGTTGTTGACAGACATTACATGACCGACAAAATAGTTTTATGTCGTTACAAAAACCCGGCCAATAAAAATGAGCCTGAATTCTGGCCCTGGTTTTGTCGTATGCAAGGTGACCAGCAAACGGTGACTCGTGTGCAATCTTTAGCACAGTTTGGCGGTGTTGTACAGGTAACACCGTTTGCTGAATCTCATGGTTACCAGTTGTATAATAGCGGGTAAGAATGCCATTATTCAGTCTAAAAAACCATGATGCGTTTTTCGTTACTTTGGCTTTTTCTTTCAATAACTTCAGATACGGAGACACACTCGGATCAGCTTTTTGCTGGTCTATGAACTTTTGTCTGCTGGTATCATCTGTGCTAGTTGGTGATAGCAACAGTAGTCTTTCATCCTGTAATGTGTCTTGGTGTTTCATAGTATCTGCTCTGGTTGTTGCATTAGCTGCATTTAATTTCTTCCATGCAGCTATTTCTTTGTTCGTGCAATGTTTTAATTGGGGTAAACATCCCAAAATCAGATCAGTACAAGGGTTATCTAAAATCGCACATGTAAAGGTACCAGAAAGGAAAGGAGTGTTAATACGGGCTTTTGCCAAAGGGTAAAATTCAATATTGCCCGAAAAAGTTCGGCATTTGACTGAGTCACCTGTATAATCACTTGGATTCACCAGTTCCTTTCTAAGACCTATAAGAGTGCTCCCACTGTCCAGCAAACATTGGCATGGTTTTTCGTTGACCAATGCATTGTGGAACACCAAATTGCCTCTGGAGGCTAATGCTGCGTTTACACTCTCAGTGGAGAATGGTACTGTATGCCCACATTCTAATTTTCCGTCTGCATGGAATTGGTGACATCGTTCACAACTGTCAAAGCTCAATACATCATTTACAGAACACACATTTTCAGCTTGGTTAACAGGTAATTCATTTTCAACTTCACAGTCAGTCTCACTCTCACTATCAGATGATGTATCAATTAACACTGCATTGTTGGCTTTTATTCGTTGGCGGCCCAGGAATTATTTGATTAATGGCCGTAGCTGGAACAGAAGAAGCATTTGACTGCACGCCTGCATGCAGTTCTCTTGTTGTGTTGCTTCTTAATGACATTTTCAAGATGTGCCGGATAGTTAGGCGATTTATCACACATAGAATAAGTATCATGAAAAAGTTGGCAATACACACATTTGGGTAATTTATGGTCTTTTTTGTCGACTCTCTGAAATGGTTTTTTATTACTCCGATAGCTTTTAGGTTGGTCCTTAACAAAAGAAACCATTTCAGAGTCGCTATTAGATGTTTTAAAAATCTCCCTATTGGAGGAAAAATAAGCTGAGCCTTTTTTTCAAATTGGTCTATGGTCTCAATGTCTGACTGCTGAAGAAATTTAGCGAAGGGAGATGGTATTGTGGATATGACTTTATCCATGGCTATTAAATTTTTAAGTTTTTCAAAATCTTTTCCAATGTTTGCAGCATTAAGCCATCTATTTAGCACGCTCTGGACATTTGAGACGTAATCAATGAAAGTCTCACTGGGTTTTGGTTTCAGGTTGGAAAACTGTACTTGATATCCAGGGGCATCAAGTAAGAAATGTTGCATTATCCAATCATGGATGTACTGATAGTTAGATCTAAGCTCAGTTGGTATTGATTCTATCACTTTAAGGGGCTCCCCACTAAGGTTCTTCATGTAAATAATAGCCCACATCTCGATTGGTACTTGGTGGTACTTAAACTGATATTCGACATTTTCTGTCCAGGCTGATATGGAGTCTTCTTTACAGAATGGTTTAATAATATTCTTATACTTATTAAATTTATTTTCTTCCTGCTGACTCTTTAGTTTAGTAGCGGAGATCTCTAAGTGTGAATCTACATCCATCCCTTTCATCTTTAACTGTGTCTCTGATTCCACTTGTATTTGTTTTTCCTTAACTCTTGCCATTTCATCTATCTCTTTTTGCTTTAGTTCTTTCTCCTGATCTAGTTGCTTTTGCTTTAATTCTAGTTCTTTTTGTTTAATCTCCTTATCACGTTCTAACTGCTTCTGTTTTGTTATCTCAGCTAGTTCTGCAATCTCCTTCTGATGTTGTCTATCCCGTTCTTCCTTTTCCTTCTGCTGTTGTCTATCCCGTTCTTCCTTTTCCTTCTGATGTTGTCTTTCTCGTGCACGTTCATCTCTCTCAGCATCTTTTGCTTCCTTAAATTTTTGGTCAGCATATTGCTCTAGCTCCTTTCCTGTGTATTGTAATTCTTTGCCTATTTTTATGAACTCAGCTAAAGTTGCCATGTTGTTGGGTTATTAGCTAGCGTTGACAGGCACTTCAATTTTTACCCACTTATTTATATTCGGAATATGAAGTAATTTACCACACTGTGCACCACTGATATATTTTTAGATTACACCTTGAAAAATGGATGACACAAAAAAAAATATTCTAATAGATCACACCCTGAAAAAGAGATGCATTATTAATCATATTGCATTGAAAATAGTTTGGGTATACTCATCTTAACATTCCAGATCAATCAGGTACAATCGTTTGGCACCTCAGGTCAAATCGTTAGGCACTATGACATACACCTTGTGCTCTTCTTCCAAACAGCTGTTGTTGTGCCTGGTTTAAAGGAGCAGTAACAATTAACACCTTGTAAATGATATATGACTTTAGACAATTTGGTACAATCACATCACATGCCCCCAGAACAGTACAATGTAATCTAATTAATATTAAATGTCAATGTCCTGTCTTCGTTCTAACGTCGTATGCCTTGCTTTCCTATTCTAGTTTAATCTATGGAAGTGTTGTGCAGGCCAAGTCTTATTTGCATAGCCAAAGTAGTGCCATCGTGACGGTAACAAATTAGAATAGGTATATAAATAATTAAATAAATGCTTTGAAATAAATATAAAGGTAATAATAATGTTTAAATAAATAAATATATTCAATAAATAACGTATTTGAACAAATAATGTTTGGTATAAGCCAATGATTCAGGCGAGCAGCCGCTTTGCGATTTGTCAACAATCCGTCGCCGATTGCAAATGGCGTAATACAGCTGTTTGTCAGCCGCAATACGTCAGAGGCGCAGCGCTATTTTTAGATTGGAAAATCAATAATGTTCTCGGCTCATTTTGTTTTGTGTATCGCTCCGCCATGAATCATATTTGACACATATTCATAAACAAATATGTAATTACATAAATAAATGATGGAAAACAATAATATCAATACTTACAACTTCGAAGAACACATGATTATAAGCACAAAATATTTCATTAAGCACAAATAAATAATATTTGGTCACGATAGGCACAGCACAGCTCGCAACTCGACCTAGTCTGCACACGTCATTATCACACTAACACAAAATAAATCCCGTGATTAAATAACAATAATACTATTTCAGAGCCGTGGGTGAGTGTTTTAGCTTGAACAATTGTCCAAGCTACACTTCTGACACCACTTTAATCCTAGCCTGTCAGCAACCGATACGTCAGGCATTACAGGATCAACTTCTCCCGTACCACACAAAAATATTGCAAGTCGTACGAGAGGTATGGATGATGCATTTTATTGTCACTGGCTCTTTAACAATAGATTACTGCACAAAAACGGTCGCTATTAAATCACACATAAAGACACAGAATTCCGTATCCAGTCATATCCTATCCCTACAGCTAACTCTATCTACTTGGCTAAGGAAACGCGCATCGACACTAATCGATGCGCTCACTATGAAAGTCAGTCCCCGTCTGACTAGTTTACTCGCGTGGCTACACACCACGCGGAAGAACCTTGTGCGTCCTTCGGCTTTTTTGCGTGCTGCCACACTTAGCACGCCTAGAGTAGCCGTTTACTCTTGAGTGGGATTCCACTTCTCCGTGGCTATCACGTAGGCGTGATTCTGCCGTGATCAGAGTGCTTACTCTCTGTGGTTGACACCTCCGTGTCTCATGAGAGAACTAGTTAATAGTTCCCCTCCCTATCACCTACCCTGCCCTCATGTAGGGGCACTGGGTTACCTCTAATCTACTTGAGGTAGACCACTCATTCAGGGTGGTCTTCTATCTTGAGGTAGACCACTCATTCAGGGTGGTCTTCTATACTTCAGTCTTTGACAATACCCCTTAATGGATTTCACTTTGTTCACTCCTCTGATCAAAGTCTCACCTACCTCATGGTATCTGTGAAAAATGATCGAGGGACCCCCGACAATGTTCTTTCTAATAGTGGTGTGCAGCCCACTATCAGTCTTACCGCATAAAGAAAATGAAACATCTTTGGGGATGGACTTAAACAGATATTTCATAGTTACCCCGGGAACTGAGATGGCATCTTTAAAAATATCTACCCCTATTTCCGCGTAAAATGCAACTTGCTTATCTAACGCCTCGATAAAGGGACCTACATCTTCATTATTGTACCAGACCAAGAAATCTGCCAGTGTCGACATACGGTGCTCGCTCCATACTCGTTGGCAGTAGGCATAGTCAGCATCTGAAATGTTGGACTTTTTCAAATGTGAATAAAATGCCTTGTGTGGGGGTAAACTAGTCTCCTTTAATCTATCTAATGTGGTGACATACTCGTAACAAAAGAACCCCTTGGTTTCGTCAACCTCATAGGCCGCTATATATTTGGAATAGCTAAACCCCGGGGCTAGGTAATTAATGATGTCTAGAAACGTAAATTTTTCAGACGCGATGCTAATAAAATTGTTATTTCTTTTTACCACATATTTAAAGCGAACACCAGTGGCAGAGAGGAAATACTCTATAAAATAAGGTTTAATTACGTTGATATCGTATTTCCCCGAGTTTAACCCAATGACCGGTAATACTTTCAGGTACTCATCTAACTTTTCGACTAAGTGGGGGTACTCCTCTAACTCTGTGTAATCAGTATCAAATTTCTTGCGTAGCGAGACATAAGCTGCCTCAGCAATCCGCGTCAGATGCTCAAGCATCCTTTTCACCAAGTCCAGAGGGTCACCCGTTGTGATAAAACAAACCGGGTCAGTAAAGTCAGGGACATTTGACGCCACTGAACAGCTAAGAGGGACATGTTTACCTAAATATTTTGTGGACTTTATTTCCTTGGGGAGGGTGTTAGTGTCAAAATAACACTCAAAGTCGTAGGTGGCTCTGTAGGGATACACAAAGTCCGCATCTACGTCTATACCATGTGACTGAATAGTTTCCCATATGGTCTCGGTCACACTGTATACCCCACCTTTATAGGCATGTTTGGTTTTGCCTCCACTACAGGTTTTATAATGTCTATCCATATCCCTAAATAATTTCCATATCTTCCCACAACCAGGACAAGAAAAAGACCTAGCTACTCTGTCAATGTTATTAATATACATAAAATTGTCTCTATAAGCTAGCAATCTTAATGTTTTATCATAACTACCACTACCCCTAAGTTTTGGGATCAGGGACTGGGTGTCATCGTATTCAAAAATATCTATATTAAGGGCAAAGCATTGTTCTAAATTAGGGATATCAACAAACCTAACTCCAGGAAACCTATCTAGAGATTCTATATTTTGGGATATCTGCCACCGGTGTGCTAACTTTTGAGTGGGTGTACTAAGAGCCTTTATATTCTCACCTTGGAATAACGCCAGACAACGAAAGAAACAGAGATTATCGGTGTAACGTGTAGAGTGATGTGCATCGCGTTGCAGTGTGTTGATGGCTTTATTGTTTGTAATGTGTAATGGTATGTCTTCTAGACAGCAGCCGATGGGGTTTTCTGTCATGTGGTATATGTAAACACTAGTCGCTGAAATTGTCTCTACAAGGTATTTGGTGTCGGGCCTAGTGTGTAATGCATAGTTAAACATATCGCTTGCCTTAACTGTCTCTATAAATTCGTCAAAGTCTTGTTTGTTATTGATTAATTTGGGGACGTCTAATTTACAGGCATTATTGGACGAGGCGTGAAAAAGCTAAGTTCCTTTGTCTCCATGTGTCTTAATATGATGTGGTGGCTGTAGTTAATTTTGAATCTGCTGGTCTGGCTAGTAAATATCGTCTCTAACTTGTTGGTCCAATCTATTGGTTGTGTTGAGTCTGGTCGATGGAAAAAATTATATGTCGATATATGCTTGTGGATGTTTTGATGAGTCCTAAGGGCTGTCCAGTGTTCTTTATATTTCTGTTGGACGTCCTGGGGTAGGTTATATATAGTCTCCAGTTCTTCATAAAATAATATGTCAGCTTCCTCGTCTACGAGTTCGTTAAGTATGTTTTCTTGTTTTTGTTTTTTAGCTGGGTGCTTTTGTTTTTTATTGGTGTTTGTGTCTGCTTTTCGTTTGCGTGATGATGATGGTGCTGTTGATGCTGAGGGTATTGATGATGATGGGAGTGAGGGTGTTGATAATGATGATGACGGTGATGATGGTATCCCGTGAAGTGTTCTTATATGTCTTTGTAGATCATCTTGTCGTTTAAAAAGCCTACCACACGTATGACAAGACACCTTTTGTTTATTTTCGTGGCTGTCCCGAATGTGACGCAGCAGATTATGACTTGCTGTGAACACTTGCCCACAAATGACACACAAATGCCCTTCTTTCTTTGTGTTGGACATGTCGGTTCTTGCTGAAACCATCTTTTAAGGTTGAAGACACTGGTCTGAATACGACAAACAAGTATCTGTAAGAGAACAAAATACACAACACCATTTTACATATCACATTTTTAATGCTCAATATATAAATGTTTACATATGTGTTTACATCTTATATTTTTACTGTTCAATATTTATGTAGTTATTTTGGGATATTTAAACGTGAGATTTATATTTTAAATGCTCGGTATTGACATCCTTATATGTTTACTGTTCAATATTTATTTAGTTAGATTGGAATATTTAAATGTGACTTTTATATTTTTAAATGCTTAGACATCGTTACATTTTCTCAATATTGTTATTGATTTAACTTTACTGTTGTATACTTTACAAGAAGTAGCTGTGAAATGCCAACACTTATATTTTCTTTTATTATATATTTATATACATATATTATTGAGAGAGAGAGAGAGAGAGAGAGAGAGAGAGAGAGAGAGAGAGAGAGAGAGAGAGAGAGAGAGAGAGTAATAAAGAACCAACCTGATTGTACTATCCTGACCAACTTTGTGATGACAACTTGTCCACTTGTTGCGATGATGGCTCTCCTTGTTGGTAGATGCTGGTCAGTGATACAGCACGACCGGTTGTTAGAATTACCAAACACACTGATGTCTCTCCTTGTTGGTAGATACTGGTCAGTGATGCAGCACGACAATCTGTTGAAATTACCAAACACCTTTGCATGAGACACCAAGCAGAAGAATGGAATAAGTGTGTGTGTGTGTGTGTGTGTGTGTGTGTGTGTGTAAGCGATATAACATTAAGGAAGCTTAAGTCAGTGACGTTATAGGTATCTTGGTATAATATATACAATGACACAGTGTGAAGGCATATAGACAGGAGAAATAGTGATATACTGATGTTTCGTTTAATATATTCAACACACAATGAGTAAAACATCTATCACACGTACCTATATTTGAGACAACGTCCGCTTGTACCGAGATGACAAAATAGCAGTTGTGTCGAGCTCACAGTTATAGTTGTATCAAGCTTTCTTCAGTTATAGACAGCTCAAGACAATACTTCCAGTGTTAGCAAAGTTTCAATCTGTAGAATACATATCAAAATACTTTAGTGAACGGCAAGTAAGCAATACATAGCTGTAGAAATAAGACAGGTTAGTGATCATACATGTTCATGATACAAGACTAACGTTTCATAAGACACATACATAAACAAGTATAGAGGAGGCATAGATGTGGTGATGTGACGGAACAAGACCATCAAACAAACCTGTATGTCTGTGATATTGTTGACTTTTGCTGAGCCTGGTTGAGATTTCTCTGGTTATAAACAGCTCAAAAGACTTCTCTCTCCGTGTTAGCAAAGTTCTCAATCTGTAGAGACAACAAATCAAAATACTGTAGTGATCAGTGGTTACTTCCTTAACTTTGACACTGTTTGAATCATTTTTAAATTTGTTAAAATTGGTTGAAATCTTAAGTTTTTTTTAACTTTGAACGCGTGGTACTTGCTTAACTTTCAGTTTCTGACATTTTGAAACTTTTTAAAATTTTTAAAATTTTTTAAGCTTTTTTAAATTTGTTAAAATTGGTTGAAATCTTAAGTTGTTTAAACTTTGAACGCGTGGTACTTGCTTAACTTTCAGTTTCTGACATTTTGAAACTTTTTAAAATTTTTAAAGCTTGTTTAAATTTGTTAAAATTGGTTGAAATCTTAAGTTTTTTACACTTTGAACGCGTGGTACTTGCTTAACTTTCAGTTTCTGACATTTTGAAACTTATTAAAAAATTTTAAATTTTTTACACTTTTTTAAATTTGTTAAAATTGGTTGAAATCTTAAGTTTTTTAAAACTTTGAACGCGTGGTACTTGCTTAACTTTCAGTTTCTGACATTTTGAAACTTTTTTTAATTTTTTAAAATTTTTTAAACTTTTTAAAACTTGTTAAAATTGGTTGAAATCTTAAGTTTTTTGCACTTTGAACGCGTGGTGCTTACTTATCTTTCAGTTTCTGACATTTTGAAACTTTTTAAAATTTTTAAATTTTTTAAACTTTTTAAAATTTTTTGACATGTGTATTTATCTTAACACGGATCTAGAAGATACAAATAATAATTACATTAAGGAACCTGTAGTATTATTTTATCACAAGGAAATACAATAGAACAAACACGGGAATATTCTAGAACAGTTGAAACTGAACAATTATACGAGAGAATAAGAATAGACATGATGAAAAACAAAGACAAAAGAGCAAAATAAAAATCTGTCCATTACCACTAGAGTATTGGAGTACTACATAGAAGGAAAAAAAATAATACCAAGATCAGACAAGAAGCAAAACTGTAGAGAGAAAATATACAGTCACAACAAGTAGCTCACCTGAGGCTTGAGACTTTGCAGACTGAAATATCACAGCAGCCCCCTTAGTATTTATACAACTTTTATGCCACGTCAGCCGTTTGCTGGTTACTTGTTTAGACAATAACAGGTCACCTTGCTACAGGAAACAGGAAACAAACCAGAGGTCACTTTGAGTGTTAATAAAAGTGATATTGTTCTCTAAGCTGAGTCACCTTGCTACAAGAAACAACACAGGGGACATTCTGAGTATTAACTACAATTGCTATTGTCCCCTAATCCGGCTTAAATACCATGCACCCGGTACACTGAATAGGGAATTTAACCTGGTCAAAACTACTGACCGTAAAAAGATCGATCACGTAGAATTTACGTGCGTCATTACACGTATCACGCGCTGCCCTTGTAGCAGGCTGTGGCGACAAGGTTGACCTGTAATCCGTGATCACCATAGCGTAAAAAGATTAGGAGACGGTTTTAATGTATGGTATGTTAGGTACTGGAAAAAAACGACAGTTTGTAGAACGGTTAACGGTCGTATTTTTCATATATTTTATTGGATTCGAACACCGACCGCGCACCATGTACCCGCGCACGCACACGCCCGCGCACGCACACTCACCGGCTTTTACAGTAATAAGACCAAATATGAGTTATACCCCTTTGACTCCCCATTGGGAATGGGGAGTCGATTTCAGGGGGAGTGTGATGACGTCACATGGAGCTATATAACCAAATACTCCCCACAATCCCCAGCCCCACTCCCCATTTTGGGGTGGATAATGCGCATACTATACTACTAAGAGATCCCCTGACAACCATACCATTTCATAAAAAACCAACGCACCGCGGTCTACCGCCAAATCACCCGCAGCTGTGTTTCTAACGTGAAATGCGGGATTACGAACTGCGTCAGTAACCACTTCGTCACGGAGCCGACGTGAAGTGATAGCGCCATCAGATTGTGTAGGCCTGGATGCACGGAGACATAGGTGGTCAGTCTGTCCCTCACTTTCGCAGGCGACCAGACCAGGCGTCCGTCGTCATCATGATATTATCTGCGCAGTTCGCTATCAAATTCTTTAACGCGCCCACTGTAATTAATATGGATCCAGACAAAGGGGCAGTAGAAGGATAAGAAGAGGTCACAGACATGGTATGTGTCTGATTGTTTGTAGAATTGTCACTGTATGTGTCTGATTGTTTATAGAATTGTTACTGTATGTGTCTGAATGTTTATATAATTGTTACTATATGTGTCTGAATGTTTATTTAATTGTCACTGCTTGTGTGGATGTTTATATAATTGGTCACTGTACGTGTCTGTATGTATATATAATTGTCACTGTACTTGTCTGAGTGTTTACAGAATTTCATTGAATTTTTCTGTATGCTTGTAAACAATATCACTCTATGTGTTTGTAGGTTTGTTGACAATAGTATCCATGAAGACAATGTCACTCTGTGTGTTTGTACATTTACAGACAATGACAATCTATGTGTTTGTATGTTTGTTGACAATATCACTGTATGTCCATATATGTTTTTGTTAATGCAACTTTGTGTGAAATAACCGTCATTTTCTAGAAAAATCTGTGTCAAACCTGCGGCAGTGTGGGTTGCTCACGTATGGGATTCCACGCAGACAAATACAAGCCTCCTGCAGGGCAGACGGTCTCATACTATCTGAGCACCGGCGGTGAGGCGCCATTTTGTAGTAAGTCTCCATTTGTTTGTCTCATACGTATATGATAGTTCGTTAGTTAGTTAGTCTTAGTTAGTTAGTAGGTTGGTTGGTTAGCTGGTTAGTTGGTGGTTGGTTAGTTTGTTAGTTAGTTAGTTAGCTAGTTAGTTAGCTGGTTTGAAGTTAGCTAGTTAGTTAGCTAGCTAGTTAGTTAATTAGTTAATTAGTTGTTAGTTACTTAGGTAGTTAGTTAGTTAGTTAATTGGTTAGTTGGTTAGTTAATTAGTTAGCTAGTTAGCTTGTTTTAGGTATTTCGTTCGTTAGTTAGTTAGTTAGTTAGTTTGGTAATTACTTAGTTAGTTACTTGGCTAGTCTCTTAGTTAGTTAGTTATTTAATTAGTTAGTTAATTAGTTAGTTAGTTAGTTAGTTAGTTTGGTAATTACTTAGTTAGTTACTTGGCTAGTCTCTTAGTTAGTTAGTTAGTTAGTTAGTTAGTTAGTTTGGTAATTACTTAGTTAGTTACTTGGCTAGTCTCTTAGTTAGTTAGTTGCATAGTTAGTTACTTAGCTAGAAACTTAATTAGTTACTTAGCTAGTTACGAATGAGGCACTTCTTTATTTAGTATTTAGTTGTCGTCAGGTCTTAGTCAGATATGACTGAGCTACTGTATGACAGTAGACGGTACCAGCTGCTTTCTGTTAGCACTCAGTGTTGGGCGGCGCTTACCAAACCCGACACCCCACATTGTGCCAACGGCTTCAGGCGGAGGAGCGTAATTGGGAGGGTACAAGCCTTATCCTGGTGCGAGGAAATGCAATCTAAAGACACAATGTCATGGCAGGGCAGACAGGCCACAAGCCTTGGTTGGCAGCTGGTCTAGGATAGAAGGTCCGACAGGCGGACAGTTAGAGCATTGCTTTGCTGATCTGACAGCTTCTGCAGCTTGTATTGTTTCAGATATATTGGTGCCACCTTTCCTCTGGCGTGAACTAGGCAGGCCGAGAGAGGGAACATGCTGCATGGGCAACACATTGTCAATATATTTCAGCCCAGGTTTTGTGCTACGGAGAAGTATAACTCCAAGTTACAAACTATTGTATTGTCTATCTAGACGGCTAGGTGCCAATCATAGTAGTGAGTCATATAGTCTTTTTTAAGTTTTTGTCGACGGATCAACATCATGGCACACGGGTGTAACCCATAAGTGTTCCGTTTTACTCCTAACTCAAGCCTGAGTCCGGAGAATCTCAGCTTAGTGCACGAACTCCGTAGCACCGGCGAGGATCCTGGAATACTTGAGTTGATTTTTAACTCGAAATCTTTCCCTGGCAGCGTCATTAGACTACTCTTTTTCGATTTCCAACTGCCAAGGGAATTTTTACGTGAGCAACAATACACACGGGCGTCCGATCTCACTACCCAGAGACCAGAGCCAATTGTGTTACTAGAACATCCACGTGAAAACATCTTGGACCTCAGCTGGGCTTGAACCCGGGACCTCCAGCACTAGAGGCGGACGCCATACCTCGAGACCACTCAGCCCCCGAGTCATATAGTCTATTATTGCTATCTTGTTTGGATTCATATTTCTTGCTCTCCAATAAATAATGTTCTGTGTTGTTAGACGTTTCTGGTATTCAGCAGAGTTGCCTCTTTTATATAATAGCAAAATATACCGTTGCATGTTGTAGCACTTCATTGTTTCATTACACAGAAGACTGATCTAGAATCTTGTTTGTAATCCACTAGGGTATCACTACACGGTCACAGTAAAACTCAGCAGCGGGCCGTGGAGAAGTGCCTCCGGGGAAGCTTCAATTCTCATCTATGGAAACTTGTTCAAGACTTCTTGGGTCTCGCTAACTGGGTTAGTACACTGGCATATGCATTCTATCTAAGTGTGTTTCTTGTCTTTAGTTCTCGTCAAGTACTTGAAAGATAAACAACGTCATCAAACAAGTTAAAAGTAACTTTGAGATTACATGCGTCATTCCTGTGGCAACGTGAGTGTTTAATTTTCGTTCGCTAACGTTACATTCAAGCGTAGTGCATACACCCGCTACTACATTTAGAGAACGGGACGGATTTTGGAGTGTGGATTAGCATTCCCTTTTACCAGTATCCCTCGCCATCAGACGAACCCCCTCCGATTTATGAGGTACTTGTAATTTACGACCCTAAGTCAAGGACGAGAAGTCAACATTTTAGTCCAACTGCCCGCCAGTGTATCGATTGAACCCGTTGAAAATACAAGTACCTCCGAGGACGAAGTGGATTCGTCTGATGGCGCGAGGGACACTGGTTATAATTTTTGTTTAGTTGCATGTCCTTTACATGACGTCGCAGTCAACCCTAGCATGTTTTGGCTGTTTGTGATTTCTTGGCATGTTTACGTTCAGTAGTTTGCCATTGCTTTCTGAACTTATACCATTTTATAAAAAACGGTGCAAGGCGGTCAGCTGCCAAATAGACTGCAGCTGTGTTTGGGTCGCGGTATGCAGGATTGCGAACAGTGATAGTACCACCTTCCCCACAAATCCC
Source organism: Cepaea nemoralis (assembly GCA_014155875.1). NCBI lineage: Eukaryota > Metazoa > Mollusca > Gastropoda > Stylommatophora > Helicidae > Cepaea > Cepaea nemoralis. The sequence continues at coordinate 305,429 of JACEFZ010022286.1, read as the reverse complement.
GCACTGGTTATAATAGAGAAAGGTAGTCCACATGCAAACAGCAGTCCAATGCTTGAATTCACAGCCAGCGTAAGCTAAACATATACTGTATCTGAATGCCAGTGTAACAATGGTCCAGTCATGGTGTATGATAACTGAAAGTCTATGTAATAATTATTAAGTTATGGATTTTGTTATCTAAAAGTCTATATAATAAGTATTAAGTTATGGTTTTTGTTATCTGAAAGTCTATATAATAATTATTGTGGTATGTTTTTTTTATTTTTTTAATATCTGAAAGTCTAGGTAATAATGATTGAGTTTTTAATCGGTGTTTAGGTAACATTTATAGAGTTATGTTTTTGATATCTGAAAGTGTATGTTGTGATATCTAAAAGTCTATGTATTATTATCATCATCATCTTCCACTTCTGCCGCCAAGCGTCGTTTGGAGGAATAATTTGCGTTCCAGCGCCGGGTGGGCGGCACTGGATAGTGTCATTCAGTGTGGTTGTACAATGTCTCTGATGTCGTCAATCCACTTTCTTATTGGATGTCCTCGTGGTTTCGTCGCAGACGATCTTTGATGTAAGGCCAGTGATGGTAGTTGCTGGTGTTGCATTCTAACGATATGGCCAAACCACTTGATCTTCTGACTTTAAATAAATATGGCACAAGGTGTTGATCCCACAGTCTGTCAGATAATAGCATTTCTTACTCGGTCTCGGATTTTTAAGTTGGCAGCTCTCCTTAGGCATCTCATTTCGCAGGTGTTGATTTTGCGACGGGGTAATTTGGATAAAGTCCAGGTTTGAGATTGGTTGTATAGGGTTGGTGTGAATATGCTGTTTATTATCTGTCGTTTTGCGGACATGAGTATATTTTGATGTTTCAGTAAGAGTGATAGTTGCTATGTAAATGCAAAAGCATTTTGACATCTGATTTCGATTTCTCTGTCCAATCTGCCATCTTCTGTTATCATACTTCCAAGATATTTGAATTCTTTAACTTGTTTCAGAGTTGTGCTGTTTATCTGTATACTTAGTGGGCCCGTCTACGTACAACTTACTAAATTATCATCATCATATAACATGCAAATAAGTGTAGGCGGCCATGCTTCGCCATCTCAAACGATTACTTGAGTCTTGGATCAAATCTGTGTTCTTGTTTCGATTATGCCACGTGCCCTAGATATATGCATCTGTTTGTCTTCTGCTTGCTCTGTCCTCGTAAGATACGCTCATTCTCACAAAATTACCACGTTTATTTCTAAACTAAACCTGCTCAACAGTCTTGAATAACTACGTGTCGTAGTATTTCCTGGGGTGAGGGAAGCATACTATTACATCTTAATAACGGGATAGATGCACTCTGGGAATACAATAAATCTCAGTCTACAGACCCCACCAGCCCTTGGATTCCTGTCTCTCTCACTATCAACCGCTGGACAATACCTTTTTCACCTCTCATCCAGAACAGATGACACGACTCTGGTGTCTACACATAATGACTAGATGATATAATGTACAAGAGGATTATCAACAAGAGGAATGTTCATGAGAGAATCCTGGCCCCGCCAGGCGATAGAAGAAATGGCTATCTGGATTAGTCTCAGGCCGTCTCACTCATCACTGTACACTGGGTACGATACCACAAGGTTAAAGAGGTCACTCATCTGCACACGTAGCGTGGAATGTCTCTGCCGAGGTGTAGTCTCAACTGGAATGACTAGCACGTCAATGTGGTGACTCCAAGTTGCGGTGGTACGTGATGACTCCAGACTAACATCCCTGTAGAAGTTCTGAAGGCCTGTCCTTCAAGCTTCACTGGTATGGCCTGTGCTAGACAACGGTCCTACGAAGCCACCATAACATTTAACACACATTTAACAATGTCAAAGTTCTGGAAACAGATGGTGGTCTCTAATGGGATCAGGATGGGTATAACTGGGCCTATAAGCACAGAAAGTTGGCACAGTTCAAGTTGACTCTGTCACTCAGAAGTCAGTACTGGTAGCGCGTGACCAGGTAAGGAATGTAACAAGTGTCCCTATTCCAACATGGTAGACTGTTCTCGGAACACCAGGCCATCATGAAATAAAGGGTAATGTAGTTCTTCTCTACCCGTGTGGCTAGTGGGTCACAATGTCAAAACTTCACAGACAAGAGGACACGATACTCGCCCATGTGTAGCCATCATAATACTTGGTGGACTGACTGAAGATCATTTAGCGGTTTAGACGGGACTGGACTGTGGCGCAGTGACTTCCCGGCACGTGGTGTGGTGTAGAAGCCTCACTTCACGTCACATAGGTAAACCAGCCATTTAGCAGCCTTCACCCAGTCATCTTCCTCTGGTCCCGTCACGTAAGTCTCTCAGAAAGTAGAACCTGCCAAAGATAACACCATGTGTGAATATCGTGACACCGACTTACCCCCCAGAGGTACACGTTACCGATGTGTACTCAGCATAGGCCGGTGTCGCCATGACCCGGCCGGCCCTCACAGACCAGGATCCACTGCCAAATCTGAACTGGGTCTGGGTCCTAACAAGTGCTGGCTGAACCGTCCTCCGTCTCGAACCTGCCCAAGGTAGGGCTGTGTATCTGGTCATGGTGTCGGCGAAATCCTTCTGTCCTAAAAAGACTTCTAAGGACACAATATACCAGGTTAGTAGGTTAAAGGTACCTAGAGACAGAATGGCTCTGAAGGAGAGCCGGTGACCACCGAATTCCCCTCCCTCGGAGGTAGCCCCCTCTCCCTGGTCCTATTTTATGATTACCTACTATACAACAGGTTTCCCGGAGCTCGAGCTTTGATCCAGGAATTTATTAGATTATACAGGGAAATTCCCCTGTAGCGGAAGTCCACATCCCGTTCCCTCCTCCCCTAGTTAAGGTCAGAGCATTTGGAACGGTGTTCAGCTGGCTGTGACCAGCTCTGTCGCATTCCCCAGTTTCTCCAGTGTCAACCACTCGGGAACCAACTGCCTATCAAGATGGTGTTCCGTTACGGCAACCAATAACATAAAGAGTAAGCAGAAAGTTCAGCAAAGCCAGTGGTCGCCACACCAAAGAATTCGAACTTGGACACCCGCAATGTCCTTCGAATGACCTTCGACACGTCCGGCGACCATCGCATGGGTTTCGTCTAGTTCGGCCGAGTTCCCTGATACCTCACTCGACCTCTGTTCTACAACGCCTTCGCCCACGTCCGTTTGTGTCGACTACGTTAGAGTTCTAAGGCCGCCCAGGAGTGCACTCGGACTACTAACACTATTGGGCCTGTCCGAAATGTTTATAACTACTTGTAGCGGCAATAACACGCATTCCCGTACTTGTACAATTGTAACGCAAAACAGGCCTACCATCCATCGTGTTCAGCTAGCCTGCAGTGTTAAGTTAAAACACAAGCCCACAGGTTCACCCCTGACTGACCTTTGTGCGCCGGGCGGGACATGTGGTCGAACAGCTTCGATTCAACGCGGTAGCGACACACATTATTTATCTAAATATGTTTCACGTACCTTACGACAAACTGTGTATTCAGAATTGAGGAGCTCCCGTCCCAACACTGGACGTTCTGTCAGTTTTCTTTGATAAACAGCAAGACACTGGCTTCCTCTCTCCCATTTACGAATTAACACAGTCGTTCAAACACAACGGCTTGCTCCCACGGCCGGATCTCAACTGAGCCTCTCTTTGTTCTGAGACGGTTCTTGCGCATGCGTTAGCGGATCTGGTTCGTCACCCGAACAGTCGAGAAGTCAAGGGCCACCAATCGCCCTTGCGTGGGGTACATTAATACCTCGGTGGTATCCCTTCGACTAGATCGGCTGTTCTACTGAAAAAGGGGAATTGGACTTTTGGGAGTTTTGCTAGGTGAATTCTCAGCAGTTCCGTGACACTACGTCGAATTGTTCTAATCGTTTTAGGGTTTTCATTGGTTTCTTGAAGAAGTGCCTCATTCATTTGTTTCTAGAAATAGCGCCACATACATTTGTTTCTTGAAGAAGTGTTTCATTCACTTGTTTCTGGAAGAAGTGTCAAATTATATGTGTCTCTTGAAGAACTATCTCATTCATTTGTTTCTTGAAGAAATGTGTCATTCATTTGTTTTTTAAAGAACTGTCTCATTAATATGTTTCTTGAAGAAGTGCCTCATTTATTTGTTTCTAGAAGGACTGTCTTATTCATTCATTTCTTGAAGAAGTTCTAAGTCATTTGTTTCTTGAATAAATGCCTCATTCCTTTGTTTCTTGAAGAAATGCCTCATTCATTTGTTTTTTGAAGAACTGCTTTATTAATTCGTTTCTTGAAGAAATTATCAGTCATTTGTTTCTTTAAGAACTGCCTCATTCATTTGTTTCTTGAAGAAGTTCTCAATTATTATTTGTTTCTTGAAGAAATGCCTCATTCATTGGTTTCCAGAAACAGCGTCTCATACCTTTGTTTCTTGAAGAAATGTGTCATTCATTTGTTTCTTGAAGAAGTATCTCATTCATTTGTTTCTTGAAGAATTGTCTCATTCGTTTGTTTCTTTAAGAACTGTCTCATTAATTTGTTTCTTGAAGAACTGCCTCATTCATTTGTTTCTTGAAAAACTACCTTATTCAGTTATTTATTAAAGAAGTGTGTCATGGTCTTACTTTTATCAAAATAATGGTTCGGGTTCATACAGGCAACAATACACTGTTCTCTAGGATATAGAACATTTATTGTATAAAGTGTACAGTTGGCGCAGTGGGTAAACAGACCCGCGCTCTCTTATATTACATATCACAGATAGTTAAACATCAAACATATAGTTGTCATACAACAATCTAGCACACTATCTAGCCTAAGTATATCTATGAATATCTATGAGTCCCTCTCAGGCAGGCCTTGTTGTCTCTCTCCAGTCCGTTTGTCCTCTGACCGTCTCCGCGTGTCCTAACTCGACACGGGCGGTAACTCTGTCCGAGTTCCTCGTGGACCCCGCATTAGGCGGGCCACATCAGTGTCCACGGAATCATGGACTTGGTGACCATCTCTTTCGAGAAGGTTCTAGATTACTCGGGTCCTGCGCGACTCAATGGTTTCCCTTGGGCTGGAGTTGCAGCCCTCTATTATATGTGAACGTGAGGCGGTGACAGGATCCCTCCTCCCCCCTGACATGACTTGTTGTTGGGTAATTAGATCTGTTCTAATTCTGTCACCGAATCACATAAAGTTGGTGTATGTAGTTTGGTGGATAGTAACCTAGTAACCTACCTATTAGCACTAAAAACTCATGTATTCTACCATACAACACTTCTCTGATTTGGTGCAGAGATCCCTGTCTCTCGTGTGCTTACATATGCTTATCAGACCGAAGTTACGTGGCGTTTTAGTAGTTGTATTGACAACTCGCCCTTCTCATAGTACCCGAAATGGTACCCAGACAAATAACCCCTATATAAAAGAGGGTTAACAAGACCGAAGTCTTGGCTAAATAAGTACACCTTCAAATCTTGATCTGTGTGTGTATTTCTATACACTTTTACTCCCGTATGTTATATAATGCTAAATATGTAGTTACCTTGTTCTTTTATCCCCCTTAGACTACATGTGTACTTGTTGGCTTGTTAGTGTGTTAACTAATAAGTTGATGTTTCTAATAAAGTGACTGTATTTTAAATTGATAGTGTTGAGTTTTGAGGTTTGTGTAACGTGCGTGCTGAATGTGTGGTGTAATTCCAAGCGTCACGAGTTGGGATAACCTCAATCATGTAATACTGCACTGTGTGCAATACCTGACTAGGTATTCCAAGTAGTGGTGCTTAGATGTATCCTAACTGCTAACCTAAGTATATTACCATAACTACCAAATTAACTCCCTACTAAACTAAGTTCTACACATGTATTGACAAATTAGACAAGTCATGCACTTTTACATGGAAGACGTAGACAAATTACAATGAATACGTTTTGCGTACAATTTGTCCGCCAAGTGTATCGTTCTCTCATTTAATCCTTTCACGCAGTCATTCACTCATCTGTCATTCAAAATAGTAATTGGATAAAATATATATTTAAAGTTGAGGTAAGCGTTATTGCCCTTAGAAAAAATGGGCTAGGCGATATTTGCCCTTTTAGAAAATACGTACTTTTTGTACGATGAATGAAAAATAGGTTATAATTTAACTAGAGACACTTGTATAGGACGGTTATTTAGCATATGAATGGTACCGTCTGTAATATTAAAGTAGAATATGTACAAGTTACAGGTTAACACAATTTATATACATCATTAATGGAAATATAATACATATTTAATAGTAAACTAATTAATTAAATAACTCCAACGATGATGTGCGCGTTGACGTCCTTTCGTTCGTGTGTTATACCATGAATGTTACAGTTAGTATGGCTGTCTCTTGAGTGTTGTCGTCGATGTTGTTTTGTTTCGGCTGTTTGCAAAGTTTTGTAGCCACAGCAAGTATGGATTGCTATCACTGTCCCGTATGAAATATCACAGTGTTCAGAGATAGTTCACTGGTTGATATAATTGGTTGAAATAAACACAGTTACTGTTTCTTGCTGGAATCGTTCTAGAGCTTAGGCATTTGATGGTATAGTTCTTATACTATAGCTCTTAACGTATGTTTAAGGGTGACGTAATTAACCTAATCACTGAGAGTACTCTAGCAGGTGTAGAGTCACACTGTTATATGTAACGGAATAAAAGTATCACAGTTTATAATGTGGCTACTGGCCAATGTGATTAGAGTCATTCTACTGGCGCATTTGTCTGCCGTGATAAAAGGTCAGCCACTATGTTATCGGTGCCCTTAATATGGCGAATTTCGAAGTCAAAGTCCTGAAGTAGAAGACACCATCTTTGTAACCTGTTGTTTTTGGGCGACCCATGGTTAAGGACTAATAACGGCGAACTGTCTGTGAGGACCACAAAATGGCTTCCCAAGAGGAACTTAGATAATCTCAATATACAGAACAAAAGGCTCAAACACTCCAATTCAACTGTGGCATAACGAGTCTCAGCCTTCTTAAGTTTGCGGCTTACGTAGAGGATCGGGTGTTGAACGCCATCCACTTCCTGCATTAGACATCCTCCTATTGCGATAGCGCTCGCATCTGTGGTCAAAATAAAGGGTAAATTTATGTTGGGTAATCGTAAGACTGGTGGATTAGAAAAAATATGTTTCAACCTACACATTGCATCATCTAAGCTGGTACTTTTACAAATATTTGATGGATGATCTTTAGTTAACATATCAGAAAAGACTGAGGTGAGTTCTGCCCAATGTGGAATGAATTTAGAATAATAGTTAATCAGACCTAGTAAACTTCTAACCTGCTTCTTTGTGGTAGGTACTTCTAGATTAAGGATCTTGGAAACAATTTTATCATCAGTCAACAATTTTCCTTCAGAAATTCTATGACCAAGGAAGTCTATTTGTGTATAGCCTATTTCAACCTTGGAAGGTTTGATAGTAAGTCCAAAAAGAGAGATTTGGTGGAAGACTTGTTTAAGGGTGAGTAAGTGAGAAGTCATATCAGAAGAATGGACGCATATATCATCTATATAAGCAACTACGTCATTAATTCCGTGTAATAACAATCTTGTTAGTCTCACAAATGTGGCCGGTGCGTTCTTCAGGCCAAAAGGAAGATATAGCCATTCGTATAACCCGAGAGGTGTTGCGAATGCTGTTATATGTCTACAAGAAGGGTGTAGAGGAACTTGCCAATATCCTTTCGCTAAATCTGTCTTAGAAAATAAGGATGATTGAGCCATATCTAAAATAAGATCTTCACAACTGTTCATAGGCTCTGCATCCGTTGTTGTTCTGGTATTTAATATTCTATAGTCGATGCACAAGCGGATTGTCTGGTCTTTCTTTTTCACCAAGACAATCGGTGAAGAATATTGAGACATAGATTTTTGAATAATGCCATTCTTCTCTAAATTTAAAATTTCTTTATCTAAATTAGATCTGTAATGGAGAGGAATAGAATATGGTCTACATTTGACCGGTCTCAGATCTGTTAGCACAATTGAATGTGTTATTCTATTAGTGCGTCCAGGTTTGTTGGAAAAGATCGTCTTATAGTCGTTTAGGAGCGTTAAAATGTCCTGTCGCTGTTGTTGTGTCAAAGTGTCAGAGATATGTATGTCCTTTATACTTCCGTCATCAGTCATAATTGGCACAGGGATTTCAGTGTTGTCCATGTCTGTCTGATTTATCACAGATGCTACAGTTTGTAAATTGTTTTCAATGTCATTGTCGTCGTCGTCGAGATCGATCGTCAATATGTCGTCAAATTTGTCGTCATTGTCAATATCACAGATTGTCAGTAATGTCCATCTGTCTTCGTCGTTTTCGTCGTCGTAAGCGTGTGTCGTTAACGATGCTTCGTTTGTCGAGGTGTTATTCCGTTGGGAAATTGTCGTTTCGTCTCCGTCAACAGTTTGTTGCGTCTGTTCATTTGTCTCATTGTCCTGTCTAGCATAGTATGGTTTCAACATATTTACATGTAATAATTTCAATTTTCCATTTACAGAGAATGTAGTAGGGTTATTCCCCTTGACCAGTTTATGACATATATCACAAGATGTACAAAATATTTTAATGTCTTGGTCGAACTTTGGCCAATAAAACTGTGTCAGGACAATTGCCCTGGTCATTTCATATCCCATATGACCTCCAAAAGGGGAGTCATGGGCTATTTTTAGCACTTTGTTTCGATGTGCTTGTGGTAAAACAATTTGCTGTGTCGTGGTCTGGTTTGTTGTGTAAAATCTGGTTAAGATGTTATTCTGTAGCCTAAATGTCCACGATGCATGTTTAGTGACTTTTGGTTTAAGTCCAACTAATTTAAAGTATGGTGCAAGTGTTGTATCTGCTTTCTGTTCATTACCAAAAGTGATGTTAGTTAAGTTTGGCGCTACTATTTCTAATGATTCCTGCAGTTGGTCGGTGTTGGTTTTGTGGGTTGTCTGTCGTGTTATTGCGTTTGCGTGTTGTGTGTTTTGTTGCACATTTACAGGTTCGGTAGTTGGTAGTTTGGTAGCCTCCTCAATCCGAGGTTTTAATTCGGTCGTATCGTTTCTAGATTCGACCGCCCCTGCATTGTACACCTCGGTAAATTCTTTTTGAATTACCTCAGTGGTTGTCTCCCTTGGTATTTCGGCAGTTTGAGACAAACAAGAATGGTGTTTCTCTTTTGTGTTGCTATTCCTGTGGTGGATACCGTGTTTTTGTTCCCACTTTTTAATTTCTCTTTCAGAGCATGGATGTACGTTGGGTAAATTACCAAGTATAATATCCGCCACGGGATTTTCAAGGATAGCACACAATACTCGCCCAGATAAGAATGGTGTTTGAATTTCGACCAAAGCAAGGGGGTATTTCTCTATCGTACCTGAGAATGTGCGACACGTCACATGTTTGTCTGTGTAGTCTTTAACGTCTATTAATGTTTTCCTCACCCCACAAAGCGTTGCCCCGGAATCACGAATTAACGTGCATTTTTTTTTTGTTAACAAACCCTGTAAAAAAAACTAGCTTGCCTGTAGATGATAAGGCAGCGTTAGCTGTTACATTTGAAATAGGGATTGTGTGTCCACAATGTAGTGTTGTGTCAAGTTGGAACTTCGTACAGGTGTTGCAATTACTGTCTGTTATGGTGTTGATGACGTGTACAGCATTACCAAGCTCGCTTTCATTGTCGTGTTGCTTGTCACATTCATTCAGTGACTCAAGCTCTTCGTCAGACGACGTCTCTACTAATGCCGCATTGGCCTGTTTCAATAACTTTCGGCCTTGACAATCCTTATTATAGTGACCCCAGCTATTGCAGAAATAACATTTAATTGCTCTGTGGTAAGCCATGCGTTTAGCTGTTTGCTTCTCCACCATCTTTTTGAGGTGTTCAGGGTAGGTGGGTGATTTGTCACACATCCCGTAACTGTCGTGATGAAAATTGCAATATTGGCATCTTATTACTTTACCGACATTGGATCGTGGTTTAAATCTACTCTGTGATTGTTTGGAGTATTTGGTGTTCACTACTGCAGCTGCTGTATCATTGTAACTTATGTTATGTTGAAAAATATCCCTATTTGCTGTGAAAAATGCATTCCCCTTCGCCTCGATTTCCTGAATGCTCTTACAGTCCATTTGTTTTAAGAACTTGGCAAAAGGTGTGGGGATGGTGCTAACTATTTTATCTATTATAATCAGTTCCTTAAGTTTATCATGGCTATTGTTGGTTTTAGCCGAGTTAATCCATTTTGTGCATATGTCTTGGACTGTACTGACATAATCTATGAAGGTTTGGTTTGGTTGTGGAGATAATTTGGCAAATTGTTGTTGGTAACCTGCAGTGTCTAGAGAAAAATGTTGGAGAATGCGTTGTTTTAGGTACTCATAGTCTTTTCGCATCTCCTGTGGTATTGTCTCTATTACTTTCAGTGGTTCAAGAGCTAAATTCCTCATTAGAATAAATGCCCAATCTGATTTCATGATTTTATTATGAGACATGAGACACTCAAAATTTTCTAAGTAGGCGGAGATGGAATCTCCAGAACAGAAAGCCTTGACGAGACCTTTATATTTATTATATTTTTGTTCTTCTTCTTTGCTTCTTAACTTGTTTATTGATATTTCTGTGTTGGCCTCCGTTTCCATCTGTTTTAGTTTAATCTGTGTCTCGGCATTTAATTGGGCCTGTTTGGCAGCGGCCTCAAGTTCCATCTGCAATTTCTTTTCATCGGCCTCGATTTGCAATTTCTTTTCATCTGCTTGCATTTGCAATTTCTTTTCATCGGCCTCGATTTGCAATTTCTTTTCATCTGCTTGCATTTGCAATTTCTTTTCATCGGCCTCGATTTGCAATTTCTTTTCATCTGCTTGCATTTGCAATTTCTTTTCATCGGCCTCCATTTGTAATTTCTTTTCTTCGGCCTCCATTTGCAGTCTCCTTTCTTCTCGTTCTATCGCTCTTTCTTCACGGGCAATGTTTTCTGCGTGTGTTTTCTGTGCCCATTCAGACAGTTTCTCTTCTTTGTAACCTAACTTTATTCCTTGCTCAATACATTGATCTAAGCTAGACATTTTGTGTTTTACTTGCTTGTTAAGTTTATAGAGTTAAATCCCTTAGAAAAAAATATGTTGTGTGGTCGAAAATTTGGTTAACTTCCCTAATTACTAATGTATGAATCAAAATGCAAGGTTATGTTGGTGACAAGGTTATGAATATGCAAAGAAATCAATATGATACAAAATAATAAATTGATGAAACATGAGAAGTACAGCTTAGACGTACAATGAGTATGAGGTGAAACTTAGCTTTTAATTGAAGAATTCCTCGATGTTGTTTTGTACTCTCGTCAGTGTTGGAAAGGTTTCATCGGTTGGACGCGGCACTTGTTGCGGAACAATCTGCTCGTGGAGCGAGAAAACATTAGTCACTGTCACACACACAAAAAATGTCAAAATAGTAACATGTCAACAACAAAAAAATAGTTTACAGAATCAAAATAAAGAGGCGCGGCGGAGGCAATGGTGAGACATTGCCGAGGGACTCAGATTATTTCTATTTTATTGCTAGATAGCTACTAGTTTTATGTAAACTTGTAACGTTAATAATTTCTTTGATTTAAACAAATCAATGTTTTACCAAAAATCAATGTGATATGCTTAAATAATTAATTTTACATGGCATTTAACAGGTTTTTAAGAAAACATTCTATGCCAAAACCGGAAAACTAGCCCCCAAAAAGCCTGTCATGGTCTTACTTTTATCAAAATAATGGTTCGGGTTCATACAGGCAACAATACACTGTTCTCTAGGATATAGAACATTTATTGTATAAAGTGTACAGTTGGCGCAGTGGGTAAACAGACCCGCGCTCTCTTATATTACATATCACAGATAGTTAAACATCAAACATATAGTTGTCATACAACAATCTAGCACACTATCTAGCCTAAGTATATCTATGAATATCTATGAGTCCCTCTCAGGCAGGCCTTGTTGTCTCTCTCCAGTCCGTTTGTCCTCTGACCGTCTCCGCGTGTCCTAACTCGACACGGGCGGTAACTCTGTCCGAGTTCCTCGTGGACCCCGCATTAGGCGGGCCACATCAGTGTCCACGGAATCATGGACTTGGTGACCATCTCTTTCGAGAAGGTTCTAGATTACTCGGGTCCTGCGCGACTCAATGGTTTCCCTTGGGCTGGAGTTGCAGCCCTCTATTATATGTGAACGTGAGGCGGTGACAAAGTGTCTCATTCATGTGTGTCTTAAAGGGCTTCATTCATTTGTTCTTTAAAGAAATGTCCCATTCATTTGTTTCTTGATGAACTGTCTCATTTATTTGTTTCTTTAAGAACTGTCTCATTCATCTCTCTCTCTCTCTCTCTCTCTCTCTCTCTCTCTCTCTCTCTCTCTCTATATATATATATATATATATATATATATATATATATATATATATATATATATATATATATATATATATATAATACAATGTATGACCGTATGTATGTTATTTATGCGTTCGCGAACAGTTCATCCGATTGAGATTAAATTTTCTACACGTGTTCTTCTCATTCCCGTGCTGCCAACTTGCATAGTTTGTTAGTTTATAAACAGTTATTTACGTAGTAAAATTTAGCAAGGGGACTTAACTTAAGAAAAGTTATTTCAAGGGACCTAACTTTTAGTAGCTTTGCTATATATGTAATTTAAATAATTGTTGCATTCTGCTCAAAGCTTTATAAAATGTTTACCTACAGTTATCTACAGGCATATGGGTTATAATACACAATGATAAAATCTTTAAGGCATTTTCAAAGTTATCATGAAAATAATGCATCTATTTTATGTACGTGAAAATTTTCTAACTCATCTTTTTATTTCTCTTCGACATTTATACAGTCATCCCAGAATTTATAGGGTTTTCGTGATATCTTGGTAAGTTTACGTTCAGTAGTTTCAGATTGCCCTATTTAGTTATTGGGATGAAAATTGTTCTCTTCCAATCTGTTCGCCATATTTCCGAGAAACGGGAACGGGAGCTTATATGACTACTAATATGAATTAAATAAGACGCTCCCCACCAGGGACTGGGCGAAGCCGGGCCGGATCGACTTTTTGGGGAACGGGAACGGGAGCAGGGGCCGAATATGAATTAAATGAGACGCTCCCTGCCAGGAGCTGGGCGAAGCCGGGCCGGGTCAAAGTCTGTTTCATAAAGAAAAGTCTCATTCATTTGTTTCTTGAAGAACTGTCTCATTAATACTTTTATTGAAGAAATGTCTCATTCATTTCTTTAAGAAGTGTCTCATTTATTTGTTTCTTAAAGAACCAACTTTTTCATTTGTTTCTTGAAGAAATGCTTCATTCATTTGATTCTTAAAGAAGTGCCTCATTCATCTGTTTCTCGAAGTACTGCCTCATTCATGTGTTTCTTGAAGAAGTGCCTCATTAATTTTTTTTTCTAGAAGAACTGCTTTATTCATTCATTTCTTGAAGAAGTTCTCATTCATTTGGTTCTAGTAGAACTGCCTTATTCATTCGTTTCTTGAAGAAGTTCTCAGTCATTTGTTTCTTGAAGAAGTGCCTCATGCATTTGTTTGCAGCAACAGTGTCTTATTCATTTGTTTCGTGAAGAAATGTCTCATTCATTTGTTTCGTTGGGAACTGTTCATTAATTTGTTTCTTGAAGAACTACCTCATTCATTTGTTTCTTAAAGACTACCTGATTGATTTATGTCTTGAAGAAGTGTCTCTTTCATTTGTGTTTTAAAGGGTCTCATTCATTTGTTTCTTGAAGAACTGTTTCATTCATCTATGTCTTGAAGAATTGTCTCATTAATATGTTTATTGCAGAAGTGTCTCATTCATTTGCATCTTGAAGAAGTGTCTCATTCATTTGTTTTGCAAAGAACAATCTCATTTATTTGTTTCTTGAAGATCTGTCTCATACACTTGTTTCTTGAAGAACTGTCTAATTCAGTTGTTTCTTCCCCGATGTGTCTCCACCTTGCCGTGGTGGGGGAGCTTGAGTGTCCCACTGACCCCAAGCGCTATGCCGATGGATATTAACTACATATTGGGCAGCTCTTGGGATAGGGACCAGATTAAGAGCGACACAACCTGCTGATCTGCAGGTAGACTGAGGATAGCAGTCAAAAGTTTAAATCAGACGCATGAAGGCAGAAGTTCTTGGTCCGGACACATACTCTAAGGCTCTCTGTAGAGGGTTGAGGCTGAACTCCTCTAAGCCATAAACCCTCGGATGTGAGAGCCGGGCCGATACCCACCTACCAAAAAAATGGAGGTGAGATACTGAGCACGCTACACGCCCAGTTCAGATACTTGCCCGAAGGTCTCAGCTGGGGGATATGAGGGATTCCCGGATGAGAGGGCCTGGCCGTTTCTCGCTCACTGCTGCACTGCGGTAAGGTGCTGAACCGGCAGCACATGTAGCCTACCTCGTGAGCGAGTACTGAAAGGCAGAAGAAGTATCCCAGTCGAATGAAATGGTTACGAAAACTGTCTGTATCTAACTCATAGAGAGTGTAGACAAAGGTGGAAAAACGTCTCAATAACACGAAAGCAACAGCTTACCTAGTGAATGTCGCCCGCAGACTGACCGTTCCTGGCGTGTGCTTGAGCGACCAGTGGCAAGCGAGATGCCCAACACATGGAAGTGAGGAACTAAAGCAGCCAAGAGCAGGATGTGACAACTCCTCGGGTGAGCCCAGTCTCAGAGCAATATGTGCCGGCTCTGCAATTATGGAAGCCTCCTTGGATAGCGAGGGAATGCCCATGGACTGCCCCTGCCTTCCCTTGAGGGTTGACCGTGATATCTCTGACCGTTCTATCTTGACCAGCTGAGATGTGGCCGACATCACAACAATAAGTCTAACGTGTCTCGAAACCCGAGGAAGGCTAACCTCATTAAAAATGCCCGCCGAAGTCGGAAGTGCCGTCCTACGGGTGGCAAAATAAAAATTGGCACTACGCATTTACGTCCGAGTGAATTGTCTCGTCCGAATGTCTCTCGTGCTAGGAACAGCTCTGACTACCTAGTTTCCGAATGCCGCTCTTGTTCGGAACAGCTCTGATTAGGTAGTTTTCCGAATGTCTGTTTTTTAAAGAACAAACTCATTTATTTGTTTCTTGAAGATCTGTCATATTCATTTGTTTCTTGAAGAACTGTCTCATTCATTTGTTTCTTAAAAAACTGCCTCATTTATTTGTTTATTGAAGACGCGCCTCATTCATTTGATTCTTAAAGAACCATTTCAATCATTTGTTTATACAAGAACATTCCCATTCATTTTTTTCTTAAAGAACTGTCTCATTCACTTGTTTCTTAAAGAGCCATCTCATTTATTTGATTCTTAAAGAAGCACCTCTTTAATTTGTTTGTTAAAAAACGATTTCATTCATTTGTTTCTTGAAAAAGAGACTCATTCATTTGTTTCTTGAAGAACTGTCTCATTTATTTATTTCTTGAAAAACTGCCTCATTCATTTGTTTCTTGAAGAACTGTCTCATTTATTTATTTCTTGAAAAACTGCCTCATTCATTTGTTTCTTGAAGAACTGTCTCATTCATTTGTTCCTTGAAGAAGAGTCTCATTCATGTGTTTCTTGAAGAAGAGTCTCATTCATGTGTTTCTTGAAGAACTGTCTCATGCATGTGTTTCTTGAAGAAATATTTTATTGATTTGTTTCTTTTTATGCATGGTATTCTATGTATTTTTCTCAGAAACCACATTTCCATTGCCAACACATATTCCTGAGCTGTCTTATTATTATTTATGTTTGTCTTGCATACAACAGTGTAGGCTCTACAATACAATTCATGACACTTTTTTTCCACTGCAATTAAAACCTCCTTATTACTAAGTTTAAGTTTGGTAATTAAATGTTTATATGTTAATTAATTATATTAATTACCGAAAAGGCGAACTCGTTAACGAAGGTGATAATTAGCTACGCAGATAATGTTAAGGGCTCTTTCGGACGAGGATTAGACGCTTGCATTCGACGACTCGCTATGTGAGAGGGAGACTGGCCTCCGTGTATTTAGGTTCACAAAATGTGATGGCTTTATGAAGTCGCAGGCCCGTAGCATAGTTCTCCTTCGGGATATGTGTTTTATTACCAAATACTAGCAAAATATGAATAAGCAGGTTTGATTAAACTGTTAATTATTTTCATAGGGGCAAGACTATGACATTTAACCCAGGGGAGTCCTTGACGTTCTACGTGGATCTTCCCCAAAATGTGGGAAATGTTACGGCGGTGTCTTTCAAGTTTCAACAGTCTTTTTCCCTGTTTTTTCCTTCACAAAAGCCGAACGTTGAAGAAATCGGTATTTACGCACAGGAAGCTGGCGTCAGGTAGGTGTTGATGGGAGAGAGTTGATCATCAGTGGTTTTTCGGGGAGAGTTGATCATCAGTGGTTGTTCGGGGACAGTTGATCAACTGTGGTTGTTGGGGAAGAGTTGATCATCTGTGGTTTTTGGGGTATAGTTAATCATATGTGGTTGTCGGGGGAGAGCGGATCATCTGTGGTTGTTGGGGGAGAGTTGATCATCTTCACAAAACTGACAGACAAATTTATAGGTAACACTACAGACACATATAGAGGCAGACGCATGATTTGATGGATAGAGGTTGGATGGATGGATGGAGGGATGGAGGAGTAGGTATACACAGATATACACTTAGAAAGATGGACAGATAGGCAGGCCAGCAAACAGTCAGTCAAACAGGCAGGCAGGCAGTCAAACAGGCAGTCAAGCAGGCAGACAGACAGACGGATGGACCAATGGGCGACCGGGACAGCAGGTGAACGTGCAGGCAGGCAGACATACACACAAACAGACAAACACATAAGATAAGATAAGACAAGACAAGATATGATAAGATAAGATAAGATAAGATAAGATAAGATAAGATAAGATAAGACAAGACAAGACAGCTCATCTCTGAGACATCATATGTTGATTGATTGATTGATTTATAGATAAAGGGATGAAAAGATAAGCCTGTCGGTATAGAAGCAGACAGAAAAACAGTCAGTGACATGAATATGCACACGGAAATAAAAACTGACAGACAAACTGGCAACTCTACCTCACTTTGTCGTGGGCTAGTATATGTGAACGGTTTGTATATGTATTGGCGGGGGAAGGGTTGTAGACTGGATGCAAATAGCGTAATAATTTCAGGCGACAGTTAACGAAGTGATTGACTGGTGTACAGAGATGTGTAGTGTCATTAACCCAGATAAGGCGTCTGTGTTATGGTGCTCTCTGGACAATAGGATTGTTAAGGCTGTTATACCATGCCTTACAATAAATGGCAGGGTGGCATGTTAATAGGGTGAGTAAACTGAGGTACCTGGGAATCACCTTTGACATAAAGCCTGTCATTAGGGGATAATGTGGAAGCAGCTATTATGAGATATAATAAGGAACTGCGTTGAATGACAGCAATGGACATGAAGACGAGAATGTTGTTCCTGCTCTATCAACATCTAATTTTCGCAATTATTGAGTAGAGAGTGGAACTGCTCATGGTGTCAAGGAGTCAGCTGGTGAAACTAGAGCGCATACAGAATGAAGCTGTGCTGTGATACTCAAATGCGCAAGGAACATGCCAGTAACGAGTGTGCGATACACCCTAGCTTCCCCCCCCTCACCCCCCCCCCCCCCCCCCCCCCCCGATTGAAGACAGGCTCAAGGTGCTGCAGGCTAAGTCATATCTCTAAGAAGATGCAGACACGGAACACGGGGGATGTGTGGATGGGTGGGGGGATGTGTGTGGGATATGTGTCTGTAGGGGATATGTGTGGGGGGATGTCTGTGTGGGTGAAGGATGTGTGTATGTGTAGAGGATGTGTGTGTGGGATGGGAGATGTGTGTGGGTGTGTGGGGATGTATGGCTTAGTGGGGGATGTGTGGGTGTTTGGAAGAATGTGTTGCTTAATGGGGGTGTGTGCGTGACGGGATGTGTGTGTGGGTGGATGGTTGGGAGGTGTGTGGGTGTGGAAAGGTGGGCGCAGGGTGTATGTGGATGGATGTGTGTGTGTGTGAGTTGGAAGATGGGTGTGTGGGTGAGGGCATGTGTGCGGGGGATGTGTGTATGGGCGGGGGATGTGTGTGTAAGGGAGAATGTGTGGGTGGGGGAGATGTGTGTGGGTGGGTAGGTGGGTGATGGCATGTATGTGTGGCTTGGTGTGTGTGTGTGTGGATGTATATGTGTGGGTGGGTGGGGATGCGTGTGTGGGTTGGGGATATGTGGTGGGTTGGGGATATGTGGTGGGTTGGGGATATGTTGTGGGTTGGGGCTATGTGGGTGGGTGGGGATTGTGTTTTGGTGGGTTTGTGGGGTGTATGTGTGTGTGGGTGTTGGTGGGTGATTGGGGGATGTGTGGGTGGATGGGTGGAAGATGTGTTTGGTGGGTGGAGGATGTGTGGGTGGATGGGTGGGAGATGTGTGTGTGGGTGGGTGGAGGATGTGTGGGTGAGTGAGTGGGTGTGTGGGGATGGATGTGTGTGTGGGTGGGTGTGTATAGGGATATGTGTGTGGGTGAGTGTGTTTGGGCATATGTGAAGAGATGTGTTTATGTGTTTGTGTGTGTGTGTGTGCATAAGTAAACTTTTGACAGTGAGTTTGTGATTGTGATGGAGTATATGTATATGCGAGGAAGTGTGTATTTGTGTATTATTAAGTGAATGCATAACTGTTAGTGTGTGCAAATTATGTAAGTATGTATGCAAGTATGTGTGTGTGCATGTGTGTTTATGAATGTGCGTGTGCACGTGTGTCTGTCTGTCTCATAACATTATAATATGTATTGTTTATGTTTACAACATTCATTTGACAATGTTTGTTTTCCTATGTGAATGTATCATGCACTGTTGATGAATGAAAAATGAGTGATTGGAAGGCCGAGTGTAAGACAGGCCCGCGTGCTCAATTTGTGACACTTTGAAATTAATGTTCGTTCTTTCGTTCGTTCGTTCGAACACTCCCTGCATGAAGCCCTGGACACAGTTATGGGCCACAGATTGATAAGAGGAAAATCACGGATGGCTCAGGCAGAGGACACAATCAGAGAAGTGCGCATGCTTGAGTAGAATGGGAGTGAAGAGGTGTGGGTCAGAATGCCAGAGAAAAAATACAAGCCTGTGTAGGGTCATAATAACACTGGATCGGTAATGCAGGTATTGGCAGGCAGGTTGCACCGAATGGGAGGTACAACAATTGTCCGTCGACATTTCGCAACCAGCCGATGCAACCATCTACAAGAATGACTCTGTGCTAAGAGGTATCTGGTAGTTTGTGGCGAAGATTAGTGGACGGTGTGTGATACAGGAGAGACTGGCGTATAAAACCATAACATCTATTCTGAGAATGGTGATGGAGGAAGTAACGGTGGCGGACGATTGTAGCGAAAGAAAGCACAAAAGCAAAAGCAGCGGTTGCAACAGGATATAACAATATGAATTGCAAACAATTTGTTATATGTAACTCCTGCGAAAAGAAAAGTTATACTAAACACAGACACAATGTACATACCTTACAAAAATGGACTCCATTTACAAGGTAAAACCAAATGAGAACTATCCAAAACCAGAAACAATCAATAGATATATAATAATGAAGTAATAAAATACAAATAAGTATTATAGGATACAAAGAACGACCGACGTTTCGATACTAAGATTCTTTGTCAAGGACAGGACAACACAAATATTTATTTATTTTTTAACGAAAAAAAAGACTTTAAATAAAATAAACACAACTTCTTGATTCTCAGAAATGGTGGTTCAAACCGGTTTAGAAAGGCACTCTTTTGCTGTAGAGTTTAAGTATAGTTCGGCTACCAGAGCACCAGATAGGATGTGTGTGGCCAAAGACGTGTAAGCAGTTCGAAATGAGTATACAGTGGTGTGTAAACAGTTCGATATGAATATATAGAGAGAAGACAGCATTGTTATCAACAGTATAAACAGTTTTATATGAATATAGAGACGTGTGTAAACAGTCTGATAGGAATATATAGAGGGAAGATAGTATATTTATACAGTAGGGCTTACAACAATATTTATTCATTCCCACTTTATAGATGCATCCCAGAGAGTTGATTAATTAGCTTTCAATTGTAAGCCTAATAGAGTTGTTAGAGAAGCAAGGTTTCAACGCAGTGACCCATACATCGTTGGCTCCATTGTGGTTAAAAGAATTAAAATGGTTGGGGGTAGATTTGTCAGCGCCTTGATTAATGTCCCAAAGGTGTTCCCTAAAGCGGTCGGCAAGGCGGCTGTTAGTTTGACAAATATATGTTCGTGTCAACTGTACTGCAACTGTCCTGTCTCCAGGATCTGTCCTGTCTCCAGGATCTGTCCTGTCTCAGGGATCTGTCCTGTCTGTGTATAACTCTATCGGTCTCTGACACTCACAAACTATCACGAGACAGATGAAGACAGGCATGCTTGGGGCAGAGTGCCAGACTTCCATTTAACAATCAACAATAGAGCGCATCTGGTGAATTCTTTTCGCTAGGACATGCCGTTGTGGTGGAAAACGAGCAGGCGAACAAACTGGCTTTGTCTTAACCCTTTGGTGGGATATCGGTGCGTGATAAGGCAGGTGTGGTCGGGACCCTTTGGAATTGTGTGCCTAGTGCAGAAGAACGGGTGGACCATCAAGGCTTGTAGAGAATGGTGTTGCAGGGGGTGACCAGAGGATCTGGCAGACACTTAAACGTCCAAGGAAAGGCAGGACCGACACATTATAAGATTACTACTGGTACCATTAGTATTGGGACTTTTCGCTGGTTGTTGAAGATGCAACAGAAACATGTATGGGAATGTGCCGATTGCTGTGATATCTGCAAATGTTCTCAACTCATGTGAAAGACCTTAAACTCCAAAGGCTGTAATTGTATCTTGACAGCCCCTACCTTTATCTTTTCATTTCCAGATTCAAGTTTTGCGCTGCGGGAAATAATGTAGACTTTGGCTCGTACAGTACCTTGACTACCGCTTGCTAACATGTGACTATCTTGGGAAATCACCTTTGACCTCGAGATTATTCAAATGTAATCAAATTTATTCACCAGTGGACAATTACGTCTACAAAATTTTTTAAAAGTAATATTAATGACATAATTGCATCAATTATTATTAAAATCGTATGTATAACAGTGCTTAATGTGCGTTCTTGACGTTACTGAATGATTCAACGAAGTGAACTTTAATTTAAAAGTGTAAAGAATTAAGCACGCATTCCCGTCTTATAGTGTGTTCTTTCCACCACTCATCTGTCAAACATTAATTACAGTTTTAACATTATTCTTGTTAACTCAATTTAGCAGCAAATACAATATTATGTTGTATTATGTTATGTAATATTAGCTTATGTTATGTTATCTTATCTTGTGTTATCTTATGTTGTGTTATGGTATTTTATGTTATGTTATATTATGTTGTGTTATGTTATGTTATACAGGGTGTTTGTAAAGTCTCACTACACTTTGTGTGTATTGTCAGAATCCTACTTGGACATACTTCAGGCTCGCATTTAGAGACAAAGGTGAAACAAATACACGTGTTCAAGAATGACACTTTCACGCACAGCACCAACAGTTTTGATCGTTTTATTTACAACACAATACGCATGAGCAAACTCACAGAAGTTGCGCTCTTGGCAACTCGCAACTTGTATATCATCAGCATCACAGGGTAATTATCATTCATGAGAAATAATACAATATAGTAGCATAACATGGCTCTCACACTGTCTCAGCCCAAACACAACTCGCTTCACAACTCAACCACACCATCAATATTACAATCATATCTCAACGCTCATGAAACACTATCACTGCCCTATGTCTGTCCGTCTCACCGTCCTAAACCCGTCTACCCAACACAGGTACGTTTGGCTAGTTCACGGCTACTCACAGTTCGTGAGACCCGTGCGGTGTAGTGTGGTGCGGTGATCACGGGCCTTAGCCTCAGTGCGCGTTGATTCGCACTCGGCGACCCCGCTGCAGGATGGCAGGCTATCTGCCCTGTTCTCCTGTCTCCTCTTTGTACCTGTCATACAGGGTATTGGGTCCCTGACACTCTCCCCTTGTCTCCTATGAAAGGGACACCTTTCATTATTTGTGGATAGTTATACACTGTACGTGTTTAAGATTTCATTTACTGTCAGGACCCAATGGCGCTGGTTTTCCAGAATGCTAGATCATATTATTATATAATTGCAAGGTGCTTTCTGTCGGGACATGATGCATGTTCTATAATTAATTCATTGTCGACATTTGGCTTACTCGTATCAAGTATAGTCCTCTGGTTGGGCGGGTACTTAGTCTGGATAATGGACTCAGCACAGACCGGAAGTTAACAACGATTGACTCTATCTTTCAAGCTACATCCTCCCTCTCAACAAAAATCATGTTAGGCGTCGAGTCATCACTATATGTGATAACTTCAGGAACAGTATACTAGCCCCAATGGCCAGATATTCTATTCCTGGTCCTGTCAAATTTCAGTACCCATCGCCCATCTCTAGTTGACGAAACCTGGTATTCGGCAGTCATTTGACTACTGTGGAAAAAAAAATATAGAATGTACCAATTTCACCCTTATTTGATTGCTTCCCTTGGGTGATATCATAAATAGTTATGTACAGTAATCTTTAGAAAATTTTACAAAAAATAACGTTTACATTTGTAGTTCGGTTTAAGCGTAAAAATTTGGCCTCAAGTTATTCAAAATTTTCTCAAGTATGGCTCAGTTGAATATTGGGGTAATTTGATGATTCTTAGATAACAAATATTTAAATCCTTTCTCTCAAATTCTTGCATACAAATTTAAATGCCACATATTTCATTCACTCGTTCATTTATACTTAATTAATTATGTTAAATAATGAATGCGTCCGCTATCGCAGTATATCTGAAATAAATAAGAAATGTCTCTAGGTTAATTTAAGCACACTGTTACAGTAAACTGCTTCGGGAAACAATGTCGTTCAACTAACACAGTTCATATTTGATATTGAAATCGTTGGCACATTTTAGTGCATAAAAAACAAACAAACAATAATGCTGACATATGCTACGGCAATCTTTCCAACACACAATGCCTACAGTGACGAAAGGCAAATACGCAAAACTACTTGTCACATTAACAGAATACATACACCTTGTATGGGATAGTCGAAACTGTCACTCACGAGCAACACGTTATTAGAAAATTGATAAACACACAAAACGTACACAAATCAAGAGCATCGAAAATAATCGATTAAATTCTGCTGTTGAGACTCAAACATACAGAGAAACAATGAAACCGACACAAAGAAAACATGTTACAACCTAGGAACGGATTTCTACAATACATGTATGCAAGAGACAACACCACTGCAAATGAGGATTAAATGACGACAACTACTACTACTCCCACCACCACCACCACCACCAACACCACCACCACCAACACTACTACTACTACTACTACTACTACTACTACTACTACTACTACTACTACTACTACTACTACTACTACTACTACTACTACTACTACTGCTTACTACAACTACTACTACTACTACTACTACTACTATTACTACAACAACAACAACAACTAATACTACTACTTGTCGTAGTAATCCTTTATTACTTTAGTGTCGTCCCTGGAGTGAGGGGAATCAACACTGTGGGATGTGGATTTTAATTTATGAGAATATTATGTTAAGTTGTCTAGGGGGTATTATTGATTCTCTGGTCACTGGTTAGAATGCAGGGTGATCAGGGATATTTACCACAAATCCCAGGAGAAAAGAGTTCAATCCTTGAAACATTGGCATCTGTGTGTAGATTTCCCTTCCCACTTCATCACCCTTTAAATTTTCTATAGTGCTAGAAGGATATTGATTGCTCACAACATATAAACAACCACTTGTTGGACACCACATTTACTTGATGTACACAACACTTTTGGACAAATAGTTCAGGTATTAACTCAAGATCTGCAGTTACATATATATGTGTAATAAACACTATGCATTTTCAGACAGGCATGGGATTCATTGCATTATTACAATATAGTACCCAGTGACCCCAGACAAAAACCAGGTTATTACAAACAACACAACAACCATAAATTGGGTCTACTTTCATTTTCCCTCATAATTAAGGCAAATAATGATCAAAGTACCTAGAACCCAATATCTCAACATTTGTTTCTGACACCTTTTACCATTCTCTCATTTTAAAAATAATGAGTTGGTGTCAAAATACTATACATATATATCATACCATAACCCTTTAGTTGTACACCATTACCCAAATAAAACACTCTTTATACATGGCATAAAAAAACATCCACCTAAAAGCAGTTGATACTAATAATTAAATTAATTAATTATAGTGTTAATTTTGGCATTGCGGGTGGATATTCCTCTCCAGTGCTAAGCTGTTAATGTCTCTAATTATCCGGGACAGCAATAAATACTCACAGTCATGTACTAATGTCCACTGAAGTTTGTTGCGGAACTACTTATAATCCCTATTAGGAAATAAATTCACCACATACATATCTCCTCCGTGGAGCTGAATTCAAGAATCTTCTGTTGCGAACGGCTCGGTGTCAGTGTGAAATTGAGGCCTGGGTTGGTCATACCTTCAGGAGATGCATCTTGAGTCTTGGACTAAGGTTCTTCCCTATATCACCATATCCGATGAAAAGGATGCCGACCTTTCAGCTTCTCGGCTTATAATATCCGAATCTCAATTTTGTTCCTACAGATTTTTCACCCACCTAGTCATCAGTCTATAACCTATTCCACAGTTGATGGCATTTAGGCTGACATGGGACCAACACAGAGTTCTGATTCATTATTTACTTTCAGTGTAGACATACAAGTCTGCTTGTTATTCATGTGGTTCATCTGGAATTAATTCCAGGATTCTGCTGCAGGCATGAGACTGAAGAGTATTATTCCACCACATATCCAGGGTTGCAGGCCATCAGGTGATTCCTGTGGTGGCAGGCGTAGAGGCATTTACTCCGCTAACTGCTTTCATATGGTCTTTTTTATGTGTTCAGGTTTTGGAACCTCGAGGTAATCAGGTGTTGTTAGGGTTCAGAGGTTCTGAAGTTGCTTGTATTGGCTTATAAAGTTGTTTCAGTGTCTCTTCCCATTTTGAGTTGGTGTTCATAGCTAGAACTTGGTGTTGCATGGCTGGAACCTTATGTTTGACTGTTGCAGCTGTGAGATGTTCTTTCGAAGACTTATCCATTGTTGGATATTAACTTGGTAACCCAACCAACAGTTGAAGGGCTTTCACTGTTGCTAGTTTTAGTAACTTGTAGGATTGTCCCATAGTTTCACTGATTTTGCTGAGTGATAAGGCTTATAGGTGATACTTCTCAGACGTAAAGCAGACGATACACTGTTGTCAGTTACTCTGTTGATCTTCATCTTTGTAGATTATTAGATCTTGAAGTCCATCCTTGATATTCCTACTAAAATAGGACTTAATCACTCACCCAGTCAGTTGTCTTCGAATTTATCTGTTGCTCGCTATGGAGCTATTGAGCGCCGCAGTCCATGAGTATTTCTAGATGCAGACTATGGTTAGGACATTCACTTTCTGGCTGTCGACCCAGGATCCAGGTTTAGTGATATAGTCCCACCACATTCAACCACCACCTGCTTCTCTTCTATAGAAAAGGGATGACAAGAATACAACACGAGCATTAACCTACTGTGTTATGGTAAAAGGTTTACAACACAATTACAAACACAAATACAAAACAACAAGGGGAGAAGGGGAAAGGAGTGGGTGTCCACGTTCCACTGTCCCTCATTGCTGAGTAGAGCCATTCTGACTCTTAATAGTGAGTAAGGTATTTTCTCACTTTATTTTATGTTCTGTTGTTACTGGGACTATTAGATGAGTGAAGTCATTCTGTCCATCCAATATGTTGATATTGTCTCTCTCATTACTTGAAGAGAATAGCCTATACATAATCTCTGTGGTTTCTAATGCCGCGTCTTCCTTTCGGCACTATAATCATCATTAGGTCAAGACTATTCAACATTGGCTTCTTAAGTACTGACATACACATGAATTCTTCTATCAACATCCTCATGTCCCCAAGTGCAACATTAAAATGTATATTCCCACAGTAAAAAGTAACAATCATAACAGAGAACATTCTCATACCAGAAAAAAACATACATGTACATTTCTCTGATATTAAGTACATGATAATCATACATAATAATTTAATCATAAAATTTAATGCCGGAGCCAATGGTTTTGAATTTTCTTCAGGGGTTAATCCATAACTAAAACATATATTGTTTTTCCCTACTGCGTACCGCAGATGAGGATAGTAGCCGCTGTGATATATTTTGTCAATGACTGCTATTATTCGGAGGGTATTTATTAGAATAACTTATGCCGCATGGTCCAGTATTCTGAATATTGCAAGCAATTTATTCACATCAATCTTCGCTTCTGTTTCTACTACGGTGAGGCGATGGGGATTGAATCCTATCCGAACATGCATTTACATCACGCGTTTACTTTAATTGTTCATGAATTTATATTCTCAAACATGGCATTCTCCTAACACTATTTTATGAAATGATTATATGTTCTTCACTACTATGGAGTGGTTATTAATCTGTTAGCAAAAGGATGGTACTAAAATTTAGCACTATATTTCCAAGTTACAGATTATGATGTGGCAAGCATTTTATCCCCTGACTAAGAGTCAGGAATAGGCGTAATCATTTGTATGTCTCCGCATGGATAAAACTTCCTTTCTATAGTACATAGATTATTTGCAGATTTCTAAGCATAAATAGTGAGATATTGTTCACAGTGCCTAGAAGTTTTAACATAGGAATATGAAATTGACAGACACAAGTTCTCTACTGAAGTATGTAAACAAGAGTCTGTTCCCACCTTGAGAAAATGCCTAGAATGTGGTTTTTACCTGAGTTTGATACTCTACGGTACACATAATATTTCTAGGTTATAAGCACTACTAGTGAGATATAAGTTCATAATGCCTATACAAGATTTTAACATATGGATTTGAAATTGTAAAACAGGAAAAATTACAGCGTGGCGCCCACATGTGTTTCCTTGGTAAACATCTTCCAGCCTGGTTTAAGAGAATTGACTTATTATTCTAACTAACTCTTAATTAAACATACTGGTCTATGTAATACCTAAATACATTTTAATAATGTAGATATAACATACCAATAGCTGAAGAGAATCATGGTTGTAAAAGGCAAAATACCTTTCCCCATACGGGGAAAGAAATCCCACAAGGGAACGCACGTCTGTTTACTTTCTTAGCTTGAACTAAAAATGGCTACACTGGGCCTTTGTCTTACAATCAGTCGACGACTGTTGGCCAGGTACGTAGGCCAAAATAAGGCCAAATTAATTTAGCTACCCTACGGGTTAGTTTTTATCCTATATTCAGTAAGATACTTAAACCGTAGTTGTAAGGGATTGTTTATTTTTAATGGAGTCAATAACTAGGAAAGGGTAAGGACGTTTTATTATACCACAAACACCCACAATTTTTTAACCCAATATTATTGTCCTAGAGAAACCACCAGAATCCGTCCACAAAACTCCCTCAGTCTGTAGACACCTCTTTCTTACTCTCACTCACCCCTGGATCATGCCCCCTCTCATTCTTCCCCAACACAACATACTCAACAACTCTAGCTTTAACAAATAAATACAACAATTAATTTAGTAAAACAAAGAGTATGTGTGTGAGAGGTTTGTGTGTATAATGTGTAGAATGTGTGTCGAATATTCTAATGTGTATGTAGAATCAGACCAGTGAATCAGGAGCCAAGTCTGTTACATCACTGTGATGAGCACACAACAGCACCATGTATTCCGGACAGTGAACCTCACCCAGAAGATGTTTCTCCGTCCACGTGACGACTTTCTCCGATAACGCTCGAACAAACAGGATTCTGGTCATCAGTTAGACACTGTTCGATCTTGGTCTTCACTCTAACAAACACGGTGAAGTTACTCTGTTTAATAATGTTTGTTGAACAGAGAATCTTTCAATTAACTGAAATGTCACTTGGGAAAATCTACTGTTCACAAGTCTCTGATTATAAGATTTTCCCCCTCTTTAACAAACAACCTATTAATGTTTCTAGGTAGATGTATATATATATATATATATATATATATATATATATATATATATATATATATATATATATATATATATATATATATATATATATATGTGTGTGTGTGTGTGTGTGAGTGTGTGTGTCCTTGCTATATGAGTTATGAATCTTCGTTGATGAAGCTTATCACTCAGTAAACACAACACTTATGTTCATCAAGTCCGGCTCCGCAGAAGCCAGGTTTCTGCAGACCAACTAGGTTCTGAGCCCCGTGTAAAAGCCTCTCAGTAACCTCTGTCTTCATTCCGTGAGCCATCATTGTATAAAACTTTGAAACTGCTTCTTCGTAATACATCATCTCACACTCAAGTGGAACCTGTTGAGTAGAGAACATCATGGTGAGAGCAAATCAATCCTGACCGTAATTAGGTGAGTGTAGGCCAATAGCAGCACTCAGATCTATAACAGAGATCCAATCTCTGTCATACGGCCAAATAGCTCATCACATTGGTCATTAGACATGGCAACACCAGGAAAGAATAAAGGAACGGGTAGAAACCCAGCAGATGCCCTACTGGAAGATGCTACCTTTTCACATTCCCTCCCTCCCTCCCAATCATCCTCAATCTCTCTAATTATTATCCCACTACATTGTCCTCAACTCCCTGAGTAAAATGATATATCACACAAGCTAGTTAAAGCCATACAATAGGACACTAGAGCCGACGCTCCTATAATACTTTCTAGCACAGCACTTATAGAACATTCTATCACCGCACCTATAATACATTCTATCACCGCACAGTACTGTACTCTATTCCTAATCATACTCTAAGTTAGATATGATTAATAGAATACCATATGCCTATTCCAGTTGATGATTGAGACTATGCAATCACAGCCTGGATCTATGTCCGCCGATACATTATCAACACTTTGACACTATAGTCTCTTTCAATTAACACAACTCGGAATACTGCGCTATCTTTAACACTTCAGAATTGTTGGTCGACTCCTCCAACTTGTTTACCTCAACTGGTTTTATATCGGGGCTTGAGTGACGTCACCAAATTGTCTAGACGCAGAGCGTCGAGAAGTTGTTTTTCTCTTTATTTTTCCCAACTCAATGTGGACATCTGGCTGGTTTCCCCTTTCATCTGGGAAATTATTTGTTTCATACAACAAAGATCCTGCCTGCCTGTAAGCCAGGGAATCCCCCCCCCCTCCCCACACATCACAGAATGCAGCCGACGTGTATTCAGACATTTCGTCTACACTTCAAAGGCTAACTACCGCTTTGGCAGACGTCTGGCGTTATTGTTCGTCTCGAGCAACAACTTGTTAACAAAATGCCGACCGGGTGTAGACATTTGACGCGACTTATTTTGTTCCTCAGTCTATACAACATCAAAGGGTTGCCGGTGTCTGTGCAGACGAATGCCTCTTTTTTTTTCATCGATCGAACTATCAAGTTTATTTTTCGTGACACTACTACTACTACTACTACTACTACTACTACTACTACTACTACTACTACTACTACTACTACTACTACTACTACTACTACTACTACTATTACTACTACTACTACTACTACTACTACTTACTACTACTACTATAACTACTACTACTACTACTACTACTACTACTACTACTACTGCTGCTACTACTACTATAACTACTACTACTACTACTACTATTGCTACTACTGCTACTACTACTACTACTACTACTACTACTACTACTACTACTACTACTACTACTACCATCTAAGCCTACACTACTACTATTACTACTGCTTTACCATCACAACCATTACGACAAATAGAGCCATGAACATTGCGTTGGCAGGAGATATTAATTGCGCAACAGAAGACTGATAAAGCTTCCATAGATTAATCTAAAGTAATTTACATATAAAATTAAATAAAGTCAAATATACACCAAGAAACGCATAATTTGATCTACAGACACTGAAGAGTGAAGAGATACAATATATATTCAACGTAGAGGTAAAGAACTGTTTCAATGCACTGTCCGATATAGAAATATTATTTCAAGACGCCAGTGACCAATGGGAAAAATTAAAGAAACACCCAGAATACCAAATTAATGCACAAAAGAATTAATGACATCACTAACAAAAGAACACACACATCATCGGGTTGCCTAAAAACCAAAGATAGCAAAATCATAATGGAAAAAGATCATATTTTACATGCGTGGTCAGATTATGTGAAAGACCTTTATGATTAACCAAGAGAAGAACAATATCATCATCGGAATAATAATGAAGGACCATCAATTTTGAAGATGGAAGTTCAGAATGCACTTAACCATATGAAGACCCCGGGTACAGATAACATCACAATAGAAATGATCAATGCCTTAGAAGAATATGGAATAGACCAAGTGTAGCGAAACGCCAGTGGCTCATGTCCTTATGCATTCTTGTATTTTGGGTAAACAGGGGGAAACAGCTTCTGGAGGCTCTCAGTTCTCTTGTTCCCTCAAATATCCATGAAAGATAGTTCTTTGGGTTATCTTCATGCCACAAATCTTACATGGAGTGAGTAGATATATGTCTCTCGTTTCGGGTAAACCCGAGGGAACGCCTTGCGCCAAATGTGCACTGGTGCGGCTGCTAAGAATTAATGGCGGGGCCAACACTTACCGTTGACTTGTTGCAACTTGTCAAAGTTAATTAAAGATAACGACAGAAGTGCAACAGACTACTGAGACAATTAAAAGGTCTCCTACTGGTGGTGGAGAAAGGTAACCGTAGGCTGTAATAAAGTTGGTACTTATAAATCTCTATTGTTGTAACGACGGAGAGGATATGGCAAAACAGCAGTCTTGCCATGTTGGTAGGGGGTGACCGTTAGCCGATTTGGCTGCGCGTCTTGTTCTTGGCATAGCCGGGGAAGTGAAACGGAACAATATATCTCCCCAGAGGATTTCATTTGTTCTTGGCGTCAGATGAGCTGTTGCTATCTTTCTGTCTACGGCTTGAATTGGGCAGATTGTCATCTTTCTGTTGTATATACTCAGTGGATGGCTATGGTATTTTTGGGGATGGAGTCCACCAATCTATGATCTATCTTCTTGGGCCAGAGGAGGCTATTCACGGGACTATCTCTTTCGTCTGTTAATAGATAGGATGATGTAGGGAGGATAATGGACTTCTCTATCTCATTGAGAGAACCTGCATTCCTCTAAATCTTGGTGTTCTGTGGGGCACTGCTGGTACATTGCGGCGACAGCTCAAACGAGAGCAGAGCCGGGAGGGGGTGGTATCTTCTTTCCTAGTCTTGCGGGGAATGGGGAACTACACGGCGTGCCTTACAACTCCAATACTATACTTTTAGTAACGAGGGGAAACACACAGCTGACTTGGCACACCACACCACAGGATCGTAGTTGTGAGAAAGGCAGCGTTTGCAAGTGAGAGGGAAGCATGGAAATGATTGTGCCAAATCATAATAAAGGCTTGGTATGAATGTGGAGAGTGTGTCTTGTGGGCAAAAAGACAACAGGACTTCGTCCAGCTGAAGGTCTCCTCAAGCCCGGACGTGGTCAATCCAGGGGCCACCTGACAGGTCAGGCCCAGTAATTCAGGTATTAAATATATTGTATTTGTGTGATACATGAGTCAGCCCAGTCGCTCAGGTTTTGTTTGTCATCTCCAGGGTCCTCGGCTATGGAAAGTGACTATGTCTTCTAACGGACATTATCACCAGTGCTTCTAGGCTAACGCCAATATGTCCGACGAGGCCAACTCAGGGTTTGGTGTGTTTAACTCTGAGACAGAGACAAGGTGCAGATCTTGAGGCAAGGACATTTTGTATGACTGGTGCATTGCCGGTTTTTTTCAACAACATACGCCTGAGAGCAGTTGTTGTCTGGAGGGAGCCTAAGAGTGATTTTCTTGCATACTCATTTTATACCAGACATTAAAAGGCACCCATCCATTATCCCTCCACGAACACCTCACCGTATCTGCAACCGTAAAGCTTTTCATAGGTCAGTGAAGACCTGGTGCCGAATTAATTCATGTGGCAATGAACAGAAGTCCTCAACACACAAGTCGCTTGGATTCTACAAAAGCCTGTTGAATCTACAACCAGTTGCTGGAGAAGGAAGGAGATTCTGACATCTTTGGTGAGATATGTCTGGACAGATCAGACAGTATCTGAAGCTGGACCTGTGACTGTGGTGACTGGAGGCTCTGTGTCAAAACTTTACCAGTGTAGTGTCTGTGTAGATCTATCTGTTTATCTGCCTTTATGTGTTCCTGTGCTGTTCTTGATTAGGTTAATAAAATTACTTCCAAGTTGTTCTGACGACTGCCAGGTTATTTATGTGTCAGCCAGAAGAACACTGCAGGAGATAGGTCCCTAGGTCGAAAGGAAGCGTGACAGTGAGTCCAGGGAAAACGGAGGAGGGTTGGCAGGTAAAGACCTATCCCAGCCAGGGCTATAGAAGATTAATTAAACATTGTGACCGGGCTATTTGGGACCCTCCACGTAGCTTGTTACAATTTCTGGGGGCACGTCGCGGGATATTTGAAATCCTGGTGGAGTTCTGGCTGATTTAGTGATAGGGGACAGATATCCTTGTTTTCTATCAATAGGTTCTGCCTACCGTGCCTGGCTATTGTCTATACTCTTCCTGACACAGACTGACCGACATACGACGTGTTGTGGTCGTGTAATGTAACTTGTTGTGTAATTGTGAGAAAAATTTTATTGGACAATTACCTCTTCCCTTACCCTCTGAGTTTATGATGGCATCAGCTGGGTTTAATGTCGCTGACGTACAGGCTACAGGGCGTGAGATGGGATATGATGGAGCGGAGTTACAGAAATATGTGCAGGAAGTGGAAAGAGACTACAGACAGGCTTTGCGCGAAGCCAAGAGGATTGAGGCGGAGGCTGAGGTTAGGAAGATGGAGGCCGAACAGGCAGTCAGAGACCATGAGTTCCGTATGAGGGAGTTGGAGCTGAAAGCTCAAACTGCCAAGGAAAGAGATGGTGCAGTGGGAGGCGCTGTTCTCCCTGACTCAACAGCTTCTGGTGGCGGTCCATACCAGGCAATGAAGTTCCCATTGCTCCCGTTCGATGAACACAAAGATAAGATCGACCAGTATCTTCACAGATTTCGGTCGATGGCTTTGGCTATGGGATTGGAGCGAGGGAAATGGAACTTGAAACTCTCACAGGGCCTGAGGGGGACCGCGTACGAGGTCTATTCTAGGTTGCCACCTGGTATGGAGAATGACTATGAAGCTCTGGAGAAAGCACTATTGAAAAGGTTCCAGATGACAGCTCATACTTATCGACAACAGTTCAGAAAGTCGAAGAGAGAGCCAGGAGAGATGTTCGCAGCCTACAGTGTCAGACTGAAGTCTTACATTTTGAAGTGGATGTCATTAGCTGGATTTGCTAACGACTATGAAAGTTTGGAAGAATTGGTGGTCGTGGACCAAATGAAGAGAATGATGCCTAAGCCATTGCAAACCTTCTTGCTTGAAAATGGGGCAGAAAGGTTAGACCTAGTCAACACGTTGGCGGAAAGGTATGTGCTAGCTCATGGGGATAATGGGGAATTGTCACAACCCAATCCCCGACCACCAGACAAATGGTCTGGAAAGAAGAAGAACCCTAAAACAGCTCACACTAAGAAGGAGGATCCTTTCGATAAAGTTCCTAGTAAGAAACCCTCTGGTAAGAGTCCACCTGGATCTCCTAAAAGAAAGTGGAGTGAAAAGTGGTGCGCCTATTGCAAATCTCCCACACACAATACGGTTGATTGCCGGCGTAAACAGAAAGACTCTCACTATGCTGCTTGTCTTGTAGAAACCGGGGAAGGGTCTCACAAGGAGGTAGAAGGGAGGGATCTTGGGAACAAAGATTTAGAAAAACCACCAGTAGTAGAAACGGTACTTGTGAACGGTCAACCAGTTGAGTGTCTCTACGACACCGGTCTGCAGTTTGAGGCTGTAATTTCATCACACTTAGTGAGTCCAGAGCAGCTAACCGGAGAATCTATTGAGATTCAAACGGCGACAAAGAGTGCGGTAGCGATGTCTCTTCCAATTGCGAAGGTGGACATCAAATCAAAATATGTTACCGGCACTATACAGGCAGCCGTTCTGCTAGATCCAATCTTCCCAATGATCTTGGGTTGTCGCTACGTCTTTCTAGGGATTCCAACCGAACCCATGTACGTAGGAGCGATGCAAACGAGATCTCAATCGGAGGATGAGCAGACGCCGGCCTTGATCGTGAATCCCTTGCCTGGGGAGTTACGAGCTGCTCAAAGCCAGGATGCTACTTTGCAACCTTGCTTCAACCAGTTGCCAAAAAGTTCTGACCCACCAAGACGGGGTCAGTATTATATGAAGAATCGGTTACTGTACCGGAGAGCCGGAGTGGAGGATCGCCAGCATGGACAGCTGGTAGTTCCTAAGGCTTATCGGGAACAGCTTCTTCATATGGGACACACCATTTCTTTCAGTGGACATATGGGTGTCGGGGCAACTCTCCAGCGCATTTCCTGCCATTACTACTGGCCAGGGATGACTGGAGACGTGCGTAGGTACGTCAAGTCGTGCCCAGAGTGCCAGCGAGTGGCACCAAAACACTGGACAGCTCCGGTAGTTTTGGGTGACATGCCCATTATGAACTCTCCTTTCGAGAGAGTTGCCATCGATCTTGTTGGTCCTCTTCCTAGGACTAGGAAGAGGAATAAGTACATTCTCACGATGGTGGATTGCTGTTCCATGTGGGGTGAGGCGATACCTTTGGCCACAATCGACTCTAAGCGAGTGGCTGATGCACTGATGGAGACCTTTACTAGGTTGGGATTTCCCAACCAGATCCTAACGGACAATGGGTCTCAGTTCTGTGGTAAGCTGATGGAAGAAGTCTTTCGTATCTTCCAGACTAACCACATTCATACCAGCCCGTATCACCCTCAGTCTAATGGGCAAGTAGAGAGGTTTAATGGTACCTTGATGACCATGCTTCGGAAGCTGGCTCAAGAGAAACCAGACAGATGGGATGAGTATATCTCAGCCGCCTTGTTCGCCTATCGGGAGGTTCCCCATGGGTCGACCGGGTTGCCACCAGCCACTCTACTATTCGGGAGGCCAATCAAGGGTCCCTTAGAAGCCTTATTGAGATGTTGGACAGAGGAGGAAACTTCTGAAGAAGCTATATCCTCTTATAAATACGTCGAAGAGTTAAAGAAAAAACTCCAGACGGGTTGGGCTTTGGCAGCTCAGAATCTGAGGGCGGCCAGAAAGAGACACGCGGCCTACTACAATAGAAGGACGAAAGATAGGTCTCTTAAGGTGGGGGATCGGGTTCTGTTGTTACTTCCAGTAGGTTCCAATAAACTCGAGATTGGTTGGCAGGGACCTTTCCCGGTGGAAAGGGTTGTGTCCCGTACCAACTATGCCATCCGGATCAGGGGGAAATCTAAAATCTTCCACATTAACCTCCTCAAAAAAATATGAGGAACGATCCGATGGTACTTCTCTCCCACTCATGACTATGGCGGTCGCGATGGAAACTGAATCGGGCGAAGACGCGGATCGGGGTTATCCATTACACCCTGGGGAAACCTATAGGGATGTCCATATAAATCCTGATCTGTCGGCTGAAGAAACAGACCGTGTCATCCGGTTGTTAGAGTCCCATCAGCAAATTCTTACCGATCGGCCAGGGCGGAAGGGTTGGTCGAGTTTGATATGACTCTGACTACCCAAGACCCAGTTCGCCAGAAAATATATCCAGTACCCTTTTCGAAAGAGAAGGCCCTGGAAACTGAAATCCAGAAGCTTCTGGACGATGACATCATCACTCCTTCGACTTCTCCTTATAATGCCGGGGTTGTCTTG
Source organism: Cepaea nemoralis (assembly GCA_014155875.1). Lineage (NCBI taxonomy): Eukaryota > Metazoa > Mollusca > Gastropoda > Stylommatophora > Helicidae > Cepaea > Cepaea nemoralis. The sequence continues at coordinate 269,314 of JACEFZ010022286.1, read as the reverse complement.
TTGAGGAAGCCAAGCGGGGAGCACCGCTTATGTATTGATTACAGGCATTTAAACAGTTGTACGACATTCCAAGTTGAGCCGTTACCAAACACAAATCAACTGTTTGCCAGATTAAATAGGGCAAAGTACTTCTCAAAAATTGATTTAAGCCGGGGATATTATCAGATCCCTGTGAAACCTGAGGTTCGGCCAATGCTCGCTTTCAGTACTCCGAGCGGCCATTACGAATTTAAGGTGATGCCTTTTGGGCTGAGCAATGCGCCCAGTGTGTTCACACGCATGATGAGGAAGTTATTAGACCCTTTAAGGGATCCTTCTGTTGTCTCGTTTATGGATGATATTCTCATCGCGTCTGACAATCTGAAAGATCACCTGAAATCCTTGGAAAAGATCTTCATAAGATTGAAAGAGGAGGGGTTAACCGCCCGTCCGGCCAAATGCATGATTGGCTATCAATCCTTGGAATTTCTGGGACACACTATTACCCCAGGGGGACTGGTACCGGAAGAAAAGAATATTGAGAAGGTCCGTCTCGCACCCCGTCCTAAGTCCAAAAAAGATGTTAGGTCTTTCTTGTCTTTGTGTGGGTTTTACCAGAAATTTATTCCGAGGTTCAACGAAATTGCGGCGCCGTTAACTGAGACCCTGAAGAAAGGATCACCAGATCTTATAGTCTGGACCCCGAGCTGTGAAGAAGCTTATGGGAAGCTGAAACAGGCTTTGGTGGATAGGCCAGTCCTGCAACTCCCAAATTTGGAGAAAACGTTTGTTCTGAGAACCGACGCGAGTAACATAGGGATTGGGGCAACTCTGTTGCAGGAAGGGCGAGATAATCCTTCGGTGCTGTGTCCGGTGGCATATGCCAGTCGAAAACTGTTACCCGCCGAACGGAATTACTCCACCGTCGAACGGGAATGTCTAGCTCTAGTGTGGGCGGTACAGAAATTTCAACCTTATCTGTATGGAGTCCATTTCAAAGTGCAATCCGACCATCAACCTCTGACGTTCTTGGCAACTTCTAAGAAACTGAACGCGAGGTTAATGAGATGGTCATTGCTCCTACAACCGTATCAGTTCACGGTCGAATACATCCCCGGAAGGGAGAATGTGGGAGCAGATTTCCTATCACGGCATCCTATGGTTGAATGTGAGGGTAGGGTCATTCGAACAGAACCACTGACAGTAGACAGTTCGTAGGGTTCGACTTTCTTAAGAGGGGGCCTATGTAGCGAAACGCCAGTGGCTCATGTCCTTATGCATTCTTGTATTTTGGGTAAACAGGGGGAAACAGCTTCTGGAGGCTCTCAGTTCTCTTGTTCCCTCAAATATCCATGAAAGATAGTTCTTTGGGTTATCTTCATGCCACAAATCTTACATGGAGTGAGTAGATATATGTCTCTCGTTTCGGGTAAACCCGAGGGAACGCCTTGCGCCAAATGTGCACTGGTGCGGCTGCTAAGAATTAATGGCGGGGCCAACACTTACCGTTGACTTGTTGCAACTTGTCAAAGTTAATTAAAGATAACGACAGAAGTGCAACAGACTACTGAGACAATTAAAAGGTCTCCTACTGGTGGTGGAGAAAGGTAACCGTAGGCTGTAATAAAGTTGGTACTTATAAATCTCTATTGTTGTAACGACGGAGAGGATATGGCAAAACAGCAGTCTTGCCATGTTGGTAGGGGGTGACCGTTAGCCGATTTGGCTGCGCGTCTTGTTCTTGGCATAGCCGGGGAAGTGAAACGGAACAATATATCTCCCCAGAGGATTTCATTTGTTCTTGGCGTCAGATGAGCTGTTGCTATCTTTCTGTCTACGGCTTGAATTGGGCAGATTGTCATCTTTCTGTTGTATATACTCAGTGGATGGCTATGGTATTTTTGGGGATGGAGTCCACCAATCTATGATCTATCTTCTTGGGCCAGAGGAGGCTATTCACGGGACTATCTCTTTCGTCTGTTAATAGATAGGATGATGTAGGGAGGATAATGGACTTCTCTATCTCATTGAGAGAACCTGCATTCCTCTAAATCTTGGTGTTCTGTGGGGCACTGCTGGTACATTGCGGCGACAGCTCAAACGAGAGCAGAGCCGGGAGGGGGTGGTATCTTCTTTCCTAGTCTTGCGGGGAATGGGGAACTACACGGCGTGCCTTACAACTCCAATACTATACTTTTAGTAACGAGGGGAAACACACAGCTGACTTGGCACACCACACCACAGGATCGTAGTTGTGAGAAAGGCAGCGTTTGCAAGTGAGAGGGAAGCATGGAAATGATTGTGCCAAATCATAATAAAGGCTTGGTATGAATGTGGAGAGTGTGTCGTGTGGGCAAAAAGACAACAGGACTTCGTCCAGCTGAAGGTCTCCTCAAGCCCGGACGTGGTCAATCCAGGGGCCACCTGACAGGTCAGGCCCAGTAATTCAGGTATTAAATATATTGTATTTGTGTGATACATGAGTCAGCCCAGTCGCTCAGGTTTTGTTTGTCATCTCCAGGGTCCTCGGCTATGGAAAGTGACTATGTCTTCTAACGGACATTATCACCAGTGCTTCTAGGCTAACGCCAATATGTCCGACGAGGCCAACTCAGGGTTTGGTGTGTTTAACTCTGAGACAGAGACAAGGTGCAGATCTTGAGGCAAGGACATTTTGTATGACTGGTGCATTGCCGGTTTTTTTCAACAACATACGCCTGAGAGCAGTTGTTGTCTGGAGGGAGCCTAAGAGTGATTTTCTTGCATACTCATTTTATACCAGACATTAAAAGGCACCCATCCATTATCCCTCCACGAACACCTCACCGTATCTGCAACCGTAAAGCTTTTCATAGGTCAGTGAAGACCTGGTGCCGAATTAATTCATGTGGCAATGAACAGAAGTCCTCAACACACAAGTCGCTTGGATTCTACAAAAGCCTGTTGAATCTACAACCAGTTGCTGGAGAAGGAAGGAGATTCTGACATCTTTGGTGAGATATGTCTGGACAGATCAGACAGTATCTGAAGCTGGACCTGTGACTGTGGTGACTGGAGGCTCTGTGTCAAAACTTTACCAGTGTAGTGTCTGTGTAGATCTATCTGTTTATCTGCCTTTATGTGTTCCTGTGCTGTTCTTGATTAGGTTAATAAAATTACTTCCAAGTTGTTCTGACGACTGCCAGGTTATTTATGTGTCAGCCAGAAGAACACTGCAGGAGATAGGTCCCTAGGTCGAAAGGAAGCGTGACAGTGAGTCCAGGGAAAACGGAGGAGGGTTGGCAGGTAAAGACCTATCCCAGCCAGGGCTATAGAAGATTAATTAAACATTGTGACCGGGCTATTTGGGACCCTCCACGTAGCTTGTTACACCAAGTCACCAGAATGCTGAACGAAATATACGATACTGTAGATTTTTTTTTTCTCGCATATCCTTTACAAGACATCGCTGTTAACATCAGCATCTTCCAGCTGATTTTTGAATTGTTGGCAAGATTATGCTCAGTAGTTTGCCATTGCTTTCTGAGCGACCGGCTCACATACCACGTAAGTTACCGACGCGGAGAGGACCCTACCGATTCTCGCGCACATCGCGTTACTTAAGAGAGTATACGGGATTACGGAGAAAGTCGTGTAACCCCTAGACAAGGGAGATCGGCATACTGGAGATATACCTCCTGAATTATGTAATTCTATATTTACTGCAATCCCGAAGAAATCAGGAGCCTTGGAATGTGATCAACATCGAGCAATTAATATCATGAGCCACGTCACGAAGATTTTGCTAAGAATTATCATGCAAAGAGTTATGAAGAAAATACACCCCGAAATAGAAGAACTATGTGGGTTTGTAGAAGGCAAGGGTACAGTACATGCTGTGTATATACTGAGAACAGTAATTGAACGTTCCATAGAAGTAAACAAAGATCTATGTCTTTGCTTCATTGACTACACAAAGGCTTTCGATAAAGTGAGACATGTCAACATGATAAGGATGCTTGAAGATCTACATATTGATGGAAACGAGACTAGTAAGAAATATATATTGGAAACAACAAGCTGCCATCAGAATTAATAATGATGTAGGTCAATATCAGCCTATTAAAAGAGGTGTGAGACAGGGATGTGTAATGTCTCCGGATATTTTTTCTCTGTACAGTGAAAATATTGTCAGAAATGTAGGGAAGGAATCAACATTTGGGGATGATACATCAATAACTCTAGATATGCAGTTGATACAGCCTTGATTGCAGACAATGAACAGGACATGCAACATTTAGTAGATGCGGTTGTTGCATACAGTGAACAACTAGGGTTAGAACTGAAAAGTAAGAAGTCACAAATTATGGTCGTCACTGGGAAGAAGGAATTACCACAATGTGATATACGAGTAAATGGGCAAAATTTAGTCAAGTTCTACTAGAAGTAGCGTGTATGAACTACTCTTGTGTTCAAAGCGAGCGAGCGAAAAAAATGCCTTGGGAATTTAAGACTATCAGCGTGTTATTAACAACATGACCCATCGACTGCCTATTATATAACATTATTATCATGTGTCCTGCCAATAAGCGTGGGCGGTTATGTTTCGCCATCTCACGCGATCACCACAGTCGTGGATCAGATCTGTGTTCTTGTCTCGACGACACCACGTGGCCACGCCATCCAGGTATTTACTTATCTGTCCTCCTCTCTTCTTTTCAATATTACCAATTGTCACCAAAGTTTTCCAATTTATTTCTTCTCATAAAGTGTCAAAAATATTGTGACTGTCTACATCTAATTTCTCTAATCAGTTTACGGTTTTCATTTGTTTCTTGTAAGACCTGGCCATTGGTTTTTCTGTCTGTCCATGTCATTCTTTGCACATTTCCACAGCCTATCGATGTATTTTTTTTTCCAGCTTGTCTGCTCAATGTCCATGCTTCACATTCATACAAAAGTACAGGCTCTATACAGCACTTCAACACTGTTTTCCTTGTTTGAAAATGAAATATTTTTGACTGGTCAGTATGCACGTTTAACGTAAAACTTTAAACGGCTGCCTTCACCATGGTGATTCTTGTTCTAGTCTCTTCAAGGCACCCACTCAGATGTTATGACTGTTCTGAGATAGTTGTACCGATTCAGTTTTTTTCTCACACACACACACGCACGCACGCACGCACGCACGCACGCACGCACGCACGCACGCACACACACACATATATATATATATATTGCAGCAAAGAACCTCAATGGCTCGGAACGCTGAAGAAGAAGAAGAAGAATATATATATATATATATATATATATATATATATATATATATATATATATATATATATATATATATATATATATATATATATATATATATTAGCACGTTAAACCCAAAAGGCCCGAAAGCAGGCATACGAGTCTTTTACTTTCTAAGTTTTACATTAAACGTGCATTTTATTCCCAGCGTAAACTAAGATTTTGCCGGCTCCCTGGCGAATCGGTTAAGGACGCTGTTTTTCTTAATCTCGTATGCTTTCGTACGAAACAAAGATGCTCGAGATTCAGCAGCGGATAGCATCGCTCTGGTTACTAGTGTAGGTATGTGAGCCAGTCGTTCAGAAAGCATAGGGCAAACTACTGAACGTAAAATTTGTCAAGACATCAACACAGTGGAGAGTGGAAAAGAAGAAGCAAGAAGGATATTTATGATCTGTTTGAGTCCCCGCTAATCACTGGTATCATGAAGGCTAATAGACTGCAATGGCTGGGGCATACATAAAGAATGGAAGATAATAGGGAAACAAAACTCGCTTACACTCAAGAAATAAATGACCGTAGACCCCGAGGTAGACCAAGAAGACGGTGGAGAGATAATATACATACAGACCCACAAGCACTTGGAATCAATGACTGCCAAGAGAAGGTCCACCAGAGAGACGAATGGAGACGGCTTGTACATTGTCAACAACCTAACTTTGACAGGCACACATGGATTCTTCTTTTGCACCACACGAATGACAACTCGTACGTCGTACAAAAGGATATCAATTTATTCGGGACTAGTTGCATATTAGCTCCGAGAGCTGACAATTATATCGATCACATAAAGCATGGTATTATTACATTACAACATCATCTATGGTAAGATCACTGCACTAGTCTAAGCCTAAGTCTATCACTATTGCTACTGTCCTGTAAACAAACAAAGTATTCTGGGCGAATACTGTGATCCGTCTTCTACTCTGTCAAGTCCCCGTCTGCCCGACTTTCGTGGCGTGTACAGCCACGCGTCGTTGACCCTTCGTGCGTCAGCAGGTTTGCGTGCTTGGTAGTCTAGCACGCGTTTAGTGGCTTGTCAATTGTCACTCTTCTAGAGTAACCACTATTAAGGGTTACTCCACGTGGTACTGGTATCCCCACTCTATTCTTGGTAACTCCCGATCATGTCCTACCGTGTCCCCTTTTAGGACACGTGTGTGTCCAGTCGGAACTGTTCACAGTTCTCCTCACTGCTATTGTCCCTTCTATTCCCTATTTCCTATATAGGGATGTGATTTCTGATCTGTCTTAGCTCTATTCCTTTGTTCTATTAATCTCTTCTCTATTTGCCTACATGCCGCTCTTTGACATACATGCAGGAAAGAACCCCAATGGCTCGGAATGCTGAAGAAGAAGAAGAAGAAGAAGAAGAAGAAGAAGAAGAAGAAGAAGAAGAAGAAGAAGAAGAAGAAGAAGAAGAAGAAGAAGAAGAAGAAGAAGAAGAAGAAGAAGAAGAAGAAGAAGAAGATCAACACAGGTGAAAATTGGTGGTGTTGACGGCAGTGTCCTATAAAGGATATGCGGAAAAAAAAATCTAAGATTTAAGATGAAGTCCTAGTAAATGATGTGGTTTACGGAGACAATTGGTGTTTCACAAATGGATTAGGTTTCAAGATGGTTTCGTATGTGATCATTGGTTCAGCATCGATGAATATTTTTGGACTACTGCTGTTTATGTTAATAGTGTATGTGTCCCTGTCGTGTGTCCATTTAAAGTGTCGTCTCTGGAGTGAGGGGAGTCAACACCCACATTATATTTTACCCCTTTTTAATATCCTGGAGAATCCACTAGCTTCCGTCCAACACACTCCATCAGTTCATGGACACCTTTTCCTCTCTCTATCACTGTCGTACTATGCCCCCTCTCATTCTTCCCCAACGCAACATATTCAACAACTCTTGCTTCTAACAATTAATAAAGATTAATTTATTAAAAGAATAGTGTAATGTACGTGAGACGTGTATGCGATGAAAATGTGTGTTGTGTATTCTTATCTAAATATAGAGGTCAGTTTACAAAGTTCATGATCAGAGTCCACTCATCATGGCAAGGATTACACGACATCACAAGAATCAGCACAATGGACCTCACCAAATTCCGCGTCTTTCCCGCCAGACATGTCCTCCTCCAGGAGCTTTGATAACCATGAGGTCTGATTCCCATTCAACTCCACTGTCCGAGAATGATACTATTTTTGTTTCTAAAAAAAAAAAAAACTGTTCCTAATAGTTTATAGAAACTGAGACCTCACAATTCCTGCCCAGTGAGAAAGTGGAACACTGTCCCATGAACATGACGTTTTTCCTTCTTAGAAATGTTCTACAGTTTTCACTCTTAAAACAGTCATTGTATCTAGACACAACTAGATATCTTAATTTTCTAGATATTGTCTTAATGTTATGATTTCCTTGATACGTAGAACAACCACTCTCCAATGTTTTGGTTTCATGTAATGTGAACATCAATCCCTACTGTTCTAGTAATAAGTGGACTGAACATCCATCACCACTGGTATGTTCACGAATGGTATGAAATCAAAACTCATTACTATGTTGCTGTCCACAGGTATTGTGTAATCTTCTTAGTAATATTATCAGTATTTATCCTGTAGGATACTTATACTATTCAGCTCCACCGAGCGATGTTTATCAACTTCTTCTAGCATAGGCCCAGTGAGAAAGTTGCTGGCCAATCTTCCTGCACCAGAAATTATCTGGGATCTGAATTTTCAATGGTTCTGTGTTCTTCGTCCCAACCAGAGGGAACCTTATACACCACCGCAGTTCTACCAAATCACATCTACATTTGCCATGACAGGCACGTGTAAAATTAAATCCATTTAATTCCAAACACGGTAGACATTATTAAAATCCATAACTGCAGTGCCAAGGCACTTCTGCCTAAATCAACTGTCGGAGTTACACTGTCTCACCCAATCGTGTTTTTGGCAAACGCCTTGAATTGTTCACGTGACGTTTTTGATGTCATGCAGGTGTCCCAATGTTCACAATAACAAGCCTACAACTTTCTGTCGTGTGGTGAAAATCAAAGCCGCCATTTCGTTTGATGTCGGGAAATTCTCAATGACAGACGGGATTGTTTTATCTCCCGAGCCGGGCAATTCTGCTTGGATCCAACTTGTTTTTTTCTGTATTTGTTAAAAACAATTGAGGCCTTGAAAACATGCCGTTAATCAGACTGCCTGTATTATCATCAACTGGCTAATCCACGGTGATTTTCATGACAGTCCCTCTACCGTTGTCTCCTCGAGAGGTCAGCTGAAAAAACACCTGAAGTTTGGGAACCGTTAAATATGTGAGGGTAGGTTTGAGTGGCTGGGAGTGATGCTTGATGAAACCTGATGAGTACTCATTATATTTAAGTGTGGGGTCTTCCTTTAGTATGTCGTTGAAGCTAATATTTCTGTCTCCATTCAACATCATCAAGCTTGGTTAATATTTGGGCCTTCATATTATTCATAGTGTCAGGTCTTAGTCAGATATGACTGAGCTACCGTATGACAGTAGACGGTACTATCTGTTTTCTGTCAGCGCCGAATGTTGGGCGGCGCTTACCAAACCCGACACCCCACATTGTGCCAACGGCTTCGGGCGGAAGAGCGCAATTGGGAGGGTACTAGCCTTATCCTGGTGCGAGAAAATGCAACCCAAAGACAAAATAAGTCATGGCAGGGCAGACCAGGCCCTAAGCCTTGGTTGGCAGCTGGTCTAGGATCGAAGCTCCGACAGGCGGACAGTTAGAGCATTGCTTTGCTGATCCGGCAGCTTCTGCAGCTTGTCTTGTTCCAGATCATAGGTGTCAACTTTCCTCTGGAGTGAACTAGGCAGGCCGAGAGAGGGATCATGCTGCATGGGCAACACATGGTTTCTTTATTTTAGCCCAGGCTTTGTGCTATGGAGAGGCAATAACTCCATCCCTGGTCTTAACCGGTCTCGGAATCAAAGCGAGAGGCAACTGTTACGGGTTATAAGTCCTTGCCAGTTGGCGTAGACATGGGGCGCCACGCGTTGCCTCTGACGGTGGGAGACACCTAGAGGTGTCACTGATCAGCTACCGCCCGCCTCAAGCTGGGCAGCCCCCGGCCAATTGGGTGCTGATCCGCCACAGCCTGCCTGCTTCAATGGGTGCTTGGGGCTAGGACAAAATCTGAATCGCAGGCTGTAAAACCAATGCACCAGGTACTAATAAAAAGAATAGAAACCTCAAGCTACGGCTTGCAACCTGGAACGTGAGAACCATGTGTCCAGGATGTTCCACTGACTTGACAAATATTGACGATGTGAGAAAAACAGCTGTGATTGATGCTGAACTCAATCGTCTTAACATTGATATTGCTGGCCTGCAGGAGACTCGCCTCGCTGAGGAAGGGTCACTCAGGGAAAACAATTACACCTTTTTTTGGAAGGGTAGAGGGCAGGCAGAAAAAAGGCAACATGGTGTGGGCTTTGCAGTGAAGAATTCGCTACTGGGAATGATCGATATCCCAGCTGGAGGTAATGAAAGATTATTATCACTGCGCTTGGCAACCTCTTGTGGATTTGCCACCATTATCACTGCATATGCACCGACACTCGCTTCCTCTGATGATGTGAAGGATACGTTCTATGAGCAGCTAGACTCTGCGATCAAGGCAGTTCCAAAATCCGACTACATTTATATGCTCGGTGATTTCAATGCTCGTGTGGGCAAGGACTCGAGTTCATGGCCAGTGTGCCTTGGAAAATACAACATCGGTCGCATGAATGATAATGGGCAAAGGCTGCTGGAGCATTGCACTAGAAATTACCTATGTATTACAAACTCCTTTTTTAAAACAAAAGAGATGCATAAGGTCACATGGAAACATCCAAGATCCAGCCATTGGCATCAGCTGGACTTCATTATCACACGGAGACAACATCTGAACCATACATCATTACCTCGAAGTTACCACAGTGCTGACTGTGATACAGATCATTCTTTGGTTGTTGCAAGGGTTAGACTGAGACCAAAGAGAATCTACACAGCTAAACACAAGTCTAGCCCCAGGATTAATATTACTAACACTCACGATCCTGGAAAGTGCTTCGAACTTCAACAGCAACTTGAAGACGCTTTTAATGATACATCAGAAAATTGTATAGTAAATGATAAATGGAGTAAACTTAAGGAAACTATTTATAAAACAGCGGTAGGGGTTTACGGCACTGTAGATCATAAGAGGCAGGACTGGTTTGCGGCAAACAGCCAGATACTGCAGCCCTTGATTGATAAAAAGAAGATAGCTCTTTTAAGAAACAAGGAAAGACCAACGCGTAACACTCTGAGTGAGCTGAAGCAAGCAAGGAAGGATGTACAAAAGGCTGCCAGGCAGTGTGCGAATGACTATTGGATCAAGTTATGTGAGTCCATCCAAATCGCAAGTGATAAGGGAAACATCAGAAGAATGTATGAAGGGATAAAGAAAGCCTGTGGTCCAATGATCAAAAGAAGTGCACCGCTGAAAACCTTGACTGGAGAAATCATCACTGATAAGAAATAGCAGATGGATAGATGGGTCGAGCACTATTTAGAGCTTTACTCAAGTGAGACCAAGCTAGCGGATGATGCCCTCAACGCCATAGAGGCCCTGCCAACTCTTGACCACCTGGACACACTTCCCACTATAACAGAAGTTAAGTGTGCTATAAATGAGCTTGCATCTGGCAAGGCTCCAGGTAAGGATGGGATTCCAATAGAGGTAATCAGGAGTGGGCAAGACACACTCGCTCTACAGATCCACCGCTAATAGAGCTATGCTGGCGATAAGGACAAGTCCCACAGGATTTCAAAGATTCAAACATCATAACGCTGTACAAGAACAAGGGAGATCGGAGCGACTGTAACAACTATAGGGGTATCTCACTTCTGTGTATTGTTGGGAAAGTATTTGCCAGAATTGTCCTGCACAGACTTCAAGTCCTGGGAGATCAAGTCTACCCCGAATCACAGTGCGGCTTCCGTCAGAACCGGTCTACCATTGATATAATATTCTCATTGCGACAGATGCAAGAAAAATGCGGGGAACAAAATCAGCCACTGTTTATTGCCTTCATTGACCTCACAAAGGCATTCGATTTGGTCAGTCGTGAGGGTCTGTTTAAAGCACTAAAGAAGATTGGCTGCCCACCAACTCTTCTGTCCATTGTGGAATCGTTCCACACAGGCATGAAGGGTATAATCAAGTTTGATGGCTCAACTTCAGAAGAGTTTGAAATCAAGAGTGGAGTTAAGCAAGGTTGTGTACTAGCCCCCACCCTCTTTGGGATATACTTTTCACTTCTACTGAAATATGCCTTTCGTGATCAGGATGACGGTATATACATTCACTCACGCTCAGATGGTGGCCTCTATAATGCTCAGAGATTGAAGGCCAAGACCAAAATTAGCAGGGTACTAATCAGAGAGTTACTTTTTGCGGATGATGCTGCGATTACGACCCACTCTGAGGAAGAATTACAACATCTACTATCTGCATTCTCCAATGCTTGTTCTGAATTTGGTTTAACAATTAACAAAAAGAAGACACAGATTATGTCACAAGGTGCACATGGTGTACCATCAATCTTTATTGACGACGCCGAACTGGAGATAGTAGACCATTTTACATATCTAGGATCAGAGGTAAATAGCAAATTATCCCTAGATCAGGAAATCAACATCAGGATTGGCAAGGCAGCAACAACAATGAACATGTTAGCAAAAAGAGTCTGGGAGAACAGGAAGCTTACTGCCAAAACAAAAGTCCTTGTCTACCAAGCCTGTGTCCTTAGTACTCTTCTTTATGGCAGTGAAACTTGGACAACTTACTCACGCCAAGAGAAACGTTTAAACAGCTTTCATATGCGGTGTCTGCGAAGAATACTTGGTATTAAGTGGCAAGACAAAATCACAAATACTGAAGTATTGGAAAGATCAGGTTGTGTGACGGTGTATTCCATGCTCAGTCTTCGTAGACTTAGATGGATAGGACACGTTAGGAGGATGGATGATGGTAGAATACCAAAGGATATCTTTTTTGGTGAATTACAGACGGGTAGGAGATCTCAGGGTCGGCCTCTACTACGATACAAAGATGTGTGTAAGCGGGACATGATTGATACAGGCATTGATAATGCACATTGGGAGCACGTCGCCGCTGAACGTGTTGCATGGAGGGCAACTATCAGAAATGGAATAAAGACAAAGGAGAAAATGATTGCAGATAAAGCACACACAGAGCGTGAGAGACGTAAGATGGTGCAAAATGGTGGAAGTGACCATGTTTTCACATGCACCTACTGTGGGCAAACATTAGCAGCAAGAATTGGCCTTACCAGCCACACTCGCCACCGCCATGGATCGTAGTTATTAAGCCTTTTTAAAGCACAATGTACCAAACTATCGTCTGTCAAGACGGAAAGGTGCCAATGAATATTATTCATTTATATTTGTTACAATTGTTTCATTCAGAGATTTTTGTCATTCCTATATCAAGATATTTGATAGCAAATGGTGATACTGAGCTAAGGTTACATTTCGTAAAATTCAGACCCGCATCACAGCTAAAATAACAAATTGAGATAAATGAAATCTGATATCGCTACCGTGTGTTCTCATGATTTACAGATACATTTTAAACATGTCCTCTCGTTTGATTTACGTAGTTGAGGAATTTACTTAATTTATGTTATGACTGTGTTAGTAATGGAAGACAGTTAAAATGTCCTTCTACCTAATTACCTAACTACAAACCTGCCTACCTGCCTACCCATCTGTCTACTTAACTACATACCGACCCAACCATCGACCGACATATCCGCCGGTCTGTCTACATACCTATCTGCTAAACTATACACTTAACTACTTATACCTACCGAACTACCTACATACCTACCTAGCTGACAACCTACATACCAACCTGCCAAGCTACCGCAATCAACATCCTGCCAACCAATCTACCTACCTACCTGCCTACATGGCGGTCTGTTAATTTACACCAAATTTATTTAATTAATTAATTATTATCATTTAAAAAACATATTTTTTATTAATTTATACAAAATTGACAGACAACAGACATATCTATCTATCTTACGAGGGTAAGTTAATAAGTAAGTCACTAATGGCTGTAGAGTTGAGTTGAGTTAATAACCGAGATCAGTCCACTCAGGACATTCCCATACTTGCTCCGTCCCCTCGTTCAACAGCCAGCGAAGAGTCATACTACTAATCGTTCCCACCGCTATCTGATTAAAAGTTCTCCTGGTCTTCTCTCTCAGTTTTGAGAATTTTCCAGAACCCCTGCCGATCTTCCATATATGGGTTCTCAATCAGTTCCTCCGCCTTCTCCACCTGGTCCCACAAGCGCACGACCGCCCCCCGCTTGTCTATAGGCAAACTACCATCAAGAGGTGCATTCCCTGCTAGCCTATCAGCCTGTTCATTCCCCCGTACCCCGCATGGCCAGGGCAAAATATCCATACAATTCTCACATCTGTAACCTCTGAAGCGACGAGAGCCATTCCACACGAAACATTCCTTTCTCCACCTTACTAGGCATACTCTTTGAATCCATAATGAATGCAACAAGCGTTGCAGTGGTCTCCTCTAGCCACCGGAATGCCACTGTGACTGCCTCCACCTCCATTCTTATGCTGGAGGTCGAAGTCTCATATGCCAGACTCTCCTTTTTCAAGACTCGCCCATTAGCCTTTGCAATAAAACCCCAACCACTACGTCTGTTTCTCACCACTGACCCATCGGTGTAGATGACTATGTCACCTTGATGTGTGTTGCTCTGGATCAGCTGTTGCACTTCAAACTCAGTGCGACCCGCTGCCCATTCTCTGCACTCACGACCCAGTGTTATTATTACATTGTGCCAGTCTGTGATGTCGTCCGGACCTTCAACCCACTCTCTTTCACGATTGATGGTCTCTAGATGACACCTGACGTATAGATAGGTCTGCCTGTGCCATTTAGGACCTGCCTCGTCTTAGTCTATGACCCTTGACCATATCCATTGCTGCATGCAGCGGGTGATCCCTATCTGCGGCAACTCTCAGGTACCATTTACCATTCTCAGGACCCTATGCCTATCCATCATTGTTGGTAGCGCCAGAATATGCCTCATGCATATAATTGGTGTGTCCTTTGTGCACTCCAGGATAAACCGCATGGCAGCATTTTGTATGCGCTCCAACCTATCAAGCTGGCTGTTTGATAATGTCAGCAGCCCCAATCCATACTCAATGACAGAAATTATTAACTGCTGAAAGAACCTGTACAGCATCCTCTGATATACCTCGGTTGCTGCCATAACCCTCAATGCATTAAGCTCCCTACCAGCCTTCACCACCAAGGCCTCCACATGATCCTTAAAAGACAAACACCTGTCAAAGGTTATACCCAAGTACTTCAATTTACTCTCTCGACTAAGAGGACATCCATTCAACATAATACCTGGGACATCTGCCTTCACGGTCCGGTTATCCAAGGAGTACCACACAACCGATGTCTTGTCTGGGTTTATAATGGCCCCTGCGTCCCTGCACCACTCCGCCACCCTGTTTACTGACACCTGTAAGTCTTTCGCCAAACTGGCCCTGTCTCTGCCCTGTTTGTACACCAGCACATCATCTGCAAATGTCAAGATTCTACCCACACCTGGTGTCTCAATAGCTGCTACTTTGCTGGTGTAGATATTAAAGAGCACTGAGGACAAGGCAGATCCCTGCGGCAACCCAGGTGTAATATTGAAGTCAGATTGTCAGTAATATTGGTTCTCAGAAGTCCAGGAACCCATGCGCAGTGCAACCTTACGCTCATAAAGGACTGCCGCAACCCATCTAACAAGGTAAGGGCAGACCTCCATGTCCAACAGTGTGTGTATTAACCGATCATACCTGACCCTGTTATACGCATCCTCCAGGTCAAGAGCTACCACCACTGTCTGCAGTTTATCCTGGAAGCCCTCGTAGACATCAAATGCAAAAGTCGCAGTATTGGCCCAGGTGGTAACTTCCGAGTTCTTGGGGAAGCAGATTACGACTTTCCAAATGTCGCTGAAGTTTTCGAGGACTTTGCCATACGTGTTTTGCAGGGTTATGATTCAGTATCCATTAAGGTATCCAATAATGACTGTAAAAAAATATTTAAATATGATAACAACTTGAAACCAGTTTATTTGTATACATACATTGTCGCTTTATTTCTCAATATAATTTCCACCAACATTGATGCACTTATCCCATCGTTTTATCAGGTCTACCAAACTGGCTGCATAGAACTGCGTGGTCTGTTTCCTAAACCACGTTTTCACTTCATAGTCAACTTCGGCGTCATTCACGAAATGTCTCCTGCCAAGGTGGGTTTTCAGTGGACTTAGCAACTAGCGATTTCCAGTAAAACGGTTCATATTTGGGTAGAAAAAGTTACGAGGGCGAGTCAATAAGAAAGTCACACAGTTTTGTGGGATGGCAGGTAAATGAAAACAGGGCACGCAGATTTATGTAGTCGGTTTGGGAGAACTGATAAAACTATTGGATAAGTGTATCAATGTTGGTGGAAATTATGTTGAGAAATAAAGGGACCATGTATGTATACAAATAAACTGGATTCAGGTTGTTATCTTAGTTAGTTATTTTTCTACACCCATTTGTGACTTACTTATTGACTTACTCTCTTACATATTTACCTATCTAACTAGGTACCTACCCACCAACCCACCTATTTATTTAAGTAATCACAAATGTACCTACCTATCTAGCCAAGTATATATAGCCTAATTTAATGAGTACCCTCCATCCACCCAAAAACCCACACTATCACCCATTCAGCAATCCATCCATCCGTCCTTTCTTCTGTCTGCCGGATTGCTTATCTTCCTGTCCTTCTGTCTGTTTCTCACTCACTCACTCACTCACTCACCCATTCACTCACTCACTCACTCACCCACTCACTCACTCACTCACTCACTCACTCACTCACCCACCCACCCACCCATTCCCTAACCATCCGCGTGTCCCCTACACACACATCCACAACCCAATCACACAATACTCACAGGCGCATACATGCCCTCATGTATCCAACCCTCCCCCAACCCACACATTCCACACACACCCCCCCCCACATACACCATCTCCCCACCCACACACACATCTCCCCCAGCACACATCCCCCATCTCCCCACCCACACACACACATCTCCCCCAGCACACATCCCCCACATAATCCCCCATCCACCCACACACAAACCCAGGCAAGCATGCATGCATCCACCCATCCTTCATCCACCCACACATTTCCCCACCTTCACACATTTCCCCACCCACACGCACATATCCTCCACCCATTCCATAACCTAACAACACTTACCCACCCACATATCCTCCACCACCCACACACCCCAACCACTCAGCCAAACACACACCCCCCAACCTTATATCCAACACCCACACACACATACTCCCACCAACTCAATATCCCACACCTAACCACACACAAAACCCGCGCCCACCCACACATCCTCGACTTACAAACATCTCCCACCCACACAATCTCCCCCCACCCACACATCCCGCAAACACACACGAACATCCCCACCCATCCACAACCTAAACACACACACCCTCCCACATATCCTCCACCCACCCACTCGCCAATCATCCGCCCCGCCCCCCCCCCCCCCCTCGATCTCCGATCCCCAATTACACATCCCTTAACTACACATCTCATCACCCATACACTCACACCCCCACATCCCCACACCCATACACACACCCCCACCCACCAACACATTCCTCATCAAAAACACACATCTACCACCCACACAACCCCACCGCACACATATACCCCACCCACATACATCCGCCGCTCACACACATCTTCCCTACCACACACACTTCCCCCACCCATACACTCATCTCTCACACACACATCCACCCACTCACGTACTCATCCATCAACCACACACACCCACACATCACTCACCCACTAATCAACACATGCATCTCTCATCTACCCTCCCACCCACACACACTCCAACCACTAAGCCAAACACACATCCCCCATCCTCACATACATCCTTCATCCACCCGCACATCCCACACCTCCACCACCCCTTACACATCTACCCTCCCACGCAACACACAACCCATAAACACATTCCCCACACACATCCCCCCCCATATGCATCCCGCATTCACATCCCCGCCCACAAATCTCTTACCCGCGAGAAGGCATGCCGGGTCGTTTATTCTTGATGGCTTTTTGCAGCTTGTCTAGTGTTTGCAAGTAGTGGGTAGAGTTGATGTTGACACCAGGTTTTTTTAAAGTCGGTCAACAATAGCCCTTCATGATCAACAAATGCGCTCAGCATAACCTGACCAGCGGAAACCTGTAACTTGAATTTTTTTTTTTTGGCTTTTGGTGATCCAACATGCTACCATTGCATGCTCTCTCTTTTGCTGTTCTGCTCAAAGTGGGGACACAGTGATTCATCGCCTGCCCTATGCTGAAGAGAAATGCATCACCCTCCACTCTATAACTCAGCAAGTTGTTCAAACACCATCCCACGTGTACCTCTTTTTGGTGGTCGGTCAACATCCGTGTACCCACTGTGAACACACCTTCCGATATTGCAGTTTCTTACGAACGACCTTTTGAATTGTCCCAATTGACACATTAAATTCTTTCGCTAGCGAACTTATGCTTTGACAAAGGTTCATCTGTACTGCTGCATCAATTTTGGCGATGTTTCGTTCTGTTACAACAATATGCGCTTGACCCGGCCGTCGAAGATCTGTCGTGAACTGACGTCCTTTCTGAAACATTGGTACCCAGTCTGTCACTGTTGTCTTCGACACACATTTGTTACCGCACGCTCCCTGCATTCTACGATGAATGTCCACTGGTCGACATCCTTCAAATGAAAGAAACTAAATCACTGCTCTTTGAGCTTCTTTGGACGGATTTTGGATAAACCCGGCCATTTCATCAAGGGTCAGAAACAGAACCTATGAATCATGGGTTGATAAGCATGTGCTCTTTTATTCATTGGTCAGTACTTATCACATGACTATAACGTGTTCATGCTCAACGTACGCAATTACGCGCGGTGCGGCACGAACGGATTTCAAGTGAGCGCTCCTAATAATAATGATGATGATGTTGATGCGGATGTGGTCATAATAATAAGAACGGAAATAATAAAGATTATGGTTGTGATTGTGATAATGATGAAGATGTTGATGGTTGTGATGGTGATAATGATGAAGATGATGACGGTTGTTATTTTGATAAGGATGAAGATGACGATGATCGTGATTGCGATAATAATGAAGAAAATGATGACGACGATGTTCATCATACATATAGTTTAGTTTAGTTTAGTTTAGTTTAGTTTAGTTTAGTTTAGTTTAGTCGACGGATCAACATCACGGCACACGGGTGTAACCCATAACTGTTCCGTTCTACTCCTAACTCAAGCCTGAGTCCGGATAATCTCAGCTCAATGCACGAACTCCGTAGCATCGGCGAGAATCCTGGAATACTTTGGATATATCTTTAACTCGAAATTGTGCCCGGGCAGCGCCGTTAGGCTACTCTTTTTCGATTTCCAACTGCCATGGGACTTTTACGTGCGCAACTATACACACCGGCGTCTGATCTCACTACCAAGAGACCAGGGGAAATTGTGTTAATAGAAGTCCACGTGAATAAAATCCCGGCCCTCATACCCGGCCCTCGTACCCGGGATCTTCAGCACTCGAGGCGGACACTATACCTCAAGGCCACTCAGACCCCCCCCCCCCCTCCCCCCCCCCCCCTAATCATACATATACACTTAATAATGCTACAGCAGGCTCATTTAACTTACCTCTTGATGTACGCCTGCTGTTGATAATTGATGAAATACCGGTGAGCTAGTTTGACAAAGAATCTATAGTCTTTAATGAAAAAAACCCTCATGATGCGTAATTACAACAGATGCAGGTCGGGTCAAGGTAAATCGCTTGCGCAAGAGAAAGAATATTTATAAAAAACACGGGGTTCTTAATATCCGCAAATTGTGAATGTTCGCAGTAGTGCTTACTATGTAAGTAGTTCGCAACGTGTTCTTACGTGTGCCCTAAGTTCCTGATTGTTCATCATTACAGCAGTTGCTTACATTACAGTGCGCTTTAGCAAGACATAATCATCAGCATTGTCCATGACGATAATCATACACGGTCATGTTTCGCCATCTCGCATGATCACAAGAGTCGAGGATCAGCTTCGTGTCGTAATCTAGACCATGCCACGTGGCAAAGCCATCCAGATATTTATTTATCTGCCTTTCCCTTGTTCTGTTCCCCTTCATCTTGCCGATTGTCACCAAGTTCTCCAATTTATTTCTTCGTATAATGTGTTCAAAAACGTTTGCTTGTCTACGTCTAATTTCTCTAATCAGTTTACGGTTTTCATTTCCTTCGTGCAGGACTTGCTCATTGGTTTTTCTGTCTGTCCATGGTGTGCTTTGAAGTTTCCTCAGAAACCACATTTCCACTGCCATTAGATGTTTTCTCGCTAGTCTGCTCATTGTCCACGCTTCACACCCATACAAAATATAGGCATTTTTCAGGAGACTCCTGGGAGTCGGCGCTGAAGCTGCGGAGTTCGTGCTTTGTGCTACCCTTTCGGCGGGTCGCCCTGCGATAAAAGACCGAACCACGTGAGAAAACCCGGGTCAATGAGGTCGGTCTGGTGACTACTGAGTCCATCGACGATGAACTGTGGTTTTCGTGGATGAATTTCGTGTTGGCATTCTGGCGGCGGCATCTTGCACAGTGTACCTGTGCGGGCTGTTGGATTGCCGAGACTCCTGTCAGTTCCACTTTTCACGTTGGACAGTGGGGAGCATTTTGTGTGATATTCACTGGCACAGGAATGGAGCATAATGGGGACAACCCGTTGCTGTGAAGTAGGAACCTCGACTAAATAACTAACTAACAAAATATAGGTTCTTGTATCACTTCAACACTCTTTTTCTTCTTGCAATCGCTTATTTACTACTACTTTTATACTGTCTACTGCCTGCATTACCTTTGGCGCTGGTTGTCCAGAGCATTATAAATATATGTATCTCGCTCGTGTGATAACTGGAGATAATATATATTTATCTCGCACGTGTGATAACTGGAGATAATATATATGTTCTTGCTCGTGTGATAACTTGCGATAATATATATGTATCTCGCTCGAGTGATAACTGGAGATAATATATATGTTCTTGCTCGTGTGATAACTTGCGATAATATATATGTATCTCGCTCGAGTGATAACTGGAGATAATATATATGTTCTTGCTCGTGTGATAACTTGCGATAATATATATGTATCTCGCTCGTGTGATAACTGGAGATAATATATATGTATCTCGCTCGTGTAACTGGATGACCTCATCCACGGAGTTGACCCCGAGCATCCAGAAACTGAAATCATTCGAGTGATATGGACGCCTAATCCAGTCGGCAAGGGACATGATAATGATGTAAATTCCCCCAATTATTACCAACATCTCTATGCTCCATTTGGCTGTTTGTGATTTCTTGACAAGTTTACGTTCAATAGTTTGCGACTGCTTTTTGAACGACCGGCACTCATACCACTGTGTGAAAACCAACGCAAAAAGGTCTGCTGCCAAATCACCAACAGCTGTGTTTCTAACGCGGTATGCAGGATTACAAATTGCGGTCTTAACAACTCCGCCACGGAGCCATAGAGTTACTATTTGAACTTTTAGACACAGACTTATTAAATTTACTGCAACAACTACTTTGGATAGAATAGGTTAAAGTAACCATTGTCCTCAACTGAAAAAAAAAAAAACACTTTAAAGAGATTCAAAATTTGTAACGACTATAAAGTTAAATTAGCGGACTGTCCTCTTAAAGGACGTGCCAATCAACCCCAAGATGTTAGATGCAGTTGAAGAACAGCAGACATATAGTTGTTGGTTATGGTCTCCAATTTCACGGTAGGCAGAGGATCTCTTTTTGGAAGCATTGGCTACGATCGTCGACCAGCATGCTAAGAAAGAAAGCAGTGGCAAACTACCTTCTGTATAGATGTCTAAAAATCCTGGTGATTGTGTGAGATGGCGAAACATGACCGCCCACGCTAATCGGCATGGCACATGATGAGTCAACCCCAGCATCTATTAACCATTAATGATTTTCTAGGCAATTTAGGTTTAATGGTTTGCCATTGCTCTCTGAAAGACCACCGCTTATACCGTTGTGAAAATTAACACACTCCCATATCGCCAGCAGCTAACTTAGAATATGATATGTCTGAATTTTGAAATTGCGTTCATTACCCCTGAACGTCAGAGGCCAACAAAGACTATTAGACAGTCGATAAAATGCCTCGCTCAGCGAGAATTTAACCCGTGCCTCTGTTGAGAATTACAGTTTCTTCGAATCCACTACTTCTGTGATCAGCTACCACTATAAATAAAAATAACGAGGTCAGCATGGCTGAAAGGAAAAGAGCAGAAGGTTTTAAACTTCCGATGCGCTGCTAGCAGGTTAGGGGTTCCAACCCATAAACCGGTCAATTGGACAAAAATGTTGATGTCTCGTCTTTGATTTGGGGCCGTGAATTACACGTAACTCAGAAGTCGGAGTGCAATCGCTTGGTGGCGAGGGACACTGGTAACTGGGAAAGTAAACAACAGTCCAGTTTACCTCCCATCTAGGGGCAACGGCTAGCAAAAGTAGCACGAGTGTGGACTACGGTCCAATTCAAAGCGAGCCAACGAAAAAACAATTAACAACAGCAGCAAGAACAAAATAACATCAACAACAACATTAGCAACAACAGCAGCAACAATAACAGCAACAACAACACCAACAACAACAGTAACAGCAACAACAATAAGAGCAACAACAAAAGCAACAACAACAACAGTAGCAGCAACAACAACTTTAGCAACAACAGCAGCAGCAGCAGCAACAACAACAACAACAACAGCAACAGTAGCAGTAGCAGCAGCAACAACAATAATAGCAGTAACAACAATAGCAACATCAACAACATCAGCAGCAACAACAACAACAACAACAACAACATCAACAAAAACAGCAGCAGCAGCAACAACAACAGCAGCAGTAATAACACAACAGTAGCAGCAACAACAATAGCAGCAACAATAATAGCAACAACAACAACAGCAGTAATAACACAACAGTAGCAGCAACAACAATAGCAGCAATAACAATAGCAGCAACAACAGCAACCACAACATCAAATACAACAGCAACAGCAGAAGCAACAGCAATAAAAGCAACAACAAGAAAACACCTACACCTCATTTATATCGTTGGCAGTAAATAAAATACAAGTGACAGTGGCAAACACGAACCAGCAAGGCTGTGCTCTGGTAAATCTTATTTGCAACCGTGACCTGTCTCCATGACAACATGTGAGCCCAACCACATTAAGTACATTGTTTTTTATTTTAGTCACGTGACATGCAGTGCTTGGAATATCCCTGCCTGCGTGCGTCTAAACACAATGGTTGCCAGGACTTAAGGTAATTAACATATTTTGGGCCAAACACAACGCAGGTTTGGACCAAATAAAAATGAATGACGGAAAATTACCCCCCAAGCAGGGGTGTGTCACAGTTATAATTTAAAAGTTATTAATATGGTTGAAAGACATGTTGTAGTATTATGGAATGAAAATGGACTCCCAAACAGAGTATAGCTTTCAAATTTTATGTTGTCTAGTGCGTCCTCTAGTCTCTACTTCCTTTTTATCCTTCTGTGAGCGCCAACCAATTCTATGTGTGTTTATTTATGTGTTATGGGATCACAACATTTCGTCGATATAACAGCCCATGATAGATACGGGAAATGGTTTCAGACGATTAGTCATCCCATGGCACTTAATGACTTTATATTATTATCATGTTGTCTTACGTTCAAGGGAGCTCACTTCATCAAAAACTCACAGGGCTAACTTTACATCGGGAACGCTTGCACCCCGGCCTGTCTACTTACAAACTCACGCAATAAGTTAAATACTTACCTGCTAACTATCCTGCCAGCTAATGTAACCACTAACCTATTTAACTAGTAAGCTACCTGTATATCTGTCTACCTAAGCTTCTCATATGTAAGCAATTTTTTTGTTGCATATCCCCTACAGGATGTTGCAGTCAACATCAGCATTTTGCAGCTGCTGTTGATATACTAGGCAATATTACGCTCAGTAGTTTGCCATTGCTTTCTGAGCGACCGGCTCACATACCCCGTAAGTTAACAATGCGGTGAGAACCGCTACTGGTTCCTCACGTGGATACACGAGATTACGTTGAGACCGGCTATATATAAGCAATAGACAGCTTACCGGTGAGGAAACATGTTAGACGAGACCGAATTTAGAATTTTTATTTTTGAAAAATTTAATTTGGAATTACTAACCTACCTGCATTCATATCTCCCTATTTAACAATCTTGAGTTGCGGGGTAGGGGTATCCCCTATCAAAGGAGAAGTAAGGCGCCTCCTTACCTCCGCTAGCCTACGGGACACCCTTGGGCAAGGTGGAGTATACGTTTAACCCCCCCCCCCCCCAACAAGGTAACGCGAAGCCACGCGAGCAGGTGGTGGATCGGACTTGGGAGCAGCCGACAGATAGTTGTTGTTTATGGTTTCTCAAGGAGGATCTCTCACAGGAGATAATGGCTACGGTCATCTGATCAGTATGGTCACTGTCAGGAAGGAAGAATGGTAGACTTACCTCCTTATTGAGTCCCGGGCAGAGGTGGCTTGTTAACCTTGGTTGGTATTCCCTCTAAGACAGAAAACTCTAAATTTCAAACCTCCGCTGTCTTGCGGGTATTCACACATGGGGAAGACTTCGGGGGTAAACCTTGAGGACAAATCCGGAGATGGAGTCCCTAACGCAGTTCCATGTTGTAATCAATATAGTTCTGGCAACTCATGCGACTGCATCGGTGCCAAGTTGCATTGGCTAATTATTATCTTTCCCTTGGTCAACATCGGCGACGTGGAGAGGGGAAACTTGATACTGGGCAACAGCTGGTTCTCTGCATTCCATTTCCTAGGCTTGTGACCTGGAGAGGTCACTTCTGCACCGTGTAACAGAGATGACGCAACACGGGAAGCAGCAGTTACCGTTTATAAGCCCACATGATCGATTGGCATAGAGCAGGGGTCACCAAACTTTGTTCAAAGTTGGCCGGATAACTGACATAAAGAACGATCGCCGGTCGCATAATCATTGCAAGCCGGAACGAAATCTCTGGGAAAATGACGAAAAGTTAAGCCAGTTCCATGTTAATCATGGGTGAGTGGTGTGCAATGCACACACACACACACACACACACACACACACACACACACACTCACGCACGCACGCACGCACACGCACACACACACACACAACAAAAACAAAAAACAACGTCAACCAACATATATATTTGCTAAAAAAAGTTATCAAAGACGGCGACGTTAGAAAACAGATAGTTGTATCACACCTAGTGTGCACATATTGGAATTTCATAAACTAAGCAGCAAAGAAGGTTAACAAGATTTGTGAAAATGACGGTTGGCTTTCAAGATATCACCAATATTCGTTTGGAATTGCTGCATCCAATCAATGTTCATCAGTCAATCTCGTTCGATGTGCTGACTTCACATATTTCATTTCTGAAAATGTTTGTTCACAGACACACGTTGTTCCAAACACTGATTCCATACCAGAGCAAATTTCTTCAGTTTCGAAACTAATATCAGTTACGCAGCGGTAAAATTCAACAAGTTTTTTCTTCTCTGTGCTTCTCTTTCAACAAGTCATTTGCTTGCAAATCAATGAGCTCGAAATGGAGTGCAACTAGTACATTATCAAGGTTACAATCAAACGGATTCTGAAACAGAAGAATGTCACTCTCAATTCTGTCAATATCTGATAATCTCTCCATAAAATGTTTCTTCAAGTCACGAATAATCTTTTTTTCGGAAAATCGAGGTTGATATCTTCAGTTATTGTAGCTCAATCTCTTTGAAACAGTGAAAATTAAAAAAGGTTTTCTCCTGTCAGTTGTGCTTCAAACAATGACAACTTTCTCTGA
The DNA here is from genome assembly GCA_014155875.1 of Cepaea nemoralis. NCBI lineage: Eukaryota > Metazoa > Mollusca > Gastropoda > Stylommatophora > Helicidae > Cepaea > Cepaea nemoralis. The sequence continues at coordinate 243,867 of JACEFZ010022286.1, read as the reverse complement.
AATACTTTGATGATTTTGTAGAGATCACAGACGAGATTATCCTTTGCCTGAAGTTTCAAGTTCAGTTCATTCATGTAGGATGTAATGTGGGCTAAAAATGACAACTTTGACAGCCATGTAGGATCTGACAGCAGTGGATCAGCTCTGTCTTTTTCAGTGATGAAAGCATGTATTGAGCTTGTAAAAATGAAACAGGATTTTATCGCGGCTGGGCTACCTCACTGATGTGTGACAAGGACAAGTAACAGAATTCAGAATCAATTTCTTAAGAAAAGACTGAAACTGACGGTGATTAGAGTGCATGTCCCCGAATGAAGTTCACAGCGGAAACGACTGGTTTCAGTACGCAAGAAATAGCTAAGTCTTTCCAACAGAGTGCTTGTGATGTATGATGCAGTGAATGAACCGAGCGCCCAGAATTTGGAAATCTTCCAACTGAGACCTGATCTTCCCCATCCAACCCTTCCTCACTCCATCCATGGTTTTTCCTCCATCAACTGTAACACTCTGAAGCCGATTCCACTGAAGGTTATAGTCTGTCAAAAAAAAATTTGCACTTCCACGAACATGTCTTTTACAGTTATTGTTCCATACATGCTGCAAACGGATGCCAACTATTCCGTTATATCAAAATCCAAATTGACACCACGAATGAACACGAGAAGCTGTGAGGTACATGAGACATCATCCAGCGCCATAAAATACCACAACACGTGCCTAGCTTTCTCGCGTATCTGTAGCACCATGTTCTCTCCAAGTTCTTCTGTCCTCCGCGCAATTGAACTTGCCGAAAGGCTGATAGTTCCAAACAAATCGGCTTGCTCATGACACAAGTTATTTGCTGCTTCCATCATACACTCTTTGATGAAGTTACCATCAGTAAACGGGTTTCTTGGTTATGCCAACTTGTGCACTGTTTTGTTACTTGTATGAGTGACATTCATTTTCAGCAAACTTTCTCGTGAAGGGATGTCTTTGTATTTCTAAAAGACGTTTCATTGACTCATATTCTAAACATATGTATTCTACTATTCTAAACATACCATTTAATTTTATATTGTCCAGCAACGTCTCTTATTCCATACGTTTTATCAAGCAAATTCGAGTCCTGACGGCGGACCTGATGCACTGACGTCGCGGGCCGTAGTTTGGTAACCCCCGACGTAGAGCAAGGCGCCAGGGGTTGCTTCCGATGGTGGGAGAGACCATTACATCTCACTAGACAGCTACCGCCGGCCTAAGCTTTGCAACCCCCCAGTCAATAAGGTGCTGTCTCGCCACAGTTAAATGCTCCTGATGGTCTGCGTAGATTGGGGACATAGTTCTACGCATAGAGCGCAAATTATACATCTGCTAAAAAATATCGTAACTATCTACCTACACACTAAACTTCCTGCTTATATACGTCCCTACTTAACTTGTTACCTACATACTAACCTTCCTGCTTACATATGTCCCTTCTTAACTAGTTACCTACATACTAACCTTCCTGCTTACATACCGACCTACTTAACTAGTTACCTAACACACTAAACTTCCTGCTTACATACGTCCCTACTTAACTGGTTACCTACATACTAACCTTCCTGCTTACATACGTCCCTACTTAACTGGTTACCTACATACTAACCTTCCTGCTTACATACCGACCTACTTAACTAGTTACCTACATACTAACCTTCCTGCTTACATACCGACCTACTTAACTAGTTACCTACATACTAACCTTCCTGCTTACATACCGTCCTACGTGTCACGAGATCGCCATGAGTTAACCAGATAATGATAATACAGAAAGTTTGCTTAGCGCATATTTTCTAGACCACAACAGTTGTACAAAATACAGATAGAACCCGTCAGATCCTAGTTACAATCAGATATCAGACAATCCCAGGTCGGGAGTAAATAACAGCTGCAGATGTGTAGGGGAAGTGAGTGAGATGAATCTATACATCACTTTGACAGTTCATAAACAGGTCGGATTTAAGCGGAAGTGCCCAGCTCGAGAGAAAACAGTCCGTCTGTCATCTAGAGTTCCGGACATCAAGCGAAATGGCGGCTGGGGTTGTTACCACTCGACAGAAGATTGGCGGTTTGTTGTGGAAACCCGTTGTTGGGAGCATACAGGAACTCGCTAGCTTGTTGTGGGAGTCAAAACAAGTGATGACAACTCTGACATTGATTGAGCCAGGGAAGATAGATTCCTAACAAAGGATGATCAGCCCAAAATAACACCTGTGTGGACATAAAGAATAACGTCACGTGACCAATTTTAGGCGTTTGCCAAAAACCTGATTTGGGGACAATTAGTGTTGACCAAAATATGGATTAGGATTGACGTGTTTTGTGGGAGAGCTCTACAGTGTTAGATTAATTTAAAATTAACTAGCATGTGTCGTTATGGCAAAGTGTAGCAGCCATCCAGGAATGAGGCGGGTTTTGCCTAAGGTAGTTAATATAGTCTATTTAGGCCTAATTAATATAGGCAGTAGTCTTGTTAAAACTAGAGTGTGATGATTAGCACTGTTAGTTGAAAACTAGTTAGATTAGTGAAGTGATAATTGGCTCTGCTAGGGTGAATAGGATAGCGGGGTGATAATTAGAAAGGTTTAAGATGGGTTGGGAGAGGGGAAAGTGCTCAATGGAGAGGGATCTTTCAGTGGGTTGCCCACTGAAGTTTTGCGCTCTGTTATTGGTCTTTCCTTGTCATCGCCTGATTCGGACGTAGGTGAGGAGCTAATATGCTCTATGACAGAGTTTAGTTAGCTGTGTAATAACTGAGCAAGGCAATAGGCTTACACTCAGCCGGTAGGATCAGTGACTAGTACTATCACCAGATGTGTTGTTTCTCTCACAGGTTCCCTACCAGTTACGAGGAAGTTCAACACTGGTTTTGATGAAGTGCAACTTCAAGTAGACATAACACCAGTTGGACACTCAAATGTTTCTTACTAAAAAGGAATAACGTCCTAGAAGAAAGATGGTACTATGTTTACGCTGGACTCATAATCAGGAGGGTTCACCATAACATGGCTCAGAAGAGCCAACCAATATAACGATTCCTGCGTGTTAAGGTTCACCTAGGATGGTGAAATAATACAAAAGACATGATACGTTAAACTAGATAGACACTAGTTAGGATCAAGTATATTAACAATAACAGTGATACCTAAGTACACACAACAAAGGATTCGTACAATTTTTAGGACCGATAGGAACTTATGCGTAGTGTGCAACCGGTCCATGATCAGCTGTAATTTACAAACAGTATCTATTTCGGATGATCAGGAAGATGGATTACCAGGTAGCTACAGATGACAGTCGGTGTCCGGCAGGAGAGATACAGTACCGGGTGAGATGGACTTGTTCTGACTTAACGTGCTGTGGTGTGTCCTTGCAAGGATGAACTGACTATGTTATTATCTGAAGGTCCGATCCTACACACATTATAGAACACATCACACATTTTCTTCGCATACATTTCTCACGTACATTACACTTTTCTTTTAATAAATTAATCTTTAGTATTTTTAGAAGCAAGAGTTGTTGAATATGTTGCGTTGGGGAAGTATGAAAGGGGCATAGTACGACAGTGAGAGAGAGATAGGAAAAGGTGTCCATGAACTGATGGAGTGTGTTGGACGGAAGCTGGTGGATTCTCCAGGATATTGATAGGAAAAAAAAATTATAATGTGGGTGTTGACTCCCCTCACTCCAGGGACGACACTTTAAAGGAAGACACGACACTACGTAACTAGTTACATACATCCTAACCTTCCCACTTACATACGTCCTTACTTAACTACTTACCTCCATACTAACATTCCTGCTTACATACATCCCTACTTAACTAGTTATCTACATACTAACCTTCCTGCTTACATACCGTCCTATTAAACTAGTTACCTACATCCTAACCTTCCTGCTTACATACCGTCCTACTTAACTAGTTACCTACATCCTAACCTTCCTGCTTACATACCGTCCTACTTAACTAGTTACCTACATCCTAACCTTCCTGCTTACATACCGTCCTACTTAACTAGTTACCTACATACTAACCTTCCTGCTTACATACCGTCCTACTTAACTAGTTACCTACATCCTAACCTTCCTGCTTACATACCGTCCTACTTAACTAGTTATCTACATCCTAACCTTCCTGCTTACATACCGTCCTACTTAAGTAGCCACTTACATACTAGAGTTGATATGCTAGCTCCATGAGCATCTATCACTGAAACGCTGAAGGTTCTCACATGAGACATATTGCTGGCAATACATGAGAGCTTGGTCCATGCCGAGGAATCCCTTGACGATTCGCCTTGACTGCAGCGATGGAATGGGGAGTCAACTGTGGGACAGATCTCTCATCACATCTCATCTAATCGTGTCACATCTCATCTCATCTCATTCCTTATTATCATCATCTCATCTCGTTTCGCTTCGTCTCATCTCATCTCGTCTCATCTAATCTCAAATAATCTCAACTCATCTCGTTTCATCTCCTTTCATCTTCATCTCATCTCGCCTCATCTGGTCTCATCTCATCTTATCACCATCTCGTCTCATCATCATAATATCTCGTCTTACCTCATCTCATCTCGTCTCATTTCATGTCATCTCATCTCGACTTATCTCATCCCGTTTCGTCTCATCTCGTCTCATCTTCATCTCATCTCGCCTCATCTGGTCTCATCTTATCTCATCGTCTTCTCATCTCATCTTCATATTATCTCGTCCTACCTCATCTCATATCATCTCGTCTCATTTCATCTCATCTCATCTCGACTCATCTCATCTCGTTTCGTCTCTTCTTCATCTCATCTCGTCTCATCACCATCTCATCTCATCATCTTATCTTATCTCATCTCGTCTCATCATCATCTCATCTTGTTCCTCTTGTATATGGGGATAGATCACAAATTAGGCCCAGCTCCACTTGTAACAAGCCAGCTCATATTAGGCACATTCAACAGCCACGTCTACCACTTCTGCTGAGAGAGACCTCGCACTTAAAAATTTGACGCAAGTGCACTGGGGTTGATTTTTCATCATAAATCCTGAATCGCGTGCCCCTAGATAGACAAATGTGGGAAGCACTGAATACCTTGCTATTTGAACCCACAAATTGGCGGGGAGGTGGGGGGTGGGGGGGAGGGAGGAGAAATGAACACGCAGTTATTTTTTTTACTTTATTTGCGAAGAATGTATTTAATAGTGAAGTGCAGTCACATTAATCCACAAGCTGGCTTGCAGGAGACGCTGTCAAACTAAGGTTTGTCTTAAAATGTTTGCATATCTTTTACAGGACATCGCTGTCAACATCAGCATCTTTCAGCTGATTGTTGATTTCTTGGCAAGAATTACGCTCAATAGTTTGCAGTTGCTTTCTAAGCGGCCGGCTCACATACCCCGTAAATTACCTACGCGATTCGAACCATTGCTGATTCTCACCGTCGTCATGTTACTTTTGAGAGCATACAAGATTACGGAGAAACGTTGCTAACCTCTAGACCAGGAAACCGGCAAGGTTTGTCTAGGGAACTTATAAAAGTTCAATACTGTTTTACACGCTTTCATGCGTATCGTGTAAATGGTGCTAGCCAGATATAATTACAGACCAATCGTCACTCGGTGGCCACCTTTCCCTCCTAGGAAATATCCTGGCAACAATTACAGGCTGCGTCGACCTGGGATGTTATTTTTCTAAATCCACGTAGTTGGGGAGTTGAATACGTGACAGCCGAGCTGACAGGCAAAGTATCTGGCCACTGGGCCACTGCGGTCTGTTCCCTAGATGGGCTGTAGTCATTAATGCGCTTGAATTATTATTAACTGATTCAGAAATTAATGGCAAACTACTGACTATAAACCTGTCCAGAAATCACGGACAGCCAAAAAATGCTGGGGTTGACTGCTACGTCCTGTAAAGGGTATGTAACTAACCTTTGGGGGCTGGTTTAATTTAGTTTAGTTAAGTTGATGGATCAACATCACGGTACACGGGTGTAACCCATAAGTGCTCCGTTCTCCTCCTAACTCAAACCTGAGTCTGGAGAAAGTCAGCACGGGCTTCCTAGCACCGGCGAGGATCCTGAACTACTTTAGGTAGAATTTTAACTCGAAATTTTGCCCGGTCTGCGCCGTTAGGCTTCTCTTTTTCAATTTCCAACTGCCAAGGAATGAATTTTTTACGTACGCAACAATACACACGGTCGTCCGATCTCACTACCAAGAGACCAGGGGAAATTTTATTACTAGACGTCCACGTGAAAAAAATCCCGGTCCTCACCAAGGCTTGAACCCGGGACCTCCAACACTCGAGAAGACACCATACCTCAAGACGACGCAGCCCCCCTGGGAGTCTGGTTTCAGACCTAGCCCTCTTCTAATTTCTCCGTTCAGAATTCTGTCTCTCACGGTTACCCTGAAGCTCTACAAAGGAATCTCATCTCTGTTGCTATGATTTTTACCCTCATTAGTTGCAGTAATAGTTCATGGTTAGCATTGGTAGCATAAGACCGGCCAAGAAATAGTTCTTACGAAATTTGCCTTATTACTTATAGGTATCTTTCTATGTGACAGAAGTGGCGTTAGTTGTCTTTGCACTTGATTTGTAGTGGCACAGCATGTGTTGATTTATCTGTCCATTTTTCCATGTGAAGTGAAATTTGACTCTAGATATTACATTCGATGGTTCTATTTCCGAGTTATTTATTTTAACCCCAAGATAGCTGCGTATGCAATTCAATACTGACCACGATGTCCGGGGAATATTTCTGGATATTATGCGTCTGAATACGAAATAACTGTGTTTAAAAGTTTAATAACTACTTTTGTCTGTTTTTAAAGTAAAGTAAAGTAAAGTAAAGTAACAAAACGTAAAGTAAAGTAAAGTAAAAAGAAACGGAGTAAGTAAAGTAAAGTAAAGTAAAGTAAAGTAAAGTAAAGTAAAGTAAAGTAAAGTATAAAGTAAAGTAAAGTAAATTAAAGTAAAGTAAAATATAAAGTAAAGTAAAGTAAAGTAAAGTAAAGTAAAATATAAAGTAAAGTAAAGTAAAGTAAAATATAAAGTAAAGTAAAGTAAAGTAAAGTAAAGTAAAGTAAAGTAAAAAGTAAAGTAAAGTAAAATAAAGCAAAGCAAAGTAAAGTAAAGTAAAGTAAAGTAAAGTATAAAGTAAAGTAAAGTAATGTAAAGTAAAGTAAAGTAAAGTAAAATATAAAGTAACGTAAAGTAAAATAAAAATTAAATTAAGGTAAAGTAAAGTGAAAAGTATGAAGGAAAGAGAAGGACCAGTTTACATCTCTTAACATGCATTGTTCATTGGGCTAGACTCACAATTGTATAGAGCTGTGGTAACTCAGTGGCTAATGTAGCCAGTAACATTGTTCATTGGGCTAGACTCACATGCGTATAGAGCTGTGGTCACTCAGTGGCTGATGTAGCCAGATACATTGTTCATTGGGCTAGACTCACATGCGTATAGAGCTGTGGTCACTCAGTGGCTGATGTAGCCAGATACATTGTTCATTGGGCTAGACTCACATTTGTATAGATCAATGGTCACTCAGTGGCTAATGTAGCCAGTAACACTCCGGTCTTTACTGCCTATGGCATTTCTAAGGTCCAACGTTAGGCTGGGGCGGCTTGAAAGCCCATTTACTTTTTTATGACCTTCAATGTGGAGATGAATTAATTAATTGATTGAATGAATAAATAAATAATAATAGATTGTCCGGAAACAATCTCCAGCCACGGGTCTGTAATGTGATAAACCCATCAAATTGTGGAGGCCTGAGAGCATGGGGGGATAGGTGGTCAGTCTTTCCTTCACTTTGGTAAGCGACGAGTCCAGGCGTCGAACTGGTATCCAACCGTTCTCAGGACATGACCAGGGGAGTTCGCTATCAAGTTCGCTAGCGCTACCGCCTTACTTGTAAACGTACGTAGACAAGTTCATCATCATCATCATCATCATCATCATCATCATCATCATCATCATCATCATAATCATCATCATCATCATCATCATCATCATCATCATCATCATCACCCAGTGCCTTGTCGGCTGGCGTGGACGATCATGCCTCTCCACAAATTCCGATCTTCGATGGCATAGTTCAATGCGTGTGTTGACTCCCTTCCGTGCCATGACACAGGATTGTACAGAATCTTCTCACGCTGTCTTCGTCTATCTCTCTTTCCGCAAATCTTTCCGGTTGTCCCGACATTTTCTAGTGTTTGTCTACTCATACTGTGCCCCCCCTCCCCACCCCCAAAAAAGAAGATATTTCTTCTTTCTGATGTTTGTGATAAGTTCATCTCATCTCATCTCATCATGTTCCTCTTGTACCTTGCGGTGTCGAGGTGAAGCATAAACTTCGTGAGAGTGCCCGATTATGGGCTTCATATATCGATATTCCCATGGACTCTGCTATTCCCTCCGTTCAACGTTTACGTGGTCGGCCTCTTCTTCTGTTTCCATCTGGTCTGTACATCATTGCTTGTTGTGGTATGCTGTTGACTGGTAACCTACTTGCATGGCCAAACCATTTGACTTGCTGCTTTCTAATAAAATCTAGTGCTGCTTTAACCCCGACTTTAGTCCTGATTTCTTCATTTCTGATCTTATCTCTTCTTGATACGTTGAGTATTCTTCTCAGGAACCTCATTTCTGTTGTTGTGATTTTTCTTTTCTCTTTTTCTGTCATTGTCCAGGTTTGGCATTGGTAGCATAGAGTTGGTAGGAAGATTGTGTTGTAAAGTGCTTTCTTTGTAGTTACTGATATATGTTTGTTCTTTAGTTTTGGTGCCATTTGTCCAATGATTTGATTTACCTTATTGCACCTATTTTCGATCTCGTCTTCTGATTTGCCATTTGATGATATTATACTTCCCAGGTACTTGAAACTCTTCACTTGTTTCAAGGGATGTTCGTTTAGGTGAATTGTTGTTGTTTGTTCTTCTTTAGTTATAGTCATTACCTCTGTTTTGCTTGTGCTAATTTTCATGTTAGCTTCCCTACAAATTTCGTTTAGACTATTCATGTGGTCTTGTAATTCAGCTTCTGATTTTGCTAATAGTGCTTGGTCGTCCGGAAACAGGAGGTCTCTAATGGTTAGATTTGCAGATGGTTCTTCTTCTGTGTTCTCGTCATGTGGTATTCTTGCTATCTTTGCTTGGTTGATTTCTTTACATATGTTGTCTATATATGTTATGAACAAGAGAGGGGACAGGACACAACTTTGTCGTACTCCAGTTCTTATGGTGAAGGGATCTGAGTGTCCTCCAGTTGCTCTCACTATGCATTCACTGTTGTATAAACTTCTACATAGGTTTGATAGATGTGTACTCACTCCATATTGCTTATGGATTTCCCACAACTTGTTTCTATCCACTCTATCGAATGTCTTTTCTTGATCGACAAAGGCTAAGTAGAGTGTTTCATTGAATTCGATTGATTTTTCTATAAGTTGTCTAAGAGCAAAAATTGCATCTGTGCATCCTTTGTTTTTCCTAAATCCAAGTTGTGTTTCGCTTATCTGGGATCTAAAGTAGTTCGTAATCTTTTTTCAAGAATTTTGCAAAATATTTTCCCGGTATGACTCAACAGTGAAATGCCTCTATATTGTGTGCAGACTCTTTTGCTGCCTTTGTTTTTCCAAATTGGGATAATTATGGCATTTCCCCAGTCTCGTGGTTTCTGTTGTTCTACCCAAACATGATTGAATAGTCTATGTAGCCAAGCTGTTCCTACTTCTCTTGCTGCTTTGATTAGTTCATTTGGTATTTCATCCTGTCCTGGTGATTTAATCAATGGGGCTAATCTGATGGCTTCTATAATTTCTTCTTTTAATATGTCTGGTTCTAGTTCTTCGGTGACTTCTGTATAGGTCTCTTGAATTCCTGTGACATCTGATGGGATGTTTAAAAGTTGTTCGAAATACGGCTTCCGTCTTATTAGGATTTGTTTTTGTTCAATTATTGGTTCTCCATTTTTGCTGTTAATTATTTCAGTTGGATCGAAGGGTTCTCTGGCTCGCATCGCACCTATCTTTTTTGTGATAAGTTATCTTTGCGATTTAGATTCCCTTAAAATGTCCAGATTGCTAATATTTGGCTGCCCAATTAATTTTCAGCATTCTTCTTTAAAACCACATCTCCAAGGCATCCAGAGATTTTATCGCCTCTTTGCTAATTGTCCAGGATTCACAGCTCTACCTTACAATTGCTTCTATGTAATATGCGAGAACTCTTTTTCTAACTTTCAAGGACAATGCCTTATTGCACAAAATGTTCTCCATTTGATATAATGCAGTTTGTGTTTGTCCTATTCTGTTCTTTATTTCAGTGATGTATCTTCCATTTTCTGTTATTCATGTGCCTTTATGTCTGAATTTCTGCACTTGCCCCAAAATAATGTCATTTATTTTAATTGCACATTAGGCACATTCCGTTTCTTTGATATCGCCATTACGTATGTCTTTCTATTATTCAAACATATCACGTTTTTTTCATTTTCTGCATCCACTGTATCTATTATTTCCTGTAGTTCCTTCTGACTTGTTGCCATTAAGACGGTGCCATCAGCATAACGTAGGTTATTTATATTATGTCCACCAACCGGAATCGCTGACATATTTTCCGTAGATCTCATTATATGTTCACTGTACAATGAGCACAAATCAGGCGACAGTCTGACGCCCTTCTTTACACACTGAAATGTTCCTACCAGGTTGTTGATTCTTATGACTGCTGTTTGCTGCTAATATATATTCTTTATCATTTGTAGATCTTTGCCGTAAACGTTCAATTGCTTTAGAAATTTTATTATTTCGTCATGTTTCACATTATCAAATGCTATTGTGTAGTCTACGAAGCATACGTACAGATCTGTTTTTACTTCTATAGCTCTTTCTAATAATGTCCTGAGAATATATATAGAGTTGTTTGTGCCCTTTTCCTTCATAAATTCACACTGTTCCTAACAAATATCAGGTTAATCTTTCTCTATGCCAGTTAATCTTTCTCTAGACAAGTTATCTGTTATAAAATTGATAAAAGAGAGTTAATTTCTCAAACTTCTTTACAGGAAACGCAGACATGAAACAGTCGGTGTCAATATTGTTGCTGTTTACGGGAGCACATATGCTCCTGACTTCAATAGCGGGTAAGGATGTGTGAGACTTGACATAGACAATACTGCTGTCTGAGGACATGACTCGCTTTGTACAACAGGAGAGTTTACTGTTTGCCTCATGCGGAGTCTGCTTTTTCTGAACTCTTTCTTGTTCAATCACGTGCCACATTATTACACGCTACACCATTCTTTCTTTCTTTCTTTCTTTCTTTCTTTCTTTCTT
>JACEFZ010022286.1:155000-227500 GCA_014155875.1 Cepaea nemoralis | reverse complement strand
CATTCTTCTACACAACATTTGTTTATGTAATCATTTAATTACAGTCAGGTCTCTACACACTTGTTTATGTAACATTCAATACAGTCATTCTTCTACACAATTTGTTTATGTAACATTCAATACAGCCATTCTTCTACACAATTTGTTTATATAGGGGGGAGAGGGCTGAGTGGTGTCGATTTATGGTGTCCGCCTCGAGTGCTGGAGGTCCCGGGTTCAGGCCCCGATGAGGACAGGGATTTATTAAAAATATCCACCTGCACTTCCAGTAATAACATTTCCCCTGGTCTCTGGGTAGTGAGATCGGACGCCCGTGTGTATTGTTGCGCACGTAAAAAATCCCTTGACAGTTGGAAATAGAAAAAGAGTAGCCTAACGGCGCTGCCCTGGCAATATTTCCAGTTAAAAATCTACCCAAAGTATTTCAGCATCCTCGCCGATGCAACGGAGTTCGTGCATTGAGCTGAGTTTCTCCAGACACAGGTTTGAGTTAAGAGGAAAACGGAGCACTTATGGGTTAAACCGTGTGCCGTGATGTTGATCCAACAACTAAACTAAACTAAACTAAACTAAACTAAACTACACTAAACTAAACTAAACATGTTTATATAACATTCAATGCAGTCTTTCTTCACACAGCAAGTGATTCTTCTACACATGTTTATGTAACATTCAATATAGTCATTTTTCTACACAAAATGTTTATGAAAAAAAACTTCAAATCATGTCGTGTGTATTAAATGTTTTTAAAGATTCGTTTACATGCGATTGTGTATTTAAATTATTCCCAGCCGGAGTAATAAACACATTGTCATTCATTTTTAACATTTCTACGTGAAACAGCCAACCAGGTATGCTATGAAGAACTGGGATGTTTCTCAACCGATGCTCCCTTCACGAGCCCACAGCGCCCGCTCTCGTTCCTCCCTCAGTCACCGGACAAACTCATGTAAGGTCATCTTTCTCTATGCTATCATCTTTCTATATGCTATCATCTTTCTCTATGGCTAGTCATCTTTCTCTATGGTAGTTCATCTCTCTATGCTAGTCCATCTTTTTCCATGCTAGTTCATTCTTTCTCTGTACTAGTTATTCTTTCTATGTGCTAGTTCATCTTTCTCTATGCCTTGTTCATCTTTCTCTATCCTGTTCGATCTTCTCTGTACTAGTTAATCTTTCTCTATCCTAGATCATCTTTCTCTATGCTAGTTCAGCTTTATCAATGCTAGTTCATCTTTCTGTTTGCTAGTTCATCTTTCTCTATGCTAGTTCATCTTTCTCTATGCTACAAAACCCAGCAATACACCTTTGGCAAAGTCCTCGAAAAGATAGTAGCCTCCAGTCTCCAGCGACATTTGGAAAGTCGTAATCTGCTTCCCACAGAACTCGGGAGTTACCGGCCTGAGAAGGACACCTGGTTCAATGAATCTGCATTTGCATATGGTGTCTATAAGAGCTTCCAGGATACAGTTAAGGTAGCTCTTGACCTGGAGGATGCGTATAGCAGGGTTAGGTATGATCGGTTGATATACACTCTGTAGGATATAGAGGCCTGCCCTTGCCTTGTCAGATTGGTTGCCGCAGTCCTTTATGAGCGTAGGATTTCACTGCGCATGGCTTTCTGGACTTTTGATCGCTGTGGGTTGCCTGCGGAATCTGCCTTGTCCACAGTGCTCTTTAATGTCTACACCAGAGTAGTCGCAGCTATTGAGACACAGGATATTGGTAGAATCTTGACATCTGCAGATGATGTGCTGGTGTACAGGCAGGGAATAGGGCAAGTTTGACTGCACATTTACAGGTGGCAGTAAACACGGTGACAGAGTAGTGCAGGGACGCAGTGGCCGTTATAAACCCAGACAAGGCATCGGTTGTGTGGTACTCCCTGGATAACCGGATTATGAAGTCAGATGTCTCATGTATTATATTGAATGGACGTCCTCTTAGTAGAGAGAGAAAATAGAAGTACTTGGGGCGGTGGCTGGTAGGGGACTTAATGGTTTGAGGGCGATGGCAGCAACCAGGATAGAGCAGAGGATGCTTTACAGGCTCTTTCAGTAGTTAATTTCTGTCATTAAGTATGGGTTGGGGATCCTGACAGTATCAAAGATCCAGCATGAAAGGTTGGAGCGCATACAGAATGCTGCCATGTGGGTAATCCTGGGATGCACAAAGAGCACACCAATTATATGCATGAGGCATATCATGGGTGCCATGCTATAAGTCCAGCATTCATAACAATTACATGCAAAATGTCCAAATAGCACGATCAATAATTTCGGCTCGACACAAACGTATAAAAGTAAACGAGCAAAGTTCAGAACTGGAACGGCAGGGAAATGACGAAGCCAACTGTCATATTGAAGATTTTGAAACGTAATAACATTTAATAAGATCTCACAGTCAGTTTGAGATTGTCTATCAATTCTATCCGTACCTAGGTGCTTGTTGTTGCCAAGCGGGACATAGTTCTATTTACAGGAACTCATTGATACTCAACACTAACCTGCTTACATAGATATTGTACCTTCGTATCTTCCATTGCCCTTCTGTCATTCTGCCTGAAGTTCTCCTTTGCCACTCTGCACGATATAAGTCTAGGTACTCCCGTACGTTCTGTAGCGACACGTTGTAGCAAACCCTGTATCTCTTCCTTCCCTGCTATCTCAGTCGCAGCCACTGTTTCATGTGCCAACACTATTCTACCGCCAATATTTGCAATTCACGGCCAGCTAGTACCTTCCCAATCAATGTCCTTTCTGTTGATAACTGACGTCACTGTCTTTTGTGTTCTTTATCCACAGTTTCTTAGTTTCTTGTGGTGTTTTCCTCTATGATTTTCTACCGCCTTTTCCGATGACGTCATTATGTCTAAACGCAATGTGGCAGTATGCCCCCCTCCCTTTTAAAATGATGTAATCATTTTTTTACATCAAGAGAATTAACCTGACACATAGCAGTGCAGACACAATGACTTTTATCGGACTAGCAAGATGCTATGGACACCTATCGATTACCCACAAAATAAAAAAAATATATATAACGGGCACGCCCTCCAATCTACACACCAACGGTAGATGTCGTGTATACAGCCCATGGGGAGGCTGTACTAACTAATCATAAAGATCAGTCCCTCATTTGTCCCTAAGGACAAGCGTCCTTCTCTAGGTCAAAACCTGGAGTAAGGGGACGTGAGGAATAAACAGGTACCAGTTGCATTTATTATTGTCTTGTAACCATCTGTGCAATTATCTCGACTGCTATGTCGTGAATCTTAATCTCATCAAACGGGTAGGTGAGGTACCAGTATTATGACGTCATAATTTTAGGCGTTAAATGCTCTTTAGAGACGTCATCATAAACTCTTTGTGTAGGTGTGGCAATAATGACCGAGTGACAATATCATCTAACGGCGTATTTCATAATGTGGTGGCTATACTTGGCAATGGCGATCACAATGAGAATTGAAAAATCTATGACCCATCATATGTATAATTAAGTACTAATATGAACAATAATAATAAGAATATGTAACTACTTAACTTTATGAACTGAAATTATGTGAAAGAAAATATATATATAATTCTATGCTACGCATTAGCAATAAATTAATAATTAATTAATGAAATGAATAATGTTACTCAAGTAGTGATCACAAGGGTACAATTAATATTAACATATGTCGTTTCGCGACGAAAACCGTGTCTATTTTCATCTACTGTATCAGTGTTCAACACATACACTCTAATCAATAGTCAGGTTTCGATCCACAAAATAGCACTATAACTATCAATGTTTATCCGCGAATATGCTGTAATAATATGACATAACATTATTTTAGAAATACAAACGATTTCCGATAATCCTGAAATGTTCAGGTATAGTTCATGAATTACAGCGCACATGGTTAATTGCACTCGACTGTGCAGTGTGTCACTTCGTCATGGCGAACAATGTCCCTGCCAAAGAACGAATTAAACAAACTATGTACATATCCATATAACACTAACAAATTTAACATAATTCGCAATTTGTTGTTTTCAACAGTAATCTACCTGGGTGAATGTATGCAACATATGTTAATCAGCCTAACGAAAATCCAAACACGAACGCAGACAATAAGTAAGAAAATATAACATACATAATTTTTTTTAGAGACGACTAAGAAGATCTTTAAGAATATTATCATCGTCTAGAATTTGGCAGATCTTAACATCGTAGACTTTCACAGAATAATAATCCGTAAGAACTTCTACAAAATAAATAAGAAATATAATATAATATTCGGATTCAACAAGATAAATATTTAAACCAATTAATATTCAGATTGATAATGCTAGTGATAACGTTAACCAGCAATGTGATAGCTAAAGTAGAGAATAGGATTACGTTTGCTATCATAAGATTGTAAAATAAGGTATAACAGAGATAGTGTGGCAAATTCTGAAAAGTATAGCTTTATATCCGCGAAATTCAGAACAACTTCTTTTGTAAGACCCTAATGTTTCTGTAGTGTATTATGTGTTGATATAAACCTAACACTTTCAACCCATTTTATTTTTCTATTTTTCCTTTTATTCTTTCATTCATTCATTTTCTTTCTTTCTTTCTTTGTTTCAAACCTATAGAATCTCTCTTCTGCACGCATGCCAATATTTGTACATTGTAACTTTGTTGATTGGAACAATGTAATTGTTTTCAGTCTTGTGTATCCTCTCTTGACTCGTGAGTATATAGTTGCAATGCCGCAAGTAATGTATGTTTTTAATTGTGCGTACATGTTTGTGGCATACTTTTTAACTTTGGCGTGCATATGTGTGATGCATCTCCTGACTTCTGTTTGTACGTTTGTGATACACTTTGTGACTCCTGAGTGTATGTATGTAATACATTTCTTGCCTTTTGTGTGTATATTTGTGCTACACTTCTTGCCTTCTGTATGCATGTCCACGATATGTCTTTTTGTTCGTAAGAAACCGTGTGTAAAATGTTTCTTGAGCTGTGCGTATATGTATGTACCGTTGCACATAACATATATCTTTGTTCGTGTGTATGTGTTCATGATGACACTTATAGCTTGTGATATGGTAGGCTTAATCAAAGTTATAATCTGAGTAACAATCATGGTTATGATATCCCATTTTGACTGTTTAATGGGTTGTGTGTGTTGTGTATGCGACTTTTGCGTGCAACAACCAGTGCGTGTAAGTTTTATTCTCTTTTTAGCATGTTTCAAAAAGATGTCATTTAAAGACATATAATCACGTTTCATCTGTTTCTGATATGATGAAGAATGTTAGTTTATCTCGTGCATATCCTGGTTTATACAATTCGTTTCTGTTGCGTTATCACACATTTGTGTTAGCTCATTTTCGTTACCAGTTGGTCTAACTTGTTTTAATTGTGTGTTTTCTTCTTCTTTAATTTCTTCTTCTTCATGCGTCGTTTGAGTTTGGGTACTTGTGAGTGTCTCGTCAGATTTGCGTTCGATGGTTACTTTCTGAACTAAATCTTTGACATTCGGGATATTACCCACTATTAACCCAGCACCAGGGCTTGGTAATACAGCAGCACATACTTTACCTGTGTAATATGGGTGTCACACGTTTTCTTGATGATGATATCACGAAGTTCTTACGATGATATGCTCATGATATTATTGTGTGATGGTCGTTGTCTAGGTAACGATACTCATGGTGTGTCAATGGAGATATCTGTCTTGCAATGTAACTCACCCCCGCAGTGCATATTCACCAGTCATGAAACAAGATTCAGTTGGCGCACATAATCCTTTATTACAGAAATAATACAGACTCACGGAACATATGTATATATCCAGAAACAATGTAATCCATAGATTCTAAATATCCTCCTCACAATTTAACCAGCACACATCAATGCCTTCTCACGGCCTGCTTCATATCTCAAACTTTCAAGACCGGTAATCCAGCTACTATCCACGGCTGGATCTCTCACAATACAACCCACACATTGGGTTGGAGCCACTGCTCAACTATGCAACCCACTCTGGGTTTAGCCTGTCTTCACAACTCCGAGAACAACACAACACGGAGATCTCTCTTAAACGACCTGACCCGCAGTCGGTCTCTTCTCTCACTGACTTTCCAGTCTCCTCACTTCACACAACACACAACTCTCTTTCGACCCATCCCCCCTGGAGCCTTCCACTCATATCCGCCCCATTATTTCTGAGGGTTGATTGTTTTCCTCGTAGCCAGGTCACTACCTTACTGTCTATGACCACAGGCATGTGACACTACCCCACCCTCAAAAGAAAACATCGTTTTCAAATGTTGGGAGACTAAAACTTATTAAATATGTGACCCAGACACATTGCCTGGGTAGCCCTATGTATGGCTGCACCTTACTCTCGCTACCACACTACATAATACATCAAATGCTCATAGTACATTCCCATATTCCCCCCACATAAATACAAACAACTTTCTATCTTGTGTACCAATGCATGAACTAATACATCACATAATAATAATAATACATCATAGAAAAGCATTATACTTATGTACCCACAGGTCTCTTACTACTTCACGACCCCACAATACTATTTGTGTACCGACCCTATATCAGGTGGTTCTGTTCTTGCATTAACCCACCTCTGATTCCTGTCGATGTTGTGTCTACCTTTCATGTACCCATGACTCATGGTACCTCTACAATTACAACATCTGTTTGCTATCCCTAGCCCTGGGTCAGTAATGTCGCGAAAACTCTTTTGACCTGACTCAACTTTCCTATCTGCATATTGCACCGTTACACTTGCGTCTCTGTTTAGTCTGAACACTTTATTCAATCTTGGCCCATATATCTGGCACCTTGCTTTCTGCTGCATACGCCTTATGCCTATGTGCTCTGCACACGCACTATCCTGAGCTGTTCTAGTATATCGGTCTCTATGTGCTAAAGGTACTGCTCCTTGCCCACGTGCAGTTCTGCTATCTGAAAACCTGCGAGTGAGAACATTGTTCTTCCTCTCGAAGCACCATCTACCTTTCTTTGACTGCCTATGTTCTACTCTCCTACACCCTTGGGAACATTTGTTCAGAGTAGTATCTTGTCTCTGGGAGCCACTAGCACTATATTTGGGATCCATTCTCATCTGCTCAGCTGTACTATCCTTGTCCTGAGTTCCTGTGTCTACTTCAAGTGCCTCTTCTACCTCAGCTATACTCTCTAATTTCGGTTCTCTT
Source organism: Cepaea nemoralis (assembly GCA_014155875.1). NCBI lineage: Eukaryota > Metazoa > Mollusca > Gastropoda > Stylommatophora > Helicidae > Cepaea > Cepaea nemoralis. The sequence continues at coordinate 220,271 of JACEFZ010022286.1, read as the reverse complement.
GAGGTAACTACCTCATTACTGCTTAAACTATATTTTTGGTCCCAATAAACTACTTCCTCTTCTGTACAATCTTTAACTCCTATAACATTTCCTATGATCAAATCAGCCACTGGTGAGTCCAAAATACACGCTGTCACTCTTCCAGTGATATATGGTGTTTTTACTGTTATTATGGCTACTGGGTAGAACTCTACTGTGCCGTTGAATGTTATGCATCTAATCTTTTTCCCTGTATACTCCGAGGGATCTATTAAACTTCTCCTCACTCCGATAGACGTACATCCGGAATCCCTAATTGTTAACGCTGGACTATCATTGACAAATCCCTGATGCAGCTTCAGACTTCCTCCTTCATGCACTGCTGATCCTGCTTTTACTGTATGACCACATATTAGGACTGGCTGACTGTCTTTTTCAAAAAGAGGTTTGCACCCACTACAATCTTCATTGTTCAGCGTCTCAATTACTTGCGCTGCATTTGAGTGCTCTGTTTCTCTCATCCTACATTGATGGCTGATATGCCCCTTCTTTCCACATTTGAAACAAGTCATCTCCCTTTTAGTGTTGTTCGTTGGTCCATCTGATGGTTGTGCATCACACTCTGCTGCCTTGTGTCTCCAGCTCCCACAATTCCAACATCCGGCATAATTTGGACGTCTCTGGAAGTTCCCTCTTCTATATGGGTACCGTCCTACTCTACCAACATTGTTTCCTCGGAAACCAATATCTTGAAGTTCTTGCTGCTCACCTTTCTGTGCTGAATCCACACTTTTCGCCCTTGGTCTGATGACTGGATTCTGGTCCTGTTTAGTGTACGCTGCACAGACTATTTTCTCACTCATTAGTTTCCCAATAGATACGTTAGGATGTGCAGTCATGTAGTTTTGCCCTAACTGAGACATTGTGTCTATGTCCTTTGGCTTCCGTTCCTCAAAGAACGCCACTAAATTAGAATTGCATGCAGATACTACCTTGTCTCTTAACATTAGATCTACTAATTTAATAAAATCTTTCCCTACTTCTGCAAGCTCCATCCATTTGTTAAATGTGTTCTTGACTGTGTTAACAAAGTCTGTGAAATCTTGATTTGTCTCTGGCACTAACTGTCTAAACTTTGTTCTATATCCTTGCTCAGTGAGTTGGAACTTAGTCAGCAAACGTTGACGTAAGATAGTGTAGTTGTTCCTTTCTTCTACAGGTAAATTGAACATGGTGTCTAGTGCCTTGCCCGTAAGAAATTCGCCAAGTCGCATCGCATACTCTGCCTCTGGAATGCCTAATGTTTTTACAGACGATTCGAATCTCCCAAGATAGGATTCAAGGCAATCCCGGTCCGTAAAATATGGCAGTTTTAATCTCTGTGACGACTGCGACGGTTTTCTACTTTCCTCACTTTGACCCTTCTATGCAAATTCTAACTTTTTAATAGCAATTTCCGCTTCCATCTTAATCTTCTCTTTCTCAATTTCCATTATCATGTGTGTCTCTCTCTCTCTTCCTGTAGACGCTTGTTTTCCATTTCAGCTAGTTTTACTTGCGTCTCTTTCTCTTCCTGTAGACGCTTGTTTTCCATTTCAGCTAGTTTCACTTGTGTCTCTTTCTCTTCCTGTAGACGCTTTGCCTCGCGTTCATTCTGCCTCTCCTCTCTTTCCGTCTGCTTTTGTTCTTTTGCTTCTGCATACTCCTGTAACTCTTTACCTTTCAGGCCTATTCGTTCACCTGCTTCAATATATTCCATTAAAGTAGGCATCTTGTACTTGTGGACACGTTGCTGTCTGTCAGGCAATTATAAATGTAAAGACTCTGCTACTAGTCTTTGTGTGCCCTCCCTAAGTACACCACTACTCCTTGTGTACGTAAATTCGTAGTGCTAAAATATCTCTCTGTACTCACCCAGTCACTCTATAAGCACTAGGTAGTGAGGGGGGAAGTATCACCTATACTCCCTTATATCTATATATCTATGACCACAAGTTCATGAAGTCCCTGAAAATATTGTTAAACATACATATGAATACATATACAAACAAATGGATGATAACACTAAGTGATGACTATCCAACGCTAGACTTCACAAGCTGAGTACACGGAGACGATGATCACACAGAAATAAACCACAGTAACAACCACAAGCTTGTGTAGGGACACCCACAGTGCGCGTAACATATAAACTGACTCAGATACCACTAGATAGTAGACACGACAAAAGTGAACGATAATAACATCTATCCGAACACAGCAAATATCATATGTAAATATAACGAAAAGAAGAAAGAGAAGAAAAAAAATAATAGCATAAAATTATACAGAAACCTGACAGTCAAACACAAACTGGCACGTTATATAATTCAGGACCGTCCCTACAGAACCAAATAAACCGACCTTTCGATTTTCTTCCCAGACATTATATATGGTGCACCTCAGAAAGTAACTTTTCGCCCTGTCTCCCGGCCTTGGAGAAACAACACAAAAATCCCCTACTCTTGACAAACACTGGACCACATACAAATAATTGCGTAACACCCGACAACAATAAATATGACGATGGGAGCAAAACAATAAAAAATAATAATGTGTAACTGGTTGGCCGACAAATATGGGCCTATTAATCCGTCGCCAAAAGTTCTTTTTATTCAGTCACCAAAGTTTTTTGATTATGTGGTTGCTTCGGGATTTGAAATTTAAATATTGAGCACAACCCACTACTGGCAACGCCGATCACATTCTGGTATGAACCTAAGGCCTATCCACGTCAATATGGAAGCACTATACTCGAGTTTCGCCCTCATTTGAGCTCTTCAGTAGTGCATATCCCCGACCGGATCCGGAAACAGTCCCGGATCACGCGTGTGAAGCGGGCGTGTAACCACGCGGCACACACTGGACACACCAAATTATCACAACAGAACATCACAACGCTACCCATCGTAGGCTATGCTCAAGATTGCCCAATCGCCGCGACCGACGTCCGTCAATCGATGGGACCCGAACGATCAGGACTTCTCACTGGCAAGGAACACCAGGCCTCCTAAATCCAGTGAGCAATAATCAATTGATTATGTGGTTGCTTCGGGATTTGAAATTTAAATATTGAGCACAACCCACTACTGGCAACGCCGATCACATTCTGGTATGAACCTAAGGCCTATCCACGTCAATATGGAAGCACTATACTCGAGTTTCGCCCTCATTTGAGCTCTTCAGTAGTGCATATCCCTGACCGGATCCGGAAACAGTCCCGGATCACGCGTGTGAAGCGGGCGTGTAACCACGCGGCACACACTGGACACACCAAATTATCACAACAGAACATCACAACGCTACCCATCGTAGGCTATGCTCAAGATTGCCCAATCGCCGCGACCGACGTCCGTCAATCGATGGGACCCGAACGATCAGGACTTCTCACTGGCAAGGATCACCAGGCCTCCTAAATCCAGTGAGCAATAATCAATTGATTATGTGGTTGCTTCGGGATTTGAAATTTAAATATTGAGCACAACCCACTACTGGCAACGCCGATCACATTCTGGTATGAACCTAAGGCCTATCCACGTGGTTACACGCCCGCTTCACACGCGTGATCCGGGACTGTTTCCGGATCCGGTCAGGGATATGCACTACTGAAGAGCTCAAATGAGGGCGAAACTCGAGTATAGTGCTTCCATATTGACGTGTACTTTCTCTGTACGTGGTGGCACCACAGTAATAATCCAAAGTGTTCTTTCGATTTGTTGTTACTCTCGTTGCGGAGATGGCGCTTCGCTGTATCATTAATGTTATGGATTTCCGTTATCCGACAAGATTCACCAGACAAGGAAAGGAGAATGGCAGCCAATGTTCAGCGCTTTAAATTTGGGTATATAAATCCTTATTGGCAAAGCAATACAACCATGGTTGCGATGATGAGACGCTAAAACTGTTTGCTCATAACAGAATAATGATGACAATAATAGAACAGTTCAACAAAGGCGAAACATAAAATCTGGCTTTCTTTCAAAACAACCTTGTTTTGTTCATTCCCAATGAGTCATCTTGACCACACTAGGAAATGACCACACGTGGAAATTTTTCTGAAAAACTTTCCTCCTTCCACCCCCAACTCACAATGTCACCTCAATTTCTCTTTATCACTCTCAGTGAGAAATTCCTCCGTAAAACAGTTTTCACATAAACTTGACAGCCCCACCCGGCTGCGGTAGGGGTACCGTTACTATCCCCTTCAGTCAACTGTCCGTCAAATCAGCGACTGCCAATTTTTCTCTGTTTTCCAAACATGTACTTCCCCAGTACCTGGACGCTGGTGTACCCACCCGTCCTATTTACTGCGTCGAAAAATCTTGACCAGTCAACTTGCAACAACACAGTGCGCTTGCCTTCGCACACACACACTTGTCAAATATCTTTGGTTCCCAATCCTGTCATTATCCCCGCCAGCGATGTCCTACACACACACACGCTGCCCTCGCCACTCTGGATTCAACACTGGTCTTTCATCGCCGCGTCTGCTAGTTTCAGCACTCCTGCCTGGTATCAAATTTACCTGTCACCGCAATGGACTCTCCCGGTTAGTCTGTATGGCGTGTCTTTATCACCCCCTCTCGCTTCAGCGATATGGTTGGTTCCAATTCACCTGTAGTGGATTTGACGTGAACTGTCTGTATCAGTTCCTGCACGGAGAAAAACTCAGTGTTTATACGGTGGACACACTCCGCTGTCCACCCTCTCTCCGCGAAGAGCCCACAAACATCTCAGAATGACAACACTGTCTATAATGTTCTTAATCGGACGTAGCCCTCAGAATGTCACACGTTTTCTTGATGATGATATCACGAAGTTCTTACGATGATATGCTCATGATATTATTGTGTGATGGTCGTTGTCTAGGTAACGATACTCATGGTGTGTCAATGGAGATATCTGTCTTGCAATGTAACTCACCCCCGCAGTGCATATTCACCAGTCATGAAACAAGATTCAGTTGGCGCACATAATCCTTTATTACAGAAATAATACAGACTCACGGAACATATGTATATATCCAGAAACAATGTAATCCATAGATTCTAAATATCCTCCTCACAATTTAACCAGCACACATCAATGCCTTCTCACGGCCTGCTTCATATCTCAAACTTTCAAGACCGGTAATCCAGCTACTATCCACGGCTGGATCTCCCACAATACAACCCACACATTGGGTTGGAGCCACTGCTCAACTATGCAACCCACTCTGGGTTTAGCCTGTCTTCACAACTCCGAGAACAACACAACACGGAGATCTCTCTTAAACGACCTGACCCGCAGTCGGTCTCTTCTCTCACTGACTTTCCAGTCTCCTCACTTCACACAACACACAACTCTCTTTCGACCCATCCCCCCTGGGGCCTTCCACTCATATCCGCCCCATTATTTCTGAGGGTTGATTGTTTTCCTCGTAGCCAGGTCACTCACCTTACTGTCTATGACCACAGGCATGTGACAATGGGCAATCAATCATGACCCATGTGGTTTTGTATGTTTCTATAGTACCTCCGAATGTTCTGCAACCAATACTCTCACCTGTGTAATCACTTTCGTTTATTAACCTGTGATCGACTCCCACATTAACTGATGAAGTATCCCTAATGCAGGTCGTTGATATGTTATTGACCCTTGCTTGTTGCGTAACAAGAGTGTCTTGTGTGTTTTCGTTATCATCGATGATGAACATAGTGTTTGCTTCAAATATTTGTCCCTGTTTCCTTTTTTGTTCTTTCAGCAACTTCTCTAATTTTTCAGTTTTTTGTATTGCATAATTCCTGAGTCTTGAACCGGTTAAACCCAACGTCTTACCTATCTTTATGTATTCTCGAAATACCGACAACATCTTGTCCTACCTGTGCAATAAATTATCTAGCTGAAATAAGAAGAGACGTGCAAAAATGCAAAGGAAATCGACAATATGGAAGTACGTTCAATCGAGAGTAAATAATATAACAAATGTTGAACAAACTGTCAACTTCAACTCAACAATAATTTCAACAATAGAAATTCAGCAATCTTAACGCGATAGAAATGTCTTAAGTGTTACTCTATGTAAATACTAGAAATTAGTAGTAAAAATATATATTCAATATAAAGAATATACTGACACAACAATAACGCTATTACGATAAAGAACTACGAAGTGACATACCAACATAATATTTAATCACATATAAATAAGGGGACGTGATAGAATAAGGAATGTAAATGCCTAACGGTACAACGCGAAAAAATTTAATATACTACCAACGAATCGCGAGTTCGTCACAAAAAATATATTTGTAACAAGCTGACAAGCCGTCAGTAAATAACGTGTCTGAATGTCAGAGAAATAAACTCATGTGACATTCAGATAGCGCTCCAATCTTCCGCTTTGTTAAACAACTACAGAGTCGGCTATCAGAAGAAAAAAAAAATATGTTATATATTAGACACCCAAACAGACCACAGTTATATCACAACAAACAGCAAATGTACTGGCCTTAACGAGATAAATCCTGGTTGACCAGTTGAAGTGGGTATCTGAATGTATGATACCCGCAGTGATTAAATGTAGTTGCGTATTTACAGTCCAGAATAAGTTGACTGATGTGTGAACTGTCCTGTATGTCTTACAATTTGTCCGTAATGACGTGTGCAGTTTATCCGTGTAAAAGAATGTTAACAGTATGATGACTGTCTGATCCCGAAGTAGGTTGACTGATGTGTCCGTGACAATGTCCGATAATGTGTTGACGTCCGCTTAGAAGTGTCATTCGAAATGTAGGTACCTCTTCATGAAAGATCCGGTGAACAATGTCTAGATGAGCGTCTCAATAAAATCCAGCTTTCCCAAAGACTGATGATGGAAGGAAGCGTCGATGGAGGTCAAGTCTATAATGTCCAGTGTGAAGCGTTGACGTTGAGTAATCCGACATTCTGTGCAGAAAACTCGTTGCGTTGATTATATGCAAGTGAGTTGTCAGTCTAATATATTGAAATGGCACCGTGATAAACGAAATGCTGCTTCAACGTCTCTAACAGCCAGCGATAGTGTTCCAGAGACGACCTTGATTACTGGAATGACGTTGATGAATGCTTGACTCAACGCAATGTGTACGACGTAAGATCCATGAGCATGTTTACTTTCTAGTTAATGGCATCATAAATGTCACGTGCAGAAATTGGTGAAATAGTGAAGGTGGCGTGAGGGAGTCTTGTGGACGGAAGCGTTGGTGTGGAAAAATGTCTTGAGTGGATCATGTGGAGAAAAGGAAGTGTGTGGAAGGGACAGTCTATTGTGTATGTTCCATCTCTATATCTCCTCTAGTACCTATATCCACGTGTAAATGGTATGTTTCCTCTCTATATAAACTTGATGCAGACTGGTGGTAGACACGATTCCTGACTTGACTAATAATTATACAGATAATTACTTTTGTGATTGGGTTCCGATGTTTTCCTGGCCAGTGCAAATAAGTGGCAAATGGCGGATGTGAATGAGTGGCTAGTTAGTAATATTTTCTGTTGGCACTCCCGGAAAAACGATGCACCCAAGGCTGCCATGCTATAAGTCCAGCATTCATAACAATTACATGCAAAATGTCCAAATAGCACGATCAATAATTTCGGCTCGACACAAACTTATAAAAGTAAACGAGCAAAGTTCAGAACGGGAACGGCAGGGAAATGACGAAGCCAACTGTCATGTTGAAGAGTTTGAAATGTAATAACATTTAATAAGATCTCACAGTCAGTTTGAGATTGTCTATCAATTCTATCCGTACCTAGGTGCTTGTTGTTGCCAAGCGGGACCTAGTTCTATTTACAGGAACTCATTGATACTCAACACTAACCTGCTTACATAGATATTGTACCTTCGTATCTTCCATTGCCCTTCTGTCATTCTGCCTGAAGTTCTCCTTTGCCACTCTGCACGATATAAGTCTAGGTACTCCCGTACGTTCTGTAGCGACACGTTGTAGCAAACCCTGTATCTCTTCCTTCCCTGCTATCTCACTCGCAGCCACTGTTTCATGTGCCAACACTATTCTACCGCCAATATTTGCATTTCACGGCCAGCTAGAACCTTCCCAATCAATGTCCTTTCTGTTGATAACTGACGTCACTGTCCTTTGTGTTCTTTATCCACAGTTTCTTAGTTTCTTGTGGTGTTTTCCTCTATGATTTTCTACCGCCTTTTCCGATGACGTCATTATGTCTAAACGCAATGTGGCAATGGGGCCACCAACAAGAGCGGATAGGCTTTGGGTCCTTCAGGCCAAATTGTATCTGAGAGTTGCTGCAGATAGGAATCACCACTTGCATGAAGCTAAGGATATGGTCACGGGTCATAGACCAAGACGAGGCAGGTCCTGGATCGCACAGGCGGAAATATCTATACGTCAGGTTTGTGATCTAGAGACCATCAATCATGAAACAGAGTGAGTTGAAGTACCAGAAGACAGGACGGACTGGCACAATGTAATAGCAACACTGTGAGTCGTGAGTGCAGGGAATGGGCACAAGGCCGCACAGAGTTTGAGGTGCAACAACTGACCCAGAGTAACACACATCAAGGTGACATAGTGATCTATACTGATATGTTAGTGATGAGAAACAGATGGAGTGGTTGGGGTTTCATTGCGAAGACTAATGGACGATTCTTGAAAAAGTAGTCTGACATATGATACTACGACCTCCAGCATGAAAATGGAGGTGGAAGCAGTCACAGATGCATTCCATTGGTTGGGGAGACCCTGCAAACGCATTGTCTTCATTATGGACTCAAGGAATATGCTTAGCAAGTTGAAGAAAGAAATGTTTCGTGTGGAATGACTTACCTCGCTTCTGAGGTCACAGATTGTAAGAATTGTATTCGTGTTGTTGCTCTGGCCATGCGGTAGTGCGGGGTAATGAACAGGCTGATAGGCTGGCAGGGAATGCACCTCTTGGTGGTCGATTACTTATGGACAAGGGGGAGGTGGTTATGCGTCTTTGGGGCCAGGTGGAGAAAGTGGGGGAATAGATTGAGACCCCTATTTGAAAAGGATGAAATTGCGAGTTCTGGTAGAATCTTAAAACTGAGAGGAAAGACCAGGGAAAATTTCAATCAGAAAACGGTGTGAACGATTACTAGTGTGACTCTTCGCTGGCTGTTGAACGAGGGGACGGAGTGCGTGTGGGATTGTCCTGAGTGCAGTGATGTCAGTTCTTAGCTACTCTCAACTCATCTCTCTCAACTCTCTATGCTACCAATGCCAAACTTTGAGAGAGAGAAAAAAAAAACAGAAAAGAAAAATTATTACAACGAAAATGAGATTCCTGAGAAGAACATTCAACGTATCAAGAAGGGAGAAAATTAGAAATGACCTACTAAAGTTGCGCCAGATTTCATTAGGAAACAACAAGTTAAATGGTACGCCTATACAACTAGGCTACCAACTGACAGTATACAACAACAAGCAATGATGTATAGACCAAATGGAACCAGAAGAGGAGGCCGACTATGTAAACGATTGGACAGGGAAAATAACAGAATCCATCGGAATATCGATATATGAAGCCCAGAAACGGGCACCCTCCCGCATGTTTATGCAAGGCACAAGAGGAACATGTGATGAGATGAGATATGATGAGATGAGATGTGATGATCTGAGATGTGATGGGATGAGATTAGATGAGATGAGATACAACTGTCTCTCTTGACGTTTGTTCTAAGAAACACCTATTTATTCTCCCCGAGTCTAAAATACTGATATCTGTTCCCTATGGCTCCAAGTCTTAGATCTACCGCTTGTTACGTTTCTTGATTTATATTCAACATTCATGGCCAGTCGGGGCCGTGGCTTAGGGATTAATGAAACTCATTGTCAAACTACCTTGACACACAAGTTCGAGGGTTTGGAATCAGCCGCTGATGATTTGGAAACAGATCGCTTTGCGTTGAGTTTCAATTTTATGAGGCGTAGGCTGGTCAAATAGTAATGACAAAACTGTAACATTGCCCAGCAAATCGGTCTATACATGATGGCGTTGATTGCAACGTCATGTAAAATGACATGGAGCTAGCTGTTCTAAACTTTCATACAGGTCATATAACGGTCATGTCTCCATCACACCTACCCCGTTCAACCTCATAAGAGAAGTTATAATTAGGGCCCATTATATCCTCAAATTAATAATCACGTGACAAAATCAGCCACATTTCGTAAATTCATTAACTGTCATACCCTCGCTTTCCCATCTGATTCTAATTACATTTTATAGTATTCCCCATTCTATGATATTTATTTTCCACCTTCCGCAATTGTAATTGCTATCTGTATATTTCATCTTAATCTACATCTGTTGTATCTTAATTATAAATTACTTGTATCTGTTATCGTTGACTCTGAACTAAGCTTGTCCTCTCTGGCTATCCCCTGTTGTTGTTTTGGTGCTCGCTAGCTTTGTGTGCACACTCCCTACTACTTCTATTGCACTGGACTGATGTTTGTGTGTGTATGAGCTATCCCTATTGCCTGTGTCCCTCGCCATCATCCTCGTACCTGGTCAACAGACGAACCCATGTCAATTGTTAAACATCCGTCACGATGAGGATTCGAATCTGTATGTCTGTATTTGCTGTTATCGCATGATTAATAACAGCCCTGCAATCTTACCTCCTGTTGGATGTTGTTGCATGATTAATAACAGCCCTGTAATCTTACCTCCTGTTGGATGTTGTCGCATGATTAATAACAGCCCTGTAATCTTACCTCTTGTTTGATGTTATTATACTCCATGTCGTGTGGCGTTGGAGATCACGTCTGTCCACAGCCTTCTGTCTCGTGTTGCCAGTCTTCTTCTTCTTCTTTGAGTTCATCCGGAGTGTTTTTTCAGATGTGATTGCGGTGTGTCTGTTATGCGCCCTTGGGTCGGAACCCGTAGGCCAACACATCCGGCTTTTGCGTTTATTTGACTAGGTAGCATTCCTGGGAGACTCTCACTTTTGCGGTGCCATCCACAACCCAGCTGACCAGGTTCGAATGGTGGAAGACATCGGTCATTCCCTCAAAGGAAGGCAGGGACAGACCATGGCATTTTCCGCCATCCAGGGTGGATTCCATAATTGCAGCGCCGGCACATAGCGCCCTGGTGCTGGGTTCACCAAGAGAATCGTCACGTCCTGCTCATGGCTGCTTTAAATCCTTACTTCAATATATTGGGCATTTTGTTCACCACCGGCCGTTCCCGCACAAACCAGGCCGGTCTGCAGACGGTATCCACTCAGCGAGTTTTCGTTCGGACATGTGCTTGTCTTTGTGCCGATCAGAGCTGTTCCAGGCACGACGGACATTCGGAAAACTGCCTAGTCAGAGCTGTTCCGAACAAGAGCGGCATTCGGAAACTAGGTAGTCAGAGCTGTTCCTAGCACAAAAGAAATTTCACTCGGACGTTTTTTGCGTTGTGCCTGATTTATTTGCACCCGTAGGCCAGCACATCCGGCTTCAGCAGGCATCTTAACGGGTTAGCCTTCCCGGGGTTTCGAGAGACGTTAGACTGTTTGTGCTGTGGTATCGCCCACATCTCAGCTGGTCACAGTGGAACGGTCAGCGACAACACGGTAAAACCTCAAGGGAAGGCAGGGGCAGACCATGGGCATTCCTCTGCTATCCAAGGAGGCTTCCATAATTGCAGAGCCGGCACATATTGCTCGGAGACTGGGCTCACCCGAGGAGTTGCCACGTCCTCTTCATGGCTGCTTGTATTCCTCACTTCCATGTGTTGGGCATTTCGCTTGCCACTGGTCGCTCAAGAACGCACCGGGAACGGTCAGTCTGCAGGCGATATCCACTAGGTAATCTTTCACTTTGGACTTCGGGCCACACAATGGATTCGCTAGCCGTGCGTTCCATTTCGTGTTATTGATACGTTTTTCCACCTTTGTCTAGACTCTACGAGGTAGATGCAGACATTTTTCGTAACCATTTTGACTGGGGCTCTTCTTTTACCTTTTTCTATTCGCTCACGAGGTAGGGCTACATGTTCTGCCGGCTCAGCACCTTACCTCCATGCAGCAGTGAACGAGAAACGGCCAGGCCCTCTCATCCGGGAATCCCTCATATTCCCCAGCTGAGAGGCTTTGAACAAGTATCAGAACTGGGCATGTAGCGTGCTCAGTACCATACCTCTATTTTTCGGTGTGTGGGTATCGGCCCGGCTCTCACATCCGAGGGTTTATAGCTTGGAGGAGTTCAGCCTAAACCCTCGACAGAGAGCCTTAGAGTATTAATTATCCCGACCAAGAAATTCTGCCTTCGTGCGCCTGATTTAAACCTTTGACTGCTATCCTCAGTCTACCCGCAGAGCAGCAGGTTGTGTCTCTCTTAGTCTGGCCCCATCCCATAGGCTGTCCGATATGTAGTTTTCATCCATCGGCAAGCACATGGGGTCGATGGGACACGCAAGCTCCCCCACCACGGCAAGGTGGAGACACATCGGGGGAACCAGTCTTCTTATAGTCAATGTCGAGTGGCGTTGGTGATTATGTCTGTCCACAGCCTTCTGTCTCATGTGCTGCCAAACTTCTTATAGTCAATGTCGTGTGGCGTTGGTGATCATGTCTGTCCACAGCCTTCTGTCTCATGTGCTGCCAAACTTCTTATAGTCAATGTCGTGTGGCGTTGGTGATCATGTCTGTCCACAGCCTTCTGATGCCGACGTTCTTCCATGCTATGATGTCAAACTCTCCAGCATCTTCTCCCTTGGTCTTCCTCTGCTTCTCTCCCCCTCTCCACCCCCAACTTTCCCGTGGTGGTGACCCAATGCTGTTAGATACATAATATGAAATAATACAGAATATATATTTAACAAGGTAAAAATAGTTTGCATAGTTTATTGCCTGTCATATTTCGCTGCACCTCGTGCATGCAGCAGAATTAATTATCAAACGAAGTTAAGTTAGTTGCGTATGCTTTTCAGGACGTTTGCAGTCAACACCAGCATTTCTTTGCTGTTGTTGATGTCTTGGCCAGTTTACGTTCAGTAGTTTGCCATTACTTTCTGAACGACCATCACGCATACCATTTCGTAAAAAACTTGCGCAACACGGTCTGCTGCCTAATCGCGCGCAGCTGTGTTTCGAACGCGGGTATGCGGGATCACGAACCGCGTCCGTAAACACTTCGCCACGGAGACCCACATCATATGAAAGGAGTAAATGAATTCTACTCTGGCTGAAATACTGACAACATATGTGTTCGAATGTGTGGCATTTGTTATCTCCAGGGTAATCACACATTTAAAACGAAGTCTTTCTCTCTGCATAACATTGGTTAGAATCGTCTAATTTCTTACACATTCCATCCATCATGTGCTATGCCGATAAGCGTGGGCGGTCATGTTCTGCCATTTCACTCGATCACCAGAGAGATGTTTTTCATCTTGACTGCTCATTGTCCACGCTTCATATCTATACAAAAGTACAGATTTTGTGTAGCACTTCAACACTCTTTTTCTCGTTTCAATTGATATCTGTTTTATTGGTCAGTGTGTTTTTCATCTTGCAAAAGGCTACTTCGCAATGGCAATTCTTGTTCTAATCTCTCCAAGGCATCTCCCATCAGATGTTATGACTGTTCCGAGATAACTATATCGATTGACTTGTTTAAGAATATGCCCATTTACTTGTATATATATTTATAAATAATATACGCTATGCAGATCACACAGTATTAGTGGCGGATAAATCAGCAGACCTACAACAATTGTTGGACACTGTAGTAACACAGATTGCAAGAAAATGACTCTCCTTGAATATCAAGAAAACAGTAACAAAGGTGATATCAAAGAAAATGGTGACACCAAAAAGTGACGTAGAAATAGAAGGAAAATGCTTAACCAAGTGGATAATTTTACCTAAGGGCATTTATAACATCCGATGGAAGATGTACAACAGAGACTAAGAGCAGAATAGGGAAGCAAAAGCCGCATTTCAGAAAATGAAGAGTATATTATGCAATATGTCACTTTCACTGAATGTAAGAAAGAGAGTGCTGAAATGCTATGTGGAACCAGTTTTGCTGTATGGCAGTGAATCTTGGAATGTAAATGAACAAATTAAGAAAAAATTAGAAGCAACAGAGATGTGGCTCCTGAGACGAATGTTGTGAATTCCTTGGACTGCCAGAGTAACTAACGACGACTGCCTGAAACAGGCTAATGAAACTAGAGCATTATATACAACAATAAGAAAGAGACAAACATCTTTCTTCGGTCATGTGATGAGAAGAGACGCATTGGAGAACATCGTGACAACTAGAAAGATCGTGTGGAAGAGAGGCAGAGGCAGACCAAGAGAAATGATGCTGGATGGATTGAGACGGTGACATGGAGGAATATCAGCAGCAGAGTTGATCCAGAAAACTAAAAACCGAGATCTGTGGAGAGCCATGAACGCTTACGTCAGCCGGCAGGGCACTTGATGATGACTCGTGTATCACATTGTGGTATTTCCTTCTTCCCAGTGACGACTATAACCTGTGTCTTCTTACAATTCAGTTCTAACCCTAGTTGTTCACTGTGTGCAACAACTGCATCTACTAAATGTTGCAGGTCCTGTTCATTGTCTGCAATCAAGACTGTATCATCTGCATATCTGTTATTGATGTATCGTCACCCAATGATGATTCCTTCCATATCTTCTACATTTCAGAAAATATTCTCACTGTACAGGGAAAAAAAGATCTGGAGACATTACACATCCCTGTCTCACACCTCTTTTAATGGAGCAAAATATAAATTAAACAAAAATAAATTCACCCGTGGTAGTTTTCTGGTATACGTCTGTGATGTGATAGTATTATCACATGTTGTAGGCCTCAGATCAAGAGGGGGCCAAGCGGTTCCTCACTTTGGCAAGCTTCGAACCCGGGCGACCGTCCGTGGTCATACCACTACCAGCTTAGCTGAAGCGAGATATGCCTGGTAACGTATCCTGGAAAATGTTGTATGTAACTTCTGTGTCTAAATCCACTCGGGGAAGACATTGGTGTGAAGGTAGAGATAGTCTTATGTGGGAGTCTCCGTGGCCAGGTGGCTACATTCACTCAGGGAAGACATTGTTGTAAAGGTAGAGATAGTCTTATGTGGGAGTCTCCGTGGCCAGGTGGTTGCATTCACAAAGAGAAGACATTGTTGTAAAGGTATAGATAACCTAATGTGGGAGTCTACGTGGCCAAGTGGCTACATTCACTCAAGGAAGACATGGTTGTACAGGTATGGATAGTCTTATGTGGGAGACTTCGTGGCCAGGTGGCTACATTCACTCAGAGAAGACATCGTTGTAAAGGTATAGTCTTATGTGGGAGTCTCCGTGGCCAGGTGGCTACATTCACTCAAGGAAGACATTGTTGTAAAGGTATAGATAACCCAATGTGGGAGTCTACGTGGCCAAGTGGTTACATTCACTCAGGGAAGACATGGTTGTACAGGTATGGATAGTCTTATGTGATGGTCTCCGTGGCCAGGTGGCTACATTCACTCAGACAAGACATTGTTGTAAAGGTATAGATAGTCTTATGTGATGGTCTCCGTGGCCAGGTGGCTACATTCACTCAAGGAAGACATTGTTGTAAAGGTATAGATAGTCTTATGTGATGGTCTCCGTGGCCAGGTGGCTACATTCACTCAAGGAAGACATTGTTGTAAAGGTATAGATAGTCTTATGTGATAGTCTCCGTGGCCAGGTGGCTACATCCACCCAGTGAATACATTAATGTGAAGGTAACAGTAGTCTTATATGGGTGTCTTCATGGCCAAGTGGTTACACCCCCTGCCTCGTGCTCCGAAGTTCGTGAGTTCAATTCCGGGCAAGAAGGTTCGGTTTACGAGTACAATTTTCTTGAAGACTCCTCGCTGTCATCGCTGGCACTACGGAGTTGGTGTTTGTGCGCTTTCGACGGGACACCTTCCAGAAAAAGACCGAGCCACATGAAGTGGAACCTCTTGTCTTTTACAAATTTTTTATTTCACGTCCTATGTCACAAACTGACACTGCCTTGTAAAGTGTTAAATCTTCACATTATAGGCCACAACAAAATGTGATGGGTGGTTAGGCAGGTTTTCCTTCCCAAACAATCCAGAAATGTATCTGTTACCAGCGCTGATTAGATCTCAAAGCCACATATGGGAATAGATGAATTCTGCCAATATTGAGGATTGAACAGGGAGAACATTATTTTGGTAAACAAGAGCGCTAATCATTTTGTCTCGTTAATTGGCCAGTCGCTACATGAATAGGTAAATTAACGTTTCTCCAATTTACAAGGACGATGTTTCTTCTGTACACCCGAGAGTCGGTCAGCCTGCCCCAGTCGCTGGACGCCAGGTACCCGGATGCTGTACCTACCGTGTGGACCAACTTCAAAGCCAGGCCCACCAAGTTCATTGTCCACGGGTTCCTTGATAACGTCAAAAATGACACGTGGACGAAGGTAATGTCAGACAGCTAATTTATACAGTGTCGTCACCGCAATAAGAGTTGGAAATAATATTAGTGCGGGACGTTCTGTCCGTCTATCTTTAGATGTTAGCATCTGACTTGTATCGTTGTCTACCTCTTGCGCGCTTGCTTTCAACCTAACCCTCCTGTACGGTTTTATAAGAGTATTATGACTTTTAACCTGCCTTAAATATTCCAGTTGCCTCTTTTTGTATGTCCTTCATTGGCTTTCTTATGAGTTAAAGAACATGTAATAGTAAACTTCCATCCCATTTAATATGGCAGCCATTTCAACTAAATTAGTGAAGGCTCAAGGACCTTCGTGCACATGTTCCTGGGGTGAGACGTGGACACACGTGAGGTCATCATCACACCTACAAGACTGGGCTCCCATATATGTTCCTGTCGTGAGCGTGGACACACATGGGATCATCACACCTACAGGAGGAGGCTCCGTCCACATGTTCCTGGGGTGAGGCGTGGACACACATGAGGTCATCACTCCTAGTAGAACTGGAATGATTTGACTGTCCCGACCCACTAGGTGTACGTGGACATGTTTGTAACGCAAGCCTGATTTCATCTCTTTGACTCAGGTTTCCAAGCTTACATTTTAGACACCAACGAGATAGATAATAGAGTACACGTGTTAGTAACCAGCTGGCTATTGTTACTATAAGTAACCTTAAGCGTCCATACTGCCACGGAGCAGGTGCCCGGATTACGTCCTAGAAAGGATGTGAAGAAGTCTAGAGGACAAAAGTGCAGCCAAAACTAAGAGACACAAGTTGACAACGGGAAATGTCACGCCGACGCAATCTTGACAACAAAAACATACGTTGTGGGGTGATCTAGAGGAAAGGTCGTGCTTTGGAATTCTTCAACAAATTGGTGTGGCTATCTAATGGTTGGAAAT
The DNA here is from genome assembly GCA_014155875.1 of Cepaea nemoralis. Taxonomy (NCBI): domain Eukaryota; kingdom Metazoa; phylum Mollusca; class Gastropoda; order Stylommatophora; family Helicidae; genus Cepaea; species Cepaea nemoralis. The sequence continues at coordinate 202,863 of JACEFZ010022286.1, read as the reverse complement.
CTAGCACTGGCTACCAAGTGAATAACAGCTAGAAGTATAAATTAAGAACGCCATGGATCCAAGAACGACGAGCAGAACCTAGACAGGATCGGATGAATATAACAGCAAAGACAGCCGGTCAGAACGGAAGAAGGAGAGGCATAGAAGAGTAACAACAGGGCGATCTTATAACAGGTTGGAGTAATTAATTCATCTTAGTGTACATATATTTTAGATGCCGCCCTGGCAACAACAGGCCTTCTATTAGTACCGTAGAAGATGATGTTATTGTAACTATGTTAGCTGCCGGATTAAAGCGGTGGTCGCTTTGTGAACTTAGACGTTGCTTCATCTTTCATAGTTCGCCGTTGATTCATTGACTGTTATCTTTAATCCGTTATAGTGAGCTAATGCCTGCTTTTAAGTTCAATATCATATACATGGCAAAACACAATGAAGAGGGACTTACAGCTTGGCACATACCATGGTAGTGAAAATCTGTTAGAATGCCAAAGTCCCATCATCTTCTTATAATAAACGCCGTATTTCCTTGATTATCTTGCCTGTTGTCAGCCTTCTGTCTCGCATGCTGCCAATCATTTATTGTACCGATGTTCCTCTATGTCATGATGTCAGACTGTCCAGCATCTCTTCTCTTGGTCTCCCCCTAACTCTCCTAAAACTACTGTTTTTTGTTGTGTTTTCCTACGTGAATGTTTCATTCGCTGTTGATGAACGAAAGGTGAGTGATTGGAAGGGCTGAATGTAAGGCGGGCCTACGTACCCAATCTGTAACCCTTTTAAACTAAAGTTCAATTCAATTCAGCTCTCCTAGCTTCTACCTCTTCTGTTCTCACAACGCGCTCCAGCCTTTATCATCTCATGACATGCACAAAGAATGTGGACTGTCTTCATTTTATGCAAATAAACGATTTTTCATTGTGAGTTAACCTCTTTCAAGATATCTTCATTACTCTTTCTATTTGCGGTACTTTTGCTTTCTTTCACCCCAAACAAACTGTGCGTGCTATATTTAGAGTCACCAGCTATATTTAGCGCCGACGGTGATCTCCTCTGTGTTCGGGTGGAGTGCGTGTCAGTGCGTTTCAATTGCCCCACACCACAGTGTTGTTTCTTTGGGCTGTGGCAACCGTTTCTGTCTCCCTTCGATCCTCATTTGCATCGGTCCAGCAATCACTTTCCGGTTAGGGTTAGGAGGTAGGGTTAGGGTTAGGGGTAGGGTACACACACTAACCCTAACCCTAAACCTAATCCTAATCCTAACCCTACCCCCTAACCCTAACCCTAACCGGAAAGTGAAGAATAGCGCACCACCGCCGCAGCATAGAATTGCGCACCGAGCTACGGCGCAACACACGGAAACCCCCTGAATGTTCGGCGCAACACAGGGAACCCCTGGATGTGACGTCATACCCTGGGATTCCCTTTTGTTTGGGGTGAAAGAAAGCAAAAGTACCCTATTTGCCCATGGTGTTGTAATTTTCAATAAAACAGCAACTTTGACATAATTCCTCAATTGTCTGCAATTTGTTCATGATTTTCTTCCATAACCTGCTGATACATTAAGGCATTAAAGTGGTTTTGTCATGCCGTGTACACCTGCTCCACTCGTGGTTAGTAATATGCCATATGATGTATTAACATTGTATTATTTGTACTTACATTGTACGTGTTGTAAATACATTGTACGTGTTGTACTTACATTGTACGTGTTGTAAATACATTGTACTATTTGTACTTACATTCTTTACTTATTCATGGAAGGATGGGGGATTTGCTCGCAATAGACAAGTAATATCTCCTGCGGTAACTCTGGCGGGCCTATTCCCGCTGGTCGCGGGTTCCGCTAAGGTCAGGTGGAGAGTCTGACGATATTGCACGCTTTACACAGGACCGGACACTTGTGATTGACAGTTGTGCGCGCCCTTATGGTCCGGGCTCGTACGAGGCCCTCACCTGTGGGACTTGGCTGAACGCCTCTAAGCCGGGTCCCTTGGGTGTCAGGGTCTGGCCATAACTCGCCACCTGCTCGTGGTGGCGAGGTCTCGGATGATTGACGCTGCGCCGCCAGCGTCTGCAGCCTACCTTGTGCCAGACGTACTGGTTACCCATTAATCTGGACAACACAAGGTTAGGCCGAGAGAGGGATCATGTCGTTTGGGCACCACATGTTTCTCTGAAGCTCTACCCAGGCATTGTGATGGAATATTGGCCACATTCCAACTCAAACACTTTGGTCTGCTAAGACTGCAAGGTGTCAACAAAAACATTGTACGTGTTGCACTTACATTGTACGTGTTGTAAATACATTGTACGTGTTGTAAATACATTGTACGTGTTGTACTTACATTGTACGTGTTGTAAATACATTGTACGTGTTGTACTTACATTGTACGTGTTGTAAATACATTGTACGTGTTGTAAATACATTGTACGTGTTGTAAATACATTGTACGTGTTGTAAATACATTGTACGTGTTGTACTTACATTGTACGTGTTGTAAATACATTGTACGTGTTGTACTTACATTGTACGTGTTGTAAATACATTGTACGTGTTGTAAATACATTGTATGTGTTGTAAATACATTGTACGTGTTGTAGTTAGTTGTACGTGTTGTAAATACATTTTATGTGTTGTAAATACATTGTACGTGTTGTACTTACATTGTACGTGTTGTAAATACATTGTACGTGTTGTAAATACATTGTACGTGTTGTAAATACATTGTACGTGTTGTACTTACATTGTACGTGTTGTAAATACATTGTACGTGTTGTAAATACATTGTACGTGTTGTAAATACATTGTACGTGTTGTAAATACATTGTACGTGTTGTAAATACATTGTACGTGTTGTAAATACATTGTACGTGTTGTAAATACATTGTACGTGTTGTAAATACATTGTACGTGTTGTACTTACATTGTACGTGTTGTAAATACATTGTACGTGTTGTAAATACATTGTACGTGTTGTAAATACATTGTACGTGTTGTAAATACATTGTACGTGTTGTACTTACATTGTACGTGTTGTAAATACATTGTACGTGTTGTAAATACATTGTACGTGTTGTAAATACATTGTACGTGTTGTAAATACATTGTACGTGTTGTACTTACATTGTACGTGTTGTAAATACATTGTACGTGTTGTAAATACATTGTACGTGTTGTAAATACATTGTACGTGTTGTAAATACATTGTACGTGTTATACTTACATTGTTCGTGTTGTAAATACATTGTACGTGTTGTAAATACATTGTACGTGTTGTAAATACATTGTACGTGTTGCACTTACATTGTACGTGTTGTAAATACATTGTACGTGTTGTAAATACATTGTACGTGTTGTAAATACATTGTACGTGTTGTAAATACATTGTACGTGTTATACTTACATTGTTCGTGTTGTAAATACATTGTACGTGTTGTAAATACATTGTACGTGTTGTAAATACATTGTACGTGTTGTAAATACATTGTACGTGTTGTAAATACATTGTACGTGTTGTACTTACATTGTACGTGTTGTAAATACATTGTACGTGTTGCACTTACATTGTACGTGTTGTAAATACATTGTACGTGTTGCAAATACATTGTACGTGTTGTAAATACATTGTACGTGTTGTAAATACATTGTACGTGTTGTAAATACATTGTACTGTTGTACTTACATTGTACGTGTTGTAAATACATTGTACGTGTTGTACTTACATTGTACGTGTTGTAAATACATTGTACGTGTTGTAAATACATTGTACTGTTGTACTTACATTGTACGTGTTGTAAATACATTGTGCGTGTTGTAAATACATTGTACTGTTGTACTTACATTGTACGTGTTGTAAATACATTGTACGTGTTGTAAATACATTGTACGTGTTGTAAATACATTGTATGTGTTGTAAATACATTGTACGTGTTGTACTTACATTGTACGTGTTGTAAATACATTGTACGTGTTGTAAATACATTGTACGTGTTGTAAATACATTGTACGTGTTGTAAATACATTGTACGTGTTGTAAATACATTGTACGTGTTGTAAATACATTGTACGTGTTGTAAATACATTGTACGTGTTGTAAATACATTTTACGTGTTGTAAATACATTGTATTGTTGTACTTACATTGTACGTGTTGTAAATACATTGTACGTGTTGTAAATACATTGTACGTGTTGTAAATACATTGTACGTGTTGTAAATACATTGTACGTGTTGTAAATACATTGTACGTGTTGTAAATACATTGTACGTGTTGTAAATACATTGTACGTGTTGTAACTTACATTGTACGTGTTGTAAATACATTGTACGTGTTGTAAATACATTGTACTGTTGTACTTACATTGTACGTGTTGTAAATACATTGTACGTGTTGTAATTACATTGTACTGTTGTAAATACATTGTACGTGTTGTAAATACATTGTACGTGTTGTAAATACATTGTACTGTTGTACTTACATTGTACGTGTTGTAAATACATTGTAGCGTGTTGTAAATACATTGTACGTGTTGTAAATACATTGTACGTGTTGTAAATACATTGTACGTGTTGTAAATACATTGTACGTGTTGTAAATACATTGTACGTGTTGTAAATACATTGTACGTGTTGTAAATACATTGTACGTGTTGTAAATACATTGTACGTGTTGTAAATACATTGTACGTGTTGTAAATACATTGTACGTGTTGTAAATACATTGTACGTGTTGTAAATACATTGTACTGTTGTACTTACATTGTACGTGTTGTAAATACATTGTACGTGTTGTAAATACATTGTACGTGTTGTAAATACATTGTACGTGTTGTAAATACATTGTACGTGTTGTAAATACATTGTACGTGTTGTAAATACATTGTACGTGTTGTAAATACATTGTACTGTTGTAAATACATTGTACGTGTTGTAAATACATTGTACTGTTGTAAATACATTGTACGTGTTGTAAATACATAGTAGTGTTGTACTTACATTGTACATGTAATAATTACATTGTGCGTGTTGTACTTAATGTCCTTGCGTTGTGCACGATGTCCTTAAATTAGACACCATATGTTAATTGATAAGACTCTTTATTTTATTATTACAGGATATGGCAGAAGAGCTGTTGAAGTACGGAGACTATAATGTGATTGTCGTGGACTGGTCGGGAGGAAACCAGCTCCCTTACACTCAGGCTACTGCCAACACCAGGGTTGTCGGTGCTCAGATAGGCGTGTTGATAAACAGTTTAATTGTGAGTATCAACTTCTTATTTGTTGTGAAAGGACACTTCTACGCACTTTTCCCAATGCCAATTTAATCCAATATCATCATCATCATCATCATCATCATCATCATCATAATCATCATCATAATCATCATCATCATCATCATCATCATCATGTGCCCTGCCAGACGTTCACGTCTCTCCACAGATCTCGGTCTTTGGTGTTCTGGATCAACTTTGCTGACGATATTCCTCCATACCACTGTCTCAGTCCATCCAGCATCATGTCTCATGGTCTGCCTGTGCCTCTTTTTCAGTTTCTTTTTCTAATTGTCACGATGTTCTCTTATGCCTCTTTTCTCATCATATGACCAAAGAAAGTTGTTTGTCTCTTTCTTATTGTTGTATATAATGTTATATTTTTATTAGCTCCTTTGAGCCGAAAGTTGTTAGTTACTCTGCCAGTCCAAGGAATTCGCAGCATTCGTCTCTGGAACCACGTTACTGTTGCTTCTAAGTTTCCGTTAATTTGTTCATTTACATTCAAATAAACATTGCTATACAGCAAAACAGGTTCCATGTAGCATTTCAACATTCTCTTTCTTGCATTCAATGATAGTGAAAAGATACTTTTCATTTTCTGAATTGCATTATTTCTCGATCTATTCTGTTCTTATTCTATGTTGTGCATCTTCCATATGTTGTCATAATTCGCTCTGGGTATTTAAATTGGTTAAGCATTTTCCCTTCTATTTTTTATTGTACATATTGGTATAATCTGTTTCTTCAGTATAACCATTGTTGCTGTTTTCTTGCAATCCAAGGAGATTCCATTCCTGGCACTCTCTGTTACAACAATTTAATATCCAATCTAGAGGTCAGTATGGCCGAATGGATAAGAACACTCGCTCTTAAACTTCCGGTGGTATGATGCCGAGTTAATGGGTTGAACCCTTACACCGGTCACTTGAACTAAAATGCTGACTTCTCGTTATTGATTTGGAACGTAAATTACAAGTACCTATGAAGTCTGAGTGGTTTCATCTGATGGCCAGGGGCACTCGTAATAGGGAGAACTAATCCACAAACATAAGTCCAGTGCACTAGAAGTAGCACAGGTAAGGACTACGCTTGAGTTAAAAGCAGGCGAGCGCTAGCCACTGCGCTCCCAAACACAAACGCATGTATCGTTAATATTCGGCAATCTGTCATTTCACAGAGGAACGGAACACTAACTGCCGACGATTTCCATATAATTGGACACAGTCTTGGAGCCCATATTGCCGGGTACGCTGGGGAGAGGGTCGCTGGCCTGGGTCGTATAAGTGGTGAGTTTGGCTTGTGTGTCTATGGTTGCGATGCGTGGAAACTGTAGAATCATTTACAATTGCTTTTTTACTTTTGATCTTGTGATTTTCTTGTTGTGCATGTAAAGCTGTGTCGATTCAAGATATGTGTGTGTGTGTGTATGTGTATGTGTGTGTGTGTGTATGCGTGTGTGTGCGATGTGTAGGTGTATGTGTGGTTCATGAGATGAAGAGATAAGCATATTCCGGTAATTCAAGGTGTGTGAGTGTGGGAGTCTAGATTCGTGAATTCTTGCTATATTTACTGGAATCAACGTCTGTGCTTTCCTCTACAGATGCAGGTCAACAGCGATGAAAGACATGCAGATGAAGAATATAAAGAACAGGAAGATGGAGACAACAATAATATGAAGAAAAAGTATGGGGAGGAGGAGACGGAAAAAAATGAAAGTTAATGAGTAGGAGAGAAAAAGAGCTAGATGAGGAGGAGGAGGAGGATGATGACGATGAGGAGGAGGAGGAGGAGGAGGAAGAGAAGAATTAAGAGGAGTCGAACTTGGAGGAAGAGAAGGAGGGGATGTTTAGGCTTCAGCCTGAATACATTTAATGAAAGCAACATTTAATCTGCCACCCCCATAGCCTGTCCTCCTCAAATGTTGGGGAAGTCTATCATTGGGGAAATAATATTGTTTGTTCAACAAATGTTGGACACGCTTGAAATAATTGATTAGTCACCATCTGGTCAGCTGAGCAGTGGCATTCATCAGTAGTGTCCGGTTGTTAGGTTATTCCCTACATCGGCCAATGGGACTTAAACGTCGACGTCTCGTTCAGACAGCAACGGCCAACTAATGAACGTAACATTTTCTAGTCTCATCTCATCATGTTCCTCTTGTACCTTGCGGTGTCGAGGTGAAGTATAAACATCGTGAGAGTGCCCGATTATGGGCTTCATATATCTATATTCCCATGGACTCTGCTATTCCCTCCGTCCAACGTTTACGTGGTCGACCTCTTCCTCTGTTTCCATCTGGTTTGTACATCATTGCTTGTTGTGGTATGCTGTTGACTGGTAGCCTACTTGCATGGCCAAACCATTTGACTTGTTGCTTTCTGATAAAATCTAGTGCTGCTTTAACCCCCACATTAGTCCTGATTTCTTCATTTCTGATCTTATCTCTTCTTGATACATTGAGTATTCTTCTCAGGAACCTAATTTCTGTTGTTGTGATTTTTCTTTTCTTTTTTTCTGTCATTGTCCAGGTTTGGCATTGGTAGCATAGAGTTGGCAGGAAGATTGTGTTGTAAAGTGCTTTCTTAGTAGTTATTGATACATGTTTGTTCTTTAGTATTGGTGCCATTTGTCCAATGAGTTGATTTGCCTTATTGCACCTATTTTCGATCTCGTTAGTAAATTAACCAAAAGTTGGGGTTGAGAGCAACGTCTCGCAAAGGACTTACACCATTTTACATGTCCTGTAATACTAGGGAAGGTCATTGAGTTATAGGAATTATATTATAACAATGAATGGGGGAATATGATCAACGGACAATCGTATTTCAGGACACAAACTATCCCTTAAGCAATATGCCATGTAGAGATAGTAAAAATCGAGCAGTGTACGCATGCGGAATAGCGATTAAGACTTCTATCTACTTGTACAGTGGAAGAATAATAAGGCATTATTCGTATTATTTTGGTGTGGTCAGAGGTTGTGAAACCTTGTGAAGTCTACAGACTAATGATGGTTCTGTATGGAGACAGTAATTTGAGTCAGGAAAGAGTGGTTCAAAATAGAAGACAAAATGGTTTTAATGAATCTTGATTAGCATTATTTGTGATACCCAGGACCCTATATTGGTGTGTATCCAAGGAGGGAGTGATTCAGTGACTAGCACTAACTGAACTAGTTTCATCACATTATGTCTATGAATCTTTATTTCAGGCCTTGACCCGGCTGGACCATACTTCCAAGGCGTTGACATACGCGTTCGATTGGATGACACAGATGCCAAGTTTGTTGACGTCATGCACACCGACGCTCCGAAATGTTTTGGATTAGGTAATTGCAAGATGTTTCGTTGTATTTCTATTGAGAATTGACATGGCACATGCAACAATTTTTAGAATGGAAATGTGTCCATAATAGCGCAAGTCCATTTACTTACAAAGGTGATTTCTTAAATGTGAATGGATTTATATGAGACATGTATGCCGATTAGATAAATTACGGCTGTCGTTTCAAATAACACAAGTGCTCCACTCAAATAGCTAATCAGAATACGAAATGCTTATCTAGTCTGTGAAGAATCACTGCAAACATCAACATCTTTTTTCTGGACTGAACTAAAACAAAATTGTACACGGACAAATCTACATGCCAACCAAAGTTGTCCACGGATAAAACTACATGCCAACCAAAGTTGTCCACGGATAAAACTACATGCCAACCAAAGTTGTCCACGGACAAAACTACATGCCAACCAAAATTGTCCACGGACAAAACTACATGCCAACCAAAAGTGTCCACGGACAAAACTACATGCCAACCAAAATTGTCCACGGACAAAACTACATGCCAACCAAAATTGTCCACGGACAAAACTACATGCCAACCAAAATTGTCCACGGACAAAACTACATGCCAACCAAAGTTGTCCAGGAACAAAACTACATGCCAACCAAAATTGTCCACGGACAAAACTACATGCCAACCAAAGTTGTCCAGGGACAAAACTACATGCCAACCAAAATTGTCCACGGACAAAACTACATGCCAACCAAAATTGTCCACGGACAAAACTACATGCCAACCAAAGTTGTCCACGGACAAAACAACATGCCAACCAAAGATCACAATCAACAATGAAGACATTATATTTGTGTACGCTTGATTTGAATTCAAGCGTAGTTCATTTACATGTTACTATGTTTAGTGCACTGTACTGATTTGTGCGTGTGGATTAGCCTTCCCAAATACCAGTGATCTTCCCCATCAGTTGAACCCTCCATGGCTTCTGAGGTACTTGTAATTTACAACCCCAAGTCAAGGACGAAAAGTCGACATTTTAGTTCATCTGACCGATATATGAGTTGAACTCGCTAACTCGGCATCAGCACACTGGAAGTTTAAAACCATGCGCTCTCATCCATTCGGCCAACGCAGAAATTGACAATGTGACAAACTGTGACTGTCTTGGCTCTATAATCACAGACAAATGGCGGATGCTCAATATAAATCAGATGCAGACTGACCGTAGCAATGCTTCACATCAACTTCATGGGCTTTCGATGAACTGCGATAAAGTAAAGCTGCAATAATCAAAGAATCAATCAACCGCAACCGAATGTGATAAGGACCCTCTTTATAAGATCACAATCACAGGAGTTAAAAAAAAATGGGCGTTCCGGCTAGAAAACCTTCATCAACAAACTAAAAACTAAAATACACTGGCATCACCATATTATTGTAAACTAGTAAGAATGACACTTAGTTGTAGCACGTAGATCTTCAAGGGAAGTCGTGTGTACCAACGTATCCAACAGAGCACACAAGTCAAACAGAGTGCCACGAGATCCCCAGCCGCAGCGTTCAGTCTGTGACTTGTGATTTCTCTCTAAAAAGGCAACCCTTTCCACATCCAGTTTCTTGTGGATTTATCCACTGATACTTACTATTACATCCCCAGTTTTCTCGTTCATGGGCTGTTAGTGCGCTAAACACCATTCGATATAGCACGTGTTTCATTAGTCCACTACATTCCATTCGGTTCGACAGAGCACATGTTTTTGGAGTGCACTAAACACCATCCGATACAGCATATATTTCATCTGTCCACTTGTGGTAAAGTAGATTTGGAACAGAAAGAAAGAGTTCCATTCTCGATATAGACCGACTACACCAGAAAGCCGGAAATGGCTCATAAGACTCTCTAGGGGTGGAGACAGGTCATAGAGGAAGGTTCTTATAAATAAGAAAAAGGTTTTGCTATAGAAGGCCAGAAGAGCCAAGAAAGTCACCGCATTCAAGAGAGGAGTTAGCGCACTCTGGATAACTTGACGCATGTTGTCTCCCTGCCACACTCTGCTCTCCTCTAGAGTTGATGTTAAATTATGTAACAATATCACATTTAACACCACAAAACCTTACATAAATCAACATGAAAAAGAGAACACTCCATTATAACAATATAATGGGAAAGCAATGGATGAGGGGGTATGTATGTTCGTGTGACACAACGTAAAAAAATATCACACACAAATAAAAGATATAATAAGTCTACTAATTTTCTTTATGTATCATGAAAACTGATCTGGTGTACTCACAGGTGAGTAATTAACTTAACACAGTTTATTCACTACTGAGTGCTAAAAGGTTTCCTCTATCGCTTCCGATGGCATAAAAATGGTAATGAGTCCACATAAACCACATGCTAACAAATGTCCATTTCGGTAACATAATTGCTAGATTACAAAATTCCATTAGGTCACACGGACTACTAGATTGAAAAGTCCGTTAGGTCACACAAACTACTAGATTGAAACTATCAATGGAATCAGGGTTCTAACACTGTTGGTACTTATTGTTGTAAGTACTGCATTTGTTGGTGTTGTAATTACTTTGGTTATTGGCTATGGCATCACATAGGCAAGTCATAAAAATACTTTGCTGACTTCTACAGTGCTAGGGGTGCTATATAATCGGAGGCGTAAATGATGTTCATTGGGATTGCGCTCTTCCCGCAGTAGTAAGGTGCGTTCCTTCATCTTCCATCGATGAATCTGACCCTGCTGATGACATTTCTCAGAATTCAGAATTATACCCCAGTGTCAACCAAAAAGACCACCATTCCTAATGTCTTCAAGACTAAGATATCCCCCTCAAAATTTCCTAACAGAATACACATCTTTTCTCGTCAAAGCATCTCGGCCAACTGCGCCAAAATATTGGAATTTTCTGCCGACATTTCCTGAGCGCATCTAATTAACATAATTCATGTTAATTTTAATTTTCTCCCCGCACGAATTGAAATGGCTCCTTAACTGGGCTTTCTGACGCTAAAATGAAGTCATTATGGCAGGTGCAGCAGCCGCCTACTGACAGACTTTCACCAATAATCTCGTCAGCCTGCTGTCATCAGACGCGCAGCTGTTCTGCAGATGGTGCTTTCAACAATGTAGGCGATTTGTATTTTTAGCCGTTGTCAAGCTTTAAAGGCCGTGGGGAAGGGGGGGCAGTTATGCTATATTTAAAAACGCAGGAGTGGCCTGCTGTAACATTGTGAACAGTTGAAGCGATTTTCATTCTGTGCTCAGAATGTTGTGGTTTGGCACAACATTAAAAATGTCACTGCACAAAACTCCAGTCAATACGGCACATATTTTATTAGTGCACTAAACACCATTCGGCAGAACACATATTTTTGACCAAACAGCCAAACTGAATGCATTCTGTTATCATCTTTACACACCGAAACCAGCCCAAAGGTGGTCAAATTCACCCGCTCCCCCAGCCTCCCAACATATGCATCAGCGTACGGTGGCTATTACTGCCATGTCTGTATTGGTCGACGAGGCCCCTCAATCTTCTGTGTGCTTCATGTGTCGGGCGGTGCCAATTCTAACTCACGACGTGAATTCATTGGAGTCTTCCCCTGTCGACATCACTATTAGGGCATTAATAACGATCCATGGGCTGACAAATGGGGATGCAGGGCCAGCAAGTGTATCGGCTTGTTACCAAATGCATTTTAAAAAATCCGGCATATGACACCACAACATCTAATCTGAGAATGGAGGTGGAGGTAGTCACTGACAGGCTGGAGGAGAAACAGCTCACACATGTCGTGACTGTAACGGACTCGCAGGGCATGCTGAGAAGGGTGAAGGCAGGCATGCTTCCTGCAAAGTGGCATGCTTTAATTTAAAACGAAAACCAAATATAAGATACAATTGTTGGATATTTTTCCCCCGAGGGCATAGCTGATGTGTTGGAAAGCAAGCTAGCGGACGACATATTGGCTGGGTCTTCACCATTTGGTGGTGTATTGGTACACCATACGGCGGATGTGCTCATGGCCTCTTGGAATCATGTGTTTAGTATGGAAGACCAAATAAACTATCACTGCCGGGAGAGAAAGGCGCGGCAGCGAACACCCAGGTGATCTGGCCAACAATAAGTTATCCGAGGAAAGGCCAGACGGACATATAATCAGATTGCAACAGCTACCATGAGTATTCGGACTCTTCGCTGGTTGTTGAAGATGAAGACTGGGCGCGTGTGTCCCAGGCATTGTGATGCCTGTCCTTGACTGAACAAAACAACGCAATGAAACTCTTGCAGTGAAATGCCTTTTCAATATTTCCAGCCACTTGGTCTGGGTTTACTTTTAATCGTATGTGGCAATAACGTCAACCCAACATCATAAAACTCTTTCGTAAATCTCTCTTCGAAACAAAGACGACCTTAACACGAGCTGGTTCCCTCATTTCATAAACTCAAATATTGAAAAGGCATATTTGGTCCATAGAGTCTCTGTGGCGAAGTGGTCAAGCCGTTTGACTCGTGCTCCGAAGGTTGTGGGTTCGATTCCGGGCCGCGCCCTTCGGTTTACGAGTTAAATGTTTCGGAGACTCCTGTGGGTCGTCGCTAAAAGCTGCGGAGTTCGTGCTTTGTGCGACGCTTTCCGCGCTGTGGAAAGAGGCCGAGCCATATGGGATAAAACCCGGTGCAATGAAGTCGACCCTGTCGACTTGTAAGCGACTTGTATTTCATAAACTCGTTCTTTAACTGCACACTCATACAGTAATTTCTGCTGTACCAGCGTCAACAACTGTCATCTACTGCCAACAGTACCTTGCGGTGTAGGACAAAGGTGTCTTGAGCCTGAGGAATTAAGACCGCATGGTTAGTGTAGTCGCCGTGAACTGTGCAGGTTGGGATTTTCATTTTGCTTCCGAGAGAAAAAATGTCATCTTAACGAGGATTCGAACTCAGTTCTTCCGGCTGAGTGTCCGGCATTCGTAGCCACGTGGCCATCCGTTGTATTAGTATGATATTGCATTTTAATTGTGAATGAATTATCACGCAGGCCTTGGTTCCACGACAATGAGCGGCCATGTTGATTTTTTCCCAAACGGTGGGCACGACCAGCCGGGCTGTTTTCAGAGCCTTATCTCTGAAATATTAGAGAATGGGCTTATCGCAGGTATGTATAAAGCAAGGGTGGAATCTGTAAGTTTATTTATTGAACCAATGTCTGATCACTGCAATATCAGAGAGTGGACTTGTCAAAGGTATGTATAAAGCAAGCTTGGAATCTGTAAGTTTATTTATTGAACCAATGTCTGATCACTGCAATATCAGAGAGTGGACTTGTCAAAGGTATGTATAAAGCAAGCTTGGAATCTGCAAGTTTCAATTTGTTGAATAAACCTCTGATCACTAAAATATCAGAGCTGTCCTATTGTCATCTAGTATCTTGTATAACTACACAATGTTACATGAGTTCCTTGTGCATGCTTGCAACTGATATGCTCTAGATTGCTACACGGACAAAACAAAGATAAAGCAAAACAAAAATATGTATAGCAATGCGGGTAAGATAGCAAACAATGGAGATATTAATTAATGGATATGAGGAGGTGTGAATGACTTGATAAATGAACTAAATGGTCGAAGATTACATCACCATACAGTCTGTAAGCAGGTAAGCAGATAGAACGAACGAACAAACGAACGAACGGACTTCATTTTCAAAGGGTAACAAATTGGGCACGCAGGCCCGTCTTACATTCGGCCCTTCCAATCACTCAACTTTTGTTCACCAATAATGCATAATACATTCACATAGAAAAAAAAAACATTGTCAAATGAATGTTGTAAACATAAACAATGCATATTACCATGTTATGAGACACATACCCCAACCATCCACCCATACATCCCCCACCCAACCACAAAAACACATCCCAGACACACATACATACCCCCACCCCAACCACAATCCTACACACACACATAACCCCCACCTACACACACCTCCCCAAACATATCTCCCACCCACCACACATCCCTGACACACACATCCTCCCATCCACCCACATACACACTCCCAGGCACACATACACGCACCCGCCCAGAGAGAACGAACGAAAGAACGAAAATCTTTATTTTCAAAGGGTTAAGAATTGGTCACGCAGGCTCGTCTGACATTCTGCCCTTCTTCTCTATTTCCTCTCATACATTCTTTCATTAAACATCTCTTATAAAGCAATTCTTTAACAACAAAAGAACAATAAGCATTAAAATGCATGAAAAATAATCCATAATCCATGCCTATTTGAGGCAATGTTTAACATGGGCATCATAAATACCTAAGGTGGGTGTAACGTGCCACACATATGGGAATGCTTCTTTTTTTTCTGGCTAGTTGTCATTCGAGATAATTTACCATTATTATTGTCTTTGTTGCTGTTTGTTTTTAAGGGGGCATGTAGTCTGTCCTGAGGTAGTGTTCAAACAGGTTGCGACTGTATGTATAATGATTGGTGGTGTCTTTGATTTCTTGTGGAAGATTATTCCATAACTGAGTGGCAGATTATGCTAAGCTGTTTTTATTTAAGTCTATCATAGGTTTAGGGACATGAAGTATATTTAGTCGTTCGCTATGTCTTGCGTTATATTTAAACAATAGCCAAAGGTAACTTGGGGCATTTTGAAATAGGATTTTGTGAGTTAGTTTAGCCTTATTAAAAAGTAGGCACTTGTGGAGTGGCAGTAACTGAGGACCTTCATATAGGTTAGAATTGTCTGTAAACTTATCACCTATCAAATATTGATTAGACGCACTGCCCTTTTCTGGAGTGAATAAAGGCGTTTTGTTATTGATTTGGAGCATCCATCCCAGATTGTGGAGCAATAATCAATATGTGTTTCTATGTGGGAAGTATAGAATATCTTTCTTGTGTTTTCGTCGAGGAAGTTATTAATTTTGGCAAGTTGGTATATTTTTTTTGGCTATTTGTTTAACTAGAGCATGAACATTGGAATTAAAGGATAGATTTTGATCTATGATAAGACCCAGTGCCTTGTGCTCGGTTACACTTTCTATAGGCGTGCTACCAATGTGCAGCTGAAGAGTTCTCTGCGAGTTTAGAGTGTGAAGTCTGTGCCTGGTTCCTATTAACATAGATTTTGTTTTAGAAATATTAATTTGCATGCGGTTTGCATGACTCCAGTTACCTACACTATTTATTTCCTGTTTCAATTATAATTATAGCACATTAAGATCAATAGCGTTTGTATATACTGTGCAGTTGTCTGTAAATAGATCGCAGGACTTTGACAGATATAAGGGAAGATCATTTATATAAATGACAAATAACAGAGGGCCAAGTATTAATGGTAATGGCTTGGGATAGAGATTTATTGTGTTATACTACTTGTTTTCTATCTGATACGAATGAGTTTATTAATGTCACTATATTAAAGCTTACTTTCATTGTTTCTAGTTTTTTTTAAAATTAGGATAGTATGATCTATCACATTGAATGCTTTTTTAAAGTCTATAAACATCATTCCACATAGAGTATTGTTGTTAATATTTTGATGCCAGTTTTCTATCATGTTTGTTAGGACCGTATGGCTGGAATATTTTGGCTGAAATCCTGACTGACTGTCAGCTATTAGTTTGTGGCGAACTAAGTGCTCTAATGTTGTTTTGTGGATGTGCTTTTCTAGCGGTTTGGCTAGAGAGGATAATATGGAGATTGGCCTATAATTACTCTTGATACAATCGTCTAATGAACCAGCTTTTAAATGAGGATACACTTTAGCGATTTTAAAGGCTGATGGGAAGTGACCTTTGGTAGGACATTGATTGCATATACAAGTTAGTGACTCGCAGATCTCCGGTGCAGCATAGCGAAGGATCCGATTACTGATTCCATCTAGTCCTGATGAGTTGTTGATTTTTAGGTTACTGAGATGAGTAAATACTTCAGTGTTCTTCATTAGCGGTATGTTTGTGGGAATGTCTCCATAGCATTTGCTCTCACAGAATGATGATAATAAAGATATGTCACATATGGTATTGCAGCCTTCAGTTGGTTTATGTCAGACTGAAAGAAACTACTGAATTGATCACATGTAACTTGATTTGATGGTAACGATTGTGATGATTTGTGTTTGTTTATCAAGGTATTAATTGCTTTCCATATATTTTTAGTGTTGGTTTTATCTATTATTATGTTCTTAAAATAGTTTTTCTTTTCCTATCATATATTGAACTTTGTTTCTCAGGCTACGGTACATAGTTAGATCTCTAATGTTATGTGCCCTGTCCCGGTCTCTCATAAGTTCAACTACCTCCTGTGTTATCCTCGGGAGCTTAGTGTGATGTTTAACACGAACTTCTTTAAATAGAACATGCTTATCAAATACGCTTAGAAAGTTATTCAGTCAGTGGTCCAGAGCATCATCTGTGTCAGGGAGCTGGTAAACATAGTCCAGAGATGAGTTGAGCAAGTCTTGTGAAAAGGCATCTTGATTAAAGTTTTTGTAATTTCTATATTTTATACTTATATGTTTGTGTTTCGGTGTTTTGGTACCTCTTTTTGACCACGTGCAACATACTGGGTAGTGATCGCTCATTGCATTAATAGGTACAGTACATTCTGTGATTTTGTCAGCACATGGTGTTTAAATGTGACCTATAAGTGTAGCCGATGCTTTTGTTATTCTAGTGGCTTGTTTGACTAACTGTTGGAAGTTATATGACTCTATTATGTTTTCCCATGTTTTGTATACTTATAATATAGTAACATATAAAGGCAGGAAATCAGACCACTTCCAAATAACATCTGGCTTGAAACAGGGTGATGCACTATCGCCGCTACTCTTTAATCTGGCTCTAGAGAAAGTTGTAAAGAAGATGAAGGAGGAATGTGATATTGGAGGAACATCCAAGCTGCTTGGTTATGCAGATGATATAGATATTATAGGGCAAAGTGAACAAAAGACATTGGAAATATTGACTCACTTAAAGGAAAAAGCCCAACAGATGGGGCTGGTTATCAACCAAGATAAGACAGAATATATGGTAATTTCAAGAGACGGAATGGCTAAAAACTCTTCCCACATACAAATAGATAATATGACCATTAAAAGAACGGAAACATACAAATACCTGGGTACATTCTTCAACTGCTCCAACATCATAAGGGAAGAAATACAAACTAGAATCAACTCTGGAAATAAGATATACTATGCACTACAACATCTACTAAAATCAAAGGCGCTATCTCGTAACACCAAAATCGCAATATACAAAACACTGATCAGACCAGTTGTGCTGTATGGCTCTGAAACCTGGAGTACAACGAAAGGAGACGAAGCCTTGTTACAAACCTTTGAGAACACAATTTTAAGACGCATCTTTGGACCCATTAGGGATACACAAAGTGGAGAGTGGAAAAGAAGAAGTAACAAAGACATTCATGATATGTTTAGGTCCCCACTAATCACTGGTATCATGAAGGCTAATAGACTACAATGGCTGGGGCATATAGAAGGAATGGAAGATATTAGGGAAACAAAACTCGCTTACACTCAGGAAATAAATGACCGTAGACCCCGAGGTAGACCAAGAAGACGGTGGAGAGATAATACATGTACAGACCTACAAGCACTTGGAATCAACGACTGGCAAGAGAAGGTCCACCAGAGAGACGAATGGAGACGGATTGTATTTGCAGCAAAGAACCTCAATGGCTCGGAAAGCTGAAGAAGAAGAAGATGTTTTGTTTGATTTGTTAGTGTCTATGTTGAAGTCGCATAGCAGTATTAATTCTCTAGCATTACTAAAGACTACATCCATCATAGTGGTGAATTTTTCAAACCAGATATTTCCTGCACTTTGGTTTTGATACAGATAGCCAACTACTAGGGGTGTAGTGTACTAGGGATTTTGAAGCTTAACCTCAAGCCATACACACTCAATCTCACAGGTTTCAAAATCTAGCCTATGGTGGGCGTTAAGCAAGTTAAAAATATAAACTGCAATACCCGTCTCTTGTTTCTGATAGGGATCTCTTCTAATGGTTTTACAGCCTCTGATAGCGATGTCATCATTTGAGATGTTGCTATTTAATCGACTTTCGCTAACGCCGAACATGTGAAAATTTTGTTTAACTATACGTGATAGTTCAGGCAGCTTCCCTAATAGATTGCAGATATTTAAATGCCCTATTCTGAGCCAATTATTACTGAGCCAGTGTTCGTACTTATTAGACATTTTAACAATGCGTAATCATGCATTTTTTAAAACACAAAATGAATACAACATACGTCCCTTATAACAATACACACTCTAAAGTACAGAGAAACAGTAATATCTCTATCAACACACACACACACACACACACACACACACACACACACACACAATACGAATAAAGATCAGTAAGGATGATCAGTGAAGACCTCCTCACTCACAGTATTAACGCGATAAAAAGTATTATAAAAGATATCCAACTAAGTGTCAATCTCTGTGACTTCAATACGAGTCAATGTTTATAGCCACGTACAATCTAATACGTTGCTATATAAAACAATAACCAAGTATGCACATAAACTTTCTAGGAGAGGCTCTTTCTGGTACTGAGATCCGGTGTTGCTTTGTGTTGAATTGCTAGTAAATGCCAGGCTGTGTTGGTCCTTGGTACAGCGACATCATAAGTGCCTGACGAAGTGAAGCTGGGCTAAAACGTGTGAGGTATAACAACTCTGGGTTACAATGGAATGGATACTGTTGATTTCTCACGGGTGTGTAACGACTTCCAACTACAGGCTCTGATTTGTGGCTAACAGGATGCTGTGGTGGCACGTTGTTGTTACTGCTGGATTGATCCTTGCTGTGGAGAATATGGAACCTATCTTCATAATTATCACCCTCCTGTGTGAAAGAGGGCGTATTGTACGGATTTGGTGTGGTGGAAATGTTCCGTCTGGCTTAGATATCAGGTGCCGTGGTTATGAGTGTCTGCTCTCTTCTGGCCTATTGATACTTAATGTGGCGGGAGTATGTCGTCTGGCTTGAGTCTGAGGTGGTGTAGCTAAAAGTGTCCTACGCGATCCAGTATTGGATGTAGGTTGTGTACGTTCTGAGTATTTGATATTTTTGGCGAGCAAGCTGGTGCCCAATGTAGACAAATGTACTTGATCCTCATAAAGTCTCTTTGTAGGTGCTCCAGACTGTGAAGTAAACACTGGTGTGTTGTTTATGAACTGTAGATACATAGATAGTCATAAAGGCTGATGGTTGAACATACTATCATGCAACTGACACAAAGAAAGACAGATAGACACAACGAACAAACGAATAAAAGAACTTTATTCTTACAAGATTGAGAATTCCCCAGTCAGGCCTGTCTACATTGTTGTCCTTCTTATCTCTCTCTCGTCTTACATTATTTCGTCCACACATCACTTACTGTATTAGCCTTAAGCAACACGAATAATGTACTCATTCTAAACGCGCGAGAAAATGCCAACATCATCAACACGTGACTAATACGAATTCTAGTTATAGCAACTGCAATACGGCTCGGAGTAAAGACAGACAGACAGACAGACAGACAGACAGACAGACAGACAGACAGACAGACAGACAGACAGACGGACGGACTGGCGGGCGGGCGGGCGGGCGGGTGGACGGACGGACGGACGGACGTACGGACGGACGGCAGACGGACAGACAGACAGACAGAGAGACAGACAGACAGACAGACAGACAGACAGACAGACAGACAGACAGACAGACCTAATGCATTCTTTCCCTCCTTTGTCAGGTACGATGAACAATATCGGCTGTAGCCACGTGCGGGCTAGGCCATTGTTCCACGAAAGCATCAACTCTCCCTGTCCGTTTTTGGCCTTCCCTTGTCCAAGCGAAGATTACTTTCAGGTGAGTGCTCATTTTGTAGCACTTACAGGTGTGGCTTTCTTTGATGAATGGGTTTCCCTCCTGAAAATAGGCGGTGTCGCTTTCGTCAAGTGTTGATGATACATTAGTGAAGTGTGGATGGTACTTTCGTAAATTGTAGATGGTACTTTAAAACATTGTAGATGTTACTTTCGTAAATTGTAGATGGTACTTTAAAACATTGTAGATGATACTTTCGTAAATTATAGATGGTACTTTAAAACGTTGTAGAATACTTTCGTAAATTGTAGATGGTACTTTAGTAAAGTGTAGGTGGTACAATTTTTAAAGCAGCGATGGTAGGCCTACTTTAGTAAAATGTAGATGGTACTTTCGTAAAGTGTAGATTCTAATTACAAAAATTTGATGATGGTACTTTCTATAAGTGGTAATTGTACTTAAATTGTACGTAAAGTATAGATGGTATTTTCGAAAAGTATAGATGGTTCTTTGGTAAAGTGGTGATTGTAATTTCTTAAAGTGGAGATGGTGCTTTCTTAAAGTGTAGATGGGGCGTTCGTTAAGTGTAGATGATACTTTCATTTAGTGTAGATAAAAACCTTTAAACTGCACTCGTGACCTTCATTGCGCAAGGCAGACGGACGATTGTCCGCAAAAAAACAAACAAACCAACTAACAAGCAGATGCACTTGTAACAAAGCTAGGAGACTGTGAAAAAAGATAACCAAGTCTCATATTTTTAGGGAATACAGATAATTTTCGAGCTATCAGAAAAGCATAGAATCAAATCAACGAAGACTACAGCATTCATGACGCACATTCAGACACTGCAACAGTCAAGCCACGACCCCCCCCCCCCCCCCCCCCCCCATAGTGTTGTTCTGTTTATTTCTCCTGGTGTTTCATGTTTTCATCTTCATCCGGATAAATGCAGATAAACACTCAAACACATTTGAAATTGCTTACATTTTTGTCTTACTCTCTTTCTTACATTCAATGATACTGACTTATTGCATAGGATACTCTTCATTTTCTTGTTTAAGGGGTTTCCCTTCTATTTCTATTTCACATTCTGATGTCACCTTTCTCTTTGATATCACCATTGTTACTATTTTCTTGATATTCAAGGAGATTCCATTCTCTCCACTCTCTGCTACTACAATGTCAAACAATTGTTGTAGGTCTGTTGATTTATCCGCCATCAATACTGCGTCATCTGCATACCGGCTACTTCAGTTCCATGTGAACGATTGTTCAGCTCTACTGGTTATATTGTTAATAAGACGCGCTCGTCACTTGAAGCAAATATTGTCAACATACTCGTCTGTTTGCATAGTTGGTTATTAGATGACATATGAACAAGACAATCCGGTGTTATTTCCATTTTTGACAAATACGACTGTAATGTGAGTTATATGACTATAATTGTTTTGCTTTAATCGAAATTAACTATTAATTAATCGTTAATTTTTCAAAAGTTACCTATTAAATTTAAATTAATCGGTCGCAGCCCTAATTTTTAGTTAATGCAACTCTTTGTGAAATAACCGTAATTTTCTAGAAAGATCTGTGTGAAACCTGCGGCGGTGTGGGTTGCTCACGTATGGGATTCCACGCAGACAAATACAAGCCTCCTGCAGGGCAGACGGTCTCATACTATCTGAGGACAGGCAGTGAGGCGCCATTTTGTAGTAAGTTTTCATTTATTTGTCTCATATCTATATGTTGGTTGGTTCGTTTATTGGTAGGTTGATTGGTTGATTGCTTGCTTGTCTGCCTGACTGCTTGAATCGTTGGTTGCTTGGTTGGTTAAATAGTTAGTTAGTTAGTTAGTTAGTTGGCTAGTTAGTCAGCTACTTAGTTAGTTAGCTAGTTAGTTAGTTAGCTATGTAGTTATTTAGTTAGTTAGCTAGTTAGTTAGTTAGTTGATAGTTAGCTAGTTAGTTAGTTAGCTAGTTAGTTAGTTAGCTAGGTAGTTAGTTAGTTAATTAGCTTGTTAGTTAGCTACTTAGTTAGTGTTAGTTAGTTAGTAGGTTGGTTGGTTAGCTGGTTAGTTAGTTAGTTAGCTAGTTAGTTGGCTAGTTAGTTAGTTAGCTAGGTAGTTAGTTAGTTAGTTAGTTAGTTAGCTAGGTAGTTAGTTAGTTAGTCAGGTAGTTAGTTAGTTAGTTAGTTAGTTAGCTAGGTAGTTAGTTAGTAAGTTAGTTAGTTAGCTAGTTAGTTAGTTAGTTAGTTAGCTAGGTAGTTAGTTAGTTAGTTAGGTAGTTAGTTAGTTAGTTAGTTAGTTAGCTAGGTAGTTAGTTAGTTAGTTAGTTAGTTAGTTAGCTAGGTAGTTAGTTAGTTAGTTAGTTAGTTAGTTAGCTAGGTAGTTAGTTAGTTAGTTAGTTAGCTAGGTAGTTAGTTAGTTAGTTAGTTAGGTAGTTAGTTAGTTAGCTAGGTAGTTAGTTAGTTAGTTAGTTAGTTAGGAAGTTAGTTAGTTAGTTAGTTAGTTAGCTAGGTAGTTAGTTAGTTAGGTAGTTAGTTAGTTAGTTAGTTAGTTAGCTAGGTAGTTAGTTAGTTAGTTAGCTAGGTAGTTAGTTAGTTAGTTAGTTAGTTAATTAGTTAGCTAGGTAGTTAGTTAGCTAGGTAGTTAGTTAGTTAGTTAGTTAGCTAGGTAGTTAGTTAGTTAGTTAGTTAGCTAGGTAGTTAGTTAGTTAGTTAGTTAGTTAGGTAGTTAGTTAGCTAGGTAGTTAGTTAGTTAGTTAGTTAGTTAGCTAGTTAGTTAGTTAGTTAGTTAGTTAGCTAGGTAGTTAGTTAGTTAGTTAGTTAGTTAGCTAGTTAGTTAGTTAGTAGTTAGTTAGTTAGTTAGTTAGTTAGTTAGTTAGTAGTTAGTTAGTTAGTAGTTAGTTAGTTAGTTAGTTAGTTAGTTAGTTAGTTAGTTAGCTAGTTAGTTAGTTAGTTAGTTAGTTAGTTAGTTAGTTAGTTAGTTAGTTAGTTAGTTAGTTAGTTAGTTAGCTAGTTAGTTAGTTAGTTAGTTAGTTAGTAGTTAGTTAGTTAGTTAGTTAGTTAGTTAGTTAGTTAGTTAGTAGTTAGTTAGTTAGTAGTTAGTTAGTTAGTTAGTTAGCTAGTTAGTTAGTTAGTTAGTTAGCTAGTTAGTTAGTTAGTTAGCTAGTTAGTTAGTTAGTTAGTTAGTTAGTTAGTTAGCTAGTTAGTTAGTTAGTTAGTTAGTTAGTTAGTTAGTTAGTTAGTTAGTTAGTTAGTTAGTTAGTTAGCTAGTTAGTTAGTTAGTTAGTTAGTTAGTTAGCTAGTTAGTTAGTTAGCTAGGTAGTTAGTTAGCTAGGTAGTTAGTTAGCTAGGTAGTTAGTTAGTTAGCTAAGTAGTTAGTTAGCTAAGTAGTTAGTTAGCTAGGTAGTTAGTTAGTTAGCTAAGTAGTTAGTTAGTTAGCTAGATAGTTAGTTAGCTAGGTAGATAGTTAGCTAGGTAGTTAGTTAGTTAGCTAATTAGTTAGTTAGTTAGCTAGATAGTTAGTTAGCTAGGTATTTAGTTAGTTATCTAGGTAGTTAGTTAGCTAGGTAGTTAGTTAGCTAAGTAGTTAGTTAGCTAGGTAGTTAGTTAGCTAAGTAGTTAGTTAGCTAGGTAATTAGTTAGTTATCTAGGTAGTTAGTTAGCTAGGTAGTTAGTTAGCTAGGTAGTCAGTTAGCTAGGTAGTTAGTTAGCTAAGTAGTTAGTTAGCTAGGTAGTTAGTTAGCTTGGTAGTTAGTTAGTTAGCTAGGTAGTTAGTTAGTTAGCTAGTTAGTTAGTTAGTTAGCTAGGTAGTTAGTTAGCTAGGTAGTTAGTTAGTTAGTTAGCTAGTAGTTAGTTAGTAGTTAGTTAGTTAGTTAGTTAGTTAGTTAGTTAGTTAGTTAGCTTAGTAGTTAGTTAGTTAGCTAGTTAGTTAGTTAGTTAGTTAGTTAGTTAGCTAGTTAGTTAGTTAGCTAGTTAGTTAGTTAGTTAGCTAGTTAGTTAGTTAGTTAGTTAGCTAGTTAGTTAGTTAGTTAGCTAGTTAGCTAGTTAGTTAGTTAGTTAGTTAGTTAGTTAGTTAGCTAGTTAGTTAGTTAGTTAGTTAGTTAGTTTGTTAGTTTAGTTAGTTAGTTAGCTAGTTAGTTAGTTAGTTAGTTAGTTAGCTAGTTAGTTAGTTAGTTAGCTAGTTAGTTAGTTAGTTAGTAGTTAGTTAGTTAGTTAGCTAGTTAGTTAGTTAGTTAGCTAGTTAGTTAGTTAGTTAGTTAGTTAGCTAGTTAGTTAGTTAGTTAGTTAGTTAGTTAGCTAGTTAGTTAGTTAGTTAGTTAGCTAGGTAGTTAGTTAGTTAGTTAGTTAGTTAGTTAGCTAGTTAGTTAGTTAGTTAGTTTGTTAGTTAGTTAGTTAGTTAGTTAGTTAGTTAGTTGTTAGCTAGGTAGTTAGTTAGTTAGTTATTTAGTTAGTTAGTTAGCTAGGTAGTTAGTTAGTTAGTTAGTTAGCTAGGTAGTTAGTTAGTTAGTTAGTTAGTTAGCTAGGTAGTTAGTTAGTTAGTTAGCTAGGTAGGTAGTTAGTTAGTTAGTTAGTTAGTTAGTTAGTTAGCTAGGTAGTTAGTTAGTTAGTTAGTTAGTTAGTTAGGTAGTTAGTTAGTTAGTTATTTAGGTAGTTAGTTAGTTAGTTAGTTAGTTAGTTAGCTAGGTAGTTAGTTAGTTAGTTAGTTAGTTAGGTAGTTAGTTAGTTAGCTAGGTAGTTAGTTAGCTAGTTAGTTAGTTAGCTAGGTAGTTAGTTAGCTAGGTAGTTAGTTAGCTAGGTAGTTAGTTAGTTAGCTAAGTAGTTAGTTAGCTAGGTAGTTAGTTAGTTAGTTAGTTAGTTAGTTAGTTAGTTAGTTAGTTAGTTAGTTAGTTAGTAGTTAGTTAGTTAGTTAGTTAGCTAGTTAGTTAGTAGTTAGTTATTAGTATTAGTTAGTTAGTAGTTAGTTAGTTAGCTAGTTAGTTAGTTAGTTAGTTAGTTAGTCTAGTTAGTTAGTTAGTTAGTTAGCTAGTTAGTTAGTTAGTTAGTTAGCTAGTTAGTTAGTATAGTTAGTTAGTTAGTTAGCTAGTTAGTTAGTTAGCTAGTTAGTTAGTTAGCTTAGTTAGTTAGTTAGTTAGCTTAGTTAGTTAGTTAGTTAGTTAGCTAGTTAGTTAGTTAGTTAGTTAGCAGCTTAGTTAGTTAGTTAGTTAGTTAGTTAGTTAGCTATTTGGTTAGCTAGTTAGTAGTTAGCTAGTTAGTTAGTTAGTTAGTTAGCTAGTTAGTTAGTTAGTAGTAGCTAGGTAGTTAGTTAGTTAGCTAGGTAGTTAGTTAGCTAGGTAGTTAGTTAGTTAGCTAGGTAGTTAGCTTAGTTAGTTAGTTAGCTAAGTAGTTAGTTAGCTAGGTAATTAGTTAGCTAAGTAGTTAGTTAGCTAGGTAATTAGTTATCTAGGTAGTTAGTTAGCTAGGTAGTTAGTTAGCTAGGTAGTTAGTTAGTTAGCTAGGTAGTTAGTTAGTTAGCTAGGTAGTTAGTTTGCTAGGTAGTTAGTTAGTTAGCTAAGTAGTTAGTTAGCTAGGTAGTTAGTTAGTTAGCTAAGTAGTTAGTTAGCTAGGTAGTTAGTTAGTTAGCTAGGTAGTTAGTTAGCTAAGTAGTTAGTTAGTTAGCTAGGTAGTTAGTTAGCTAGTTAGTTAGTTAGCTAGGTAGTTAGGTAGCTAAGTAGTTAGTTAGCTAGGTAGTTAGTTAGCTAAGTAGTTAGTAAGCTAGGTAGTTAGTTAGTTAGCTAGGTAGTTAGTTAGCTAGGTAGTTAGTTAGCTAGGTAGTTAGTTAGCTAGGTAGTTAGTTAGTTAGCTAGGTAGTTAGTTAGTTAGCTAAGTAGTTAGTTAGCTAGGTAGTTAATTAGCTAAGTAGTTAGTTAGCTAGGTAGTTAGTTAGCTAGGTAGTTAGTTAGCTAGGTAGTTAGTTAGCTAGGTAGTTAGTTAGCTAGGTAGTTAGTTAGCTAGGTAGTTAGTTAGCTAAGTAGTTAGTTAGCTAGGTAGTTAGTTAGCTAGGTAGTTAGTTAGCTAGGTAGTTAGTTAGTTAGCTAAGTAGTTAGTTAGCTAGGTAGTTAGTTAGCTAGGTAGTTAGTTAGCTAGGTAGTAAAGTTAGCTTGTTATTTAGTTAGCTATTTAGTTAGTTAGTTAGCTTTATGTCAGGTCTTAGTCAGATTTGACTGAGCTACCGTATAACAGTAGACGGTACTACCTGTTTTCTGTTAGCACCGAACGTTGGGAGGTGCTTACCAAACCCGACACCCCACATTGTGCCAACGGCTTCGGGCGGAAGAGCGCAATTGGGAGGGTACAAGCCTTACCATGGTGCGAGGAAATGCAACCCAAAGACAAAATAAGTCATCGCAGGGCAGACCAGGTCCTAAGCCTTGGTTGGAAGCTGGTCTAGGATCGAAGCTCCGACAGGCGGACAGTTAGAGTGTTGCTTTGCTGATCCGGCAGCTTCTGCAGCTTGTCTTGTTCCAGATGTAGGGGTGTTACCTTTCCTCTGGAGTGAACTAGGCAGGCCGAGAGAGGGATCATGCTGCATGGGCAACACATGATCTCTATATTTTAGCCCAGGCTTTGTGCTATGGAGAGGCAATAACTCCATCCCTGGTCTTAACTGGTCTCGGAATCAAAGCGAGAGGCAACTGTTACGGGTTATAAGTCCCTGTCAACTGGCGTAGACATGGGGCGCCAAGCGTTGCCTCTGACGATGGGAGACACATACAGGTGTCACTGATCAGCTACCGCCCGCCTCAAGCTGGGCAGCCCCCGGCCAATTGGGTGCTGATCCGCCACAGCCTGCCTGCTTCAATGGGTGCTTGGGGCTAGGACAAAATCTGAATCGCAGGCTGTAAAACCAATGCACCAGGTACAAACAAAAATAAATATAGAAACCTCAAGCTACGGCTTGCAACCTGGAACGTGAGAACCACGTGTCCAGGATTTTCCACTGACTTGACCAATATTGACATTGTGAGAAAAACGGCTGTGATTGATGCCGAACTCAGTCGTCTTAACATTAATTTTGCTGGCCTGCAGGAGACTCGCCTCGCTGAGGAAGGGTCACTCAGGGAAAACAATTACACCTTTTTTTGGAAGGGTAGAGGGCAGGCAGAAAAAAGGCAACACGGTGTGGGCTTTGCAGTGAAGAATTCGCTATTGAGAATGATTGAAATTCCAGCAGGAGGAAATGAAAGACTATTATCCCCGCGCTTGGCTACCTCTTGTAGGTTTGCCACCATTATTACTGCATATGCACCGACACTCGATTCCTCTGATGATGTGAGGGATTCGTTCTATGAGGAGTTAGACTCTGTGATCAAGGCAGTTCCAAAATCCGACTACATTTATATGCTCGGTAATTTCAATCCTCGTGTGGGCAAGGACTCGAGCTCATGGCCAGTGTACCTTGGAAAATACAACATCGGTCGCATGAATGAAAATGGGCAAAGGCTGCTGGATTATTGCACCAGTAATGACCTATGTATTAGAAACTCCTTTTTTAAAACAAAAGAGATGCATAAGATCACATGGAAACATCCAAGATCCGGCCATTGGCACCAGCTGGACTTCATCATCACACGGAGACAACATCTGAACCATATATCATTGACTCGAAGTTACCACAGTGCTGACTGTGATACGGATCAATCTTTGGTTGTTGCAAGGGTTAGACTGAGACCAAAGAGAATCTACACAGCTAAACACAAATCTAGCCACAGGATTAATATTATTAACACTCACGATCCTGAAAAGTGCTTTCAGTTTCAACAGCAACTTGAAGACGCTTTCACTGATACACCAGAAAATTGTACAGTAAATGAAAAGTGGGGTCAAATTAAGGAAACCCTTTATAAAACTGCTGTAGGGGTTTACGGCACTGTGGATCATAAGAGGCAGGACTGGTTTGCGACAAACAGCGAGACTCTGCAGCCCTTGATTGATAAGAAGAAGAAAGCTCTCTTAAGAAACAAAGAAATACCAACGCGTAACACTCTGAGTGAACTAAGGCAAGCTAGGAAGGATGTGCAAAAGGCTGCCAGGCAGTGTGCAAATGATTATTGGATCAAGTTATGTGAGTCCATTCAAATCGCAAGTGATAAGGGAAACATAAGAAGCATGTATGAAGGAATAAAGAAAGCCTGTGGTCCAGTGATCAAAAGAAGTGCACCATTGAACACCTTGACTGGAGAAATCATCACTGTCAAGAAAAAGCAGATGGACAGATGGGTAGAGCACTATTTGGAGCTTTACTCAAGTGAGACCAAACTAGCGGATGATGCCCTCAACGCCATAGAGGCTCTACCAACTCTTGAACACCTGGACACACTTCCCACCATAACAGACGTTAACTGTGCTATAAATGAACTTGCATCTGGCAAGGCTCCAGGTAAGGATGGGATTCCAATAGAGGTTATTAGTAGTGGACAAGACACACTCACTCTACAGATCCACCAGCTAATAGAGCTATGCTGGCGAGAAGGACAAGTCCCACAGGATTTCAAAGATTCAAGCATCATAACACTGTACAAGAACAAGGGCGATCAGAGCGACTGCAACAACTATAGGGGTATCTCACTTCTGTGTATTGTTGGAAAAGTATTTGCCAGAATTGTTCTGCGCAGACTTCAAGTCCTAGGAGATCAAGTCTACCCCGAATCACAGTGTGGCTTTCGACAGAACCGGTCTACCATTGATATGATATTCTCATTGCGACAAATGCAAGAAAAATGCCGTGAACAGAATCAACCACTGTTTATTGCCTTCATCGACCTCACAAAGGCATTTGATTTGGTCAGTCGTGAGGGTCTATTCAAGGCACTAAAGAAGATTGGCT
Source organism: Cepaea nemoralis (assembly GCA_014155875.1). Taxonomy (NCBI): domain Eukaryota; kingdom Metazoa; phylum Mollusca; class Gastropoda; order Stylommatophora; family Helicidae; genus Cepaea; species Cepaea nemoralis. Next base: position 173,528 of record JACEFZ010022286.1, on the reverse strand, counting down.
GCCCACCAACTCTTCTGTCCATTGTGGAATCGTTCCACACAGACATGAAGGGTACAATCAAGTTTGATGGTGCAACTTCTGAAGAATTTGAAATCAAGAGTGGAGTTAAGCAAGGTTGTGTACTAGCTCCCACCCTCTTTGGAATATACTTTTCACTTCTACTGAAATATGCCTTTCGTCATCAGGATTGTAATCAAGCGATGCTACAGGCATTATGGGATAAACTTCTCTCGCACCACACAAAAAGATTTGTCAGTCGTACGAGAGGAATTGATTACACATTTTATTGCCACTGGCTCTTACAATACATCATTGCACAAAACTGTCTCTAATGAATCACACATGAATACACAGAACTTCCTATCACTAGTCGTCTCTAGCCCTACTGCTAAATCTATCTATTCATCTAAAGAAATAAGCATCGACTCTAAGCGATGTGTTCCCTACGAAGTCTGTCCCCTGTCTGACAATTCTCCGCATGCTGATTACACAGTACGCGGAAGGACCTCGTGCGCACTTCGGCTTTTGCGTGCTCCATCATTCAACACGCTTAGAGTAGTAGACTACTCTTGAGTTCTATTCTAGTCCTTGGTGTCTCTCACGTTGGCGTGATTACCCCGTGACCAGAGTGCTTACTCTCTGGTTGACACTTCCGTGTCTCATGAGAGAACTGTTGACAGTTCCCCTTCCTATCTACTCCCTACACCTATCCTGCCCTCTTGTTGGGGCACTGGGTTACCTCTAATCTACTTGAGGTAGACCACTCATTCAGGGTGTTCTTCCCTCCTATCTATTCTGGTCTTTGACACACACCCTCCCCTCCTGTGTTGCGTTACAAACTTTGACTCATGGTTGTGACGCAAGAGGTTTCTAAAAATTAGTGTATCTAATTTTTGTCAAAGACTACTGATAACTTGGTTCTGGGTAACTCAATAGACCTCTACTGACTATTGTCACAATGTAGTATTACTTTACTTGGCTACTGGTGATCGCCACAAACTTGTCTGGTTGGCGTGAGCCCTCTTCTCAATCGCAATATTATATTCATTAGAGGTTTGTCTGAACCGGACCATTGTCTTATAAGACCTGCCCTCAAATAGCAAATTAACTCACGACCCATACAAAGTTGACTTTCTTAGGATCAACACACGAATTGCTTCATGTCCCCCATATAATATTAAACAACCCTTGCACAAGCTGTGTGCGACAGGCTTTACCTATCTCGCTTCCGCGTGTAAAGTTATCTTTCACTGTTAAGTTAGTGTTTCGTTGTCTATTGTGTCCCCTGACCCGGAGTTATCTCCCATTGTTCCTACAAAATGTATGCACTTTACATGTTTGTTTTCCTGGTTGTTTGCGTGTTTGGATGTAACTAATAATATAATTTACCTTCTAACATGTGTGTCTGTCTATCATTTGTATGTAAGTCAGTTTTCAAGTGCCATAATCCGGTTAAATGTGGCCACAAACAAGTGTATAACACTAATTCGTGACTACGTTTCCGTCTTATGAGACTTAAAATACTTTCCCTAAGGATCTACACTAAACTACACACTAACATATTCGAGACAGCTATATTTCAACACTTGAAAGCAAACGCTTGACGCAGACAAATAATAAAAAGTCGCGTTGAGCGGCAGAAAAAATCCGCTGGTTGTCTTCACTCTCCATTGTATATTTTCCATTTTCTCTCACTTTCACACTTCTGTCACACATCTTTTATTCTCCCAATTATTTAAAAACCTTGAAGTGACACTGTACAAGTTTGGCTCAGTTTGAAAAGAGTTGAGCTTAATGACTGTGCGTAACTTACTGCACGAGTCATGTATTTACAAAATATTTACATGGATGAAATAGGGTTGATAGTTTGTACCCTGATAATACTAAACACTACATTCTACCGAAATACTGATACTAATTCTATATCTATATATAATCTAATTTGTTGCACAAAATTAACCTAATTTAAGGGAAGTAATCTAACTAACTAAAAAAATGAAACTGATGTGAGATTAGTTATGTACCTTTCTGAAATGAGTAATGTGAACTGTAACAAAATTATAAATAATGGATTATTTAAAAAAAAAAGAATGTTTTAATGTCTAAATGAAAAAATATGATTGATAATTTTACTATATATGGTGTAAATGATGTATGTTCAAATGTATAATCCTATATGGTATAAACTACTTGTAATCTTAAGTGATGAGGTTGTTAAAGTGTTTATTAAGATGGAATGAAATAAAGTGAAATGAAATGAACTAACTGGTACTGTTCCTATCTTACCTTTTTATCCTCGTCTTTAATTAGCTGTTATTAAATTTAAAGTTACCTTATCCTAAGTAAGTGGGTAAATTAGTGATTTATCTAAACTACCAACAAAATAACATCTATCATATTCCCTAATTCTATTCTAAATCTATATTAAAGTAACTAATCTAACTATAATTTATCACTATATTAAAAACATGTTATAATACATATCACAATAAATAAATATATATACATGGTATTTAACTACCTCAGGTTAGTGGTTGCCATAACGTTCAGAAATTGCTTTTGTTGGCACAGTTCATAGATACACACTTGTCCTGGGTATATTAAATAGACTACACAGTCATACTTGTGTAATGGGTATTCTTCCACTCGTAGAGTCCGCTGGTGTCGTAGACATGTATATTCGTGTCTGTTATTTACGCATTGTTCTGACACTGCTCTTCCCTGATTAACACAGTTGATTCACCGGAACACAAATGGAGCATAGTAAGTAACGAGCTGTCTATGTACACACGGTGATTCACTTGTTCTTGGAGCACAGTTCTTATTCTGCTGTCTATGGACACATGGTGATTCACTGTTATTAGCACACAGTCCTGATCATGATGTCTATGTATTACATAGGATATTTTACACAGGATATTTTAGTGTACTAAATTGCATGATCTTAGACTACATTTTCATGTGGAGTATCAGGTATTTCTACCTCAGATGGTCGACTAAGGGTATCAGCAAGAATGTTGTCCCTACCCTTAATATGCTCTATACTAAAAGTATAATTTTGTAATATTAACGACCACCTGTAGATGCGGTCATTGCGATGCACCCCACTTTGTATGACCGTGATTGGGGAGTTGTCGGTCTGTACTACGAAGTGATTACCCGCTAGAAATCGATGTAACTTCCTTACTGAATAGATGACACTTAGGGCTTCCAACTCTGATATGGAATATCTGGACTCAGCAGGTGTGATCTTGCGGCTCACGTAGCAAATTGGATGGAAGATGCCATCGTAAAACTGGCCTAGTACTGCAGCGATGGAGAATCCTGCTGGCATCTGTCCTAAGATAATAAACGAGCCTAGGATTAGGCAAACGCAGAATTGGTACATTACTAAATAGGAGTTTCAATTTTGACAATGCAGAAATTAATAATGCATCTTTGACATCTAATTTTACCGATGCTTTCAAAACATTTGAAAATACACTCGTGATTTCAGCTAAGTTCGGTATGAACTTACTATAATAATTTACTAAACCCAAAAGGCTCCTGACCTGCTTCTTTGTTGTAGGCATGGTCAGGTTCATAATTTTAGTAACAATTCTATTGTCAGTTTTTAGTTGACCTTGTGAAATGACATGACCCAAAAAATCAATTTCTTGTAGGCCCAGTTCAACTTTGCTAGGTTTGACAGTGAGACCGAAGAGTCGCAACCTATCGAAGACATGTCTAAGTTTCAGTAAGTGTGTTGTCCAGTCATCTGTATGGACACAAATATCATCTATATATGTCACCGTATTCGTCACTCCATGTAGTAAATCTCTAGTTAGGCGTACGAAAGTGGCAGGAGCGTTACGAAGTCCGAAAGGAAGAAACCGCCACTCGTAAAGACCTAAAGGTGTTGAGAATGCAGTAAGATGGATGGATTGAGTCTGCATAGGGACCTGCCAATATCCCTTAGTAAGGTCTAATTTAGAGAAGATTTTGGAGGTGGATATATCAAGAATAAGATCTTCGCAGGAAGGAATTGGTTCTGCGTCGATCTTAGTGACATTGTTGAGTTTTCTATAGTCCACACAGAGACGAATTGTGGAGTCCTTTTTCTTTACCAAGACGATTGGAAAGGAGTACTCAGATGTAGATTTCTGGATGATTCCACTAGCTTCTAAATTAAGAATTTCCTTATTTAGACTTTCTCTGTAGCTAAGTGGGATAGAGTACGGCCTGCATTTGATAGGCTTAGAGTCCGAAAGAAGGATGGAGTGCTCGATTCTGTCCGTCCTACCTGGAATGTCGGAAAATATGTCCTTATACTCTGTTACTAACTCTAATGTCTGTCGTCGTTGCTCTTCTGTTAGTCCCGGTTCTAACCATATACAATCTAATGTCGCAGTCTTGTCTACAATTGGAACAGGTAGTTCCATCCCGTCGTCGTCTACCTGATTCAGTACGGTGGTGGTGCTAAGTGCGTTTTCTGTATGCTCACTAAGTGTATGCATATCGTCGGCCTTGCCAGTCTCGCTAACTAGTGTAGTTGCGTTATGTATGTCTGTCGTCTCATCAATAGGTGTGGGTGCATTGTGTTCGTCTGTCTCTAGTTCTGTCTCTTGTCGTGAAAAGTAGGGTTTCAACATGTTGATATGAAATATCTTTAAGTGTCCGTTTATCGATATTTCATAATCGACATCTGAAATTTTTCGTACCACTTTGAATGGCCCTTGCCATGAGGTCAATAATAACTTACGTTTGTCTGGGAGTAAAAGCAGTATGTCTTGATCTGGTTCAAGATTAATAGTCCTAGCACCTCTATTTGCGTATTGGCGGTAGATTTGACCCTTCCTCTCCAAAGCTGCCTTGGCTATGATACACGATTTCATAATTTTATCTCGTGTTTCTGTTACCATCTCATAAGGTGTTTTAGGGGTTGGAATTTCAATCGCATTAGTTACTAACTGATGGTAAATTGTTAGGGGTCCACGTGGGTTAGCCCCGTATACTAATTCAAAAGGTGAGAAACCCGTGCTTGAATGGGGAATCTCCCGATAGGCGAACAGCACTGTTGGCAACAGTGTATCCCAATCAGATGGGTTTTCTGCTGTCACCTTAGCCAGCATATGCTTTAGGTCTCCGTTAATTTTCTCTACGATTCCATTGCTGGCTGGATGATAAGCTGTTGTAAAATGCTGTTTAATTCCTAACATTTTCGTAAGGGCTTGCGTTGCAGCCGATATGAATTGGGTTCCACGGTCGGATAAGATGGTACGTGGAAATCCGAATCGTGAGAACAAATGTAGAAATACATTGGCAATATCTTTGGAGGTGATGTATTTCAAAGGTACTGCCTCAACCCACCTTGAACATAGGTCTACTAGCGTTAAGATGAAGCGATTTCCTTTGCTGGACACCTGGTTCAGGGGTCCAACAATATCCACCGCCACACTCTCGAATGGTCTAGAGGCCAGTGTTGAAGGTTGTACTTCAGCTGTAGGATGTTTACCCTTACGTACTAGCTGTTGACAGACATTACATGAACGACAGAATACTTTTATGTCATTACAAAAACCCGGCCAGTAAAAATGAGCCTGAATTCTGGCCCTGGTTTTGTCGTATGCAAGGTGACCAGCAAACGGTGACTCGTGTGCAATCTTTAGCACAGTTTGGCGGTGTTGTACAGGTAACACCGTTTGCTGAATCTCATGGTTGTCAGTTGTATAATAACGAGTAAGAATCCCATTATTAAGTCTAAAAAACCATGATGCGTTTTTTGTTACTTTAGCTTTTTCTTTTAACAGCTTTAGATACGGAGACACACTCGGATCAGCTTTTTGCTGGTCTATAAACTTTTGTCTGGTGGTATCATCAGTCCTAGTTGGTGATAGCAACAGTAGTCTTTCCTCCTGTAGTGTGTCTTGGTGTTTAACAGTATCTGCTCTGGTTGTTGCATTTGCTGCATTTAATTTTTCCCATGCAGCTATTTCTTCGTTAGTGCAATGCTTCAACTGGGGTAAGCATCCCAAAATTAAATCAGTACAAGGGTTATCTAAAATAGCACATGTAAAGGTACCAGAAAGGAAAGGAGTGTTTATACGGTCTCTTGCCAGCGGGTAAATTTCGATATTACCCTAAAAGGTTCGGCATTTGACTGAGTCACCTGTATAATCATTTGGGTTCACAAATTCCTTTCTAAGACCGATAAGAGTGCTTCCACTGTCAAGCAAACATTGGCATGGTATTTCATTGACCAATGCATTGTGGAACACCAAATTGCCTCTGGAGGCTAATGCTGCATTTGCACTCTCAGTGGAGAATGGCACTGTATGTCCACATTCTAATTTTCCGTCTGCATGAAATTGGTGACATCGCTCACAACTGTCAAAGCTTAAAATATCGTTTACACAACAAACATCTTCAGATTGATTAACAGGTAATTCATTCTCGACCTCGCACTCAGTCTCACTCCCACTATCAGAAGATGTATCAATTAACATTGCACTGTTGGCCTTCAATCTTTGACGGCCTAGGCACTTATTGGAATAATGCCCGTAGCTAGAACAGAAGAAAACATTTGACCTGCACGCCTGTATGCATTTCTCTTGTTTTGTTGTTTCTTAATGACCATCTCAAGATGTGTCGGATAGTTTGGTGATTTATCACACATAGCGTAAGTATCATGAAAAAGTTGGCAATACATACATTTAGGCAATTTTTGATCTTTCTTGTCGACTCTCTGAAATGGTTTTTTATTGCTACGATAGCTTTTAGGTTGGTCCTTAACAAAAGAGACTATTTCAGAGTCGATGTTTGATGTTTTAAAAATTTCCCTATTCGAGGAAAAATATGCGGAGCCTTTCTTCTCGAATTGTTCTATTGTTTCGATGTCTGACTGCTGAAGGAACTTAGCGAAAGGAGTGGGGACTGTGGATATAACTTTATCCATGGCTATTAAATTTTTAAGTTTTTCAAAGTCCTTTCCTATTTTTGCTGCAGTTAAGCCATCTATTCAGCACGCTTTGGACATTCGAGACATAATCGATGAAGGTCTCACTTGGGTTTGGTTTTAAGTTAGAAAATTGCACTTGATACCCAGGGGCATCAAGAAAAAAATGTTGCATTACCCTATCGTGAATGTACTGATAGTTAGATCTAAGATCAGTTGGTATTGATTCAATAACTTTAAGGGGCTCCCCACTGAGGTTTTTCATGTAGATCATGGCCCACATATCGATTGGTACTTGATGGTATTTCAGCTGATATTCAACATTTTCTGTCCAAGCTGATATGGAATCTTCTTTACAGAATGGCTTAATATGTTTGTATTTATTAAGTTTATTCTCTTCTTGCTGACTCTTTAGTTTTGTAGCGGAGATCTCTAAGTGTGAATCTACTTCTATACCTTTCATCTTTAACTGTGTCTCTGATTCAATCTGTATTTGTTTTTCTTTCACTCTTGCCATTTCATCTATCTCTCTTTGCTTTAACTCTCTCTCCTGATCTAATTGTTTTTGCTTTAATTCTCTCTCCTGATCTAATTGTTTTTGCTTTAACTCTTTCTCCTGATCTAATTGTTTTTGCTTTAATTCTAATTCTTTTTGTTTAATCTCCTTATCTTATTCTAACTGTTTCTGTTTAGTTTCTTCAGCTAATTGTGTCATCTCTTTTTGGTGTTGTCTCTCTTGTTCTACCTGTTTCTGTTTAGTTTCTAACTCTTTTTGTTTAGTTATTTCAGCTAATTCTACAATCTCCTTCTGGTGTTGTCTTTCTCGTGCACGTTCATCTCTATCAGCATCTTTTGCTTCCCTAAATTTTTGATCAGCATATTGTTCTAATTCCTTTCCGGTGTGTCCTAATTCCTTGCCTGCTTGTATGCAATCAGCTAACGTTGACATGTTGTTGGATAATTAGCTAGAGTTGATAGGCACTCCACTATTTACTCAGGTTTATTCGATATGTTAAGATTTTAAATGCCTGTGTACAAAAAATATTATTTAGATTACACCCTGAAAAAGAGATGCATTATTAATCATATTGCATTCACAAATAATTTGGGTATACTCATCTTCACAATCCAGAACAATCAGGTACAATCGTTTGGCACCTCAGGTACAATCGTTTGGCACCTCGACATACACCTTGCGTTACTCCTCTAAACTGCTCTTGTTATATCTGGTTTACAAGAGCATCAATAATTAACCATTTGCAAACGACATATGACTTTAGACATTTGTTTGAAATTTACAATTACATGCCCCCGGACAACACAATGTGGTATAGTTAATAGTAAATGTCACTGTCCTGTCTTCGTTCTAATATCTTCTGCGTTCCTTAACTATTGCTGTTTAATCTATGATAGTGCTGTGCAGACCGAATCTTATTTGCATAAAGAAAGTAGTGCCATCGTGACGGTAGAAAATAGAAAATGTCTACAAATAAATAAATAAATGCTTTAAAATAAATATAAAGGAAATAATAATGTTTAAATTAATAAATATATTCAATAAATAGCTTGTATAAACCAATAATACTTAATATAATTCAAAGATTCAGGCGAGCAGCCGCTTGGCGATTTGTAAACAATCTGTCGCTGATTGCCAATGGCGTAGGACAGCTGTTTGTCAACCGCGATACGTCACAGGCGCAGCGCTATTTTTAGATTGAAAAAATCGATATTGTCGCCGGCTCATTTTTTTGTGTATTGCTCCGCCGTGAATCATGTTTCATAAATACTCATAAATAAACAAATAATTGTCGAAATAAATGATACAAAACTATAATAATAATACTTACAAATCAGAAGAAAACATGTTCATAAAGCACAAAACATTTCAATAAGCATAAATAAACGGTAATCGGTCACGATGGGCACAGCTCGCATCTTGTTCTAGTCTGCACACGCCATTTTACACTAACACAAATTAAACCCTGTGATTAACTGACAGTAATACTATTTTAGAGCCGTGGGTGAGTGTTTTAGCTTGAACAATTGTCCAAGCCACACTTCTGACACCACTTTTATCCTAGCCTGTCATCAAGCGATGCTACAGGCATTATGGGATAAACTTCTCTCGCACCACACAAAAAGATTTGTCAGTCGTACGAGAGGAATTGATTACACATTTTATTGCCACTGGCTCTTACAATACATCAATGCACAAAACTGTCTCTAATGAATCACACATGAATACACAGAAACTTCCTATCACTAGTCGTCCCTAGCCCTACTGCTAAATCTATCTATTCATCTAAAGAAATACGCATCGACTCTAAGCGATGTGTTCCCTACGAAGTCTGTCCCCCGTCTGACAATTCTCCGCGTGCCTGATTACACAGTACGCGGAGGGACCTCGTGCGCACTTCGGCTTTTGCGTGCTACATCATTCAACACGCTTAGAGTAGTCAGCCTACTCTTGAGTTCTATTCTAGTTCTTGGTGTCTATCATGTTGAGCGTGATTACACCGTGACCAGAGTGCTTACTCTCTGGTTGACACTTCCGTGTCTCATGAGAGAACTGTTGACAGTTCCCCTTCCTATCTACTCCCTACACCTACCCTGCCCTCATTGTTGGGGCACTGGGTTACCTCTAATCTACTTGAGGTAGACCACTCATTCAGGGTGGTCTTCCCTCCTATCTATTCTGGTCTTTGACAAGGATGGTGGTATATACATTCACTCACGCTCAGATGGCGGCCTTTACAATGCTCAAAGATTGAAGGCCAAGACCAAAATTAGGAGGGTACAAATCAGAGAGTTGCTTTTTGCAGATCATGCTGCAGTTACGACCCACTCTGAGGAAGAATTGCAATGTCTACTATCTGCATTCTCCAATGCTTGTTCTGAATTTGGTTTAACAATTAGCAAAAAGAAGACAGATTATGTCACAAGGTGCACATGGGGTACCATCAATCTTTATTGACGACGCTGAACTAGAGATGGTAGACCATTTTACATATCTAGTTAGTTAGTTAGTTAGTCGACAGATCTTCCTCATTGCACATCGAACCATTCAGTCCATAAGTGCTCGGATCCCCTCCTCAGCAAATCCCGCAACGTGTAGCGGCTAACGATGCCAGTTCTGTGTTAGTTTATAAATCTTCTTTGGCTTCCTGCGTAGTGTTCTTGTTTGGCCACCCCTCTTTTAATTTGCTGCTCTCGCAGTCTGGTCATTGTTGTAGATTCACAGTCATCAATTGGTTCTCGCAAAAGTCTTACTTCTCGTAGAGCATTCAGAATGTCAGCCTGGTCCATGGCGCGTCCGCCCTCCACAGTAGCCTCACCTGCGAGCTTGTCAGCCCGCTCATTTCCTTGTACTCCCGCATGCCCTGGCACGAAGATGAAACTAATCTTTGCCAGTCCGAGACCGCTCCAGAGGCAGCAACCATTCTCTTCGGATCGACCCCTCCTCTATCCTCTTGATCATGTTCATTGAGTCGCTAAGGAAACAAGCCCTAGTGAATGTCTGTGTCTCGAGCCATGTTATTGCTTTACTTACTGCCATGACTTCCATGGTCAGGCTACTTGTGGTTTCAGTGAAAGCACCAGAGTCCTCCTTCACAATTCTCCCTCCGGCCCGAGCTGTAAAGGCCCATGAGCTTCTCACATGTCGGACGACCGACCCATCTGTGTAGATGACCGCGTCACCGTCTAGCGAATTCTCGAAAATCAACGCTTGTACTTCAGCCTCAACAGCAGCCGGATTTTCTTGTCTGCATTTTCTATCTAGTTGGATGCAAACTGAAAAGGATGTGCAGAAGTCTGTTGGCACTTGCACCCACTCCTCGCCAGGTTCTAAGTCCTCAAGTGAACACACCTGTTGAAGAATGTCTTCGGCTTGACCCATCCACGACCGTCCTCTTTTTAACCTGCTGCCCTTCACCTTCCTAATTTCACTATGCAGTGGATGTTGTGTGTTTGCGTTAATTCTGAGGTAGGCGCGTGCCCTGCAACCTTGTATTCTCTCTTCAATGGTTGGAAAACAAGAAGGTAGCGCATCGCCCTGCATGCTGTATCTCTTGTACATCCAAGAATAATGCGCATAGCTTCATTCTGTATCCTTTCCATCCTTTCTATCTGCTTATGGCTGAGAGTCAGGATTGCCATTGCATACTCCAAAACAGACATGACCAACCCCTCGTACAGAAGACATAGATGGCGCTGCTCACAGTTTGCTGCCGCCATCACCCGCATCGCTGCCAAACCCCGCTTGGCCTTTGTTATCACCTGGTCTATGTGCACATTATAAGCAAGGCTTCGATCAAACCGTATCCCCAGGTAATTCATTGCCTGCGTTCTTTCCACCGTCTCTGAACACAGCATTACAGTTGGTGTTGGAGTGTTGACAATATGATTATTCAACGAGAACCAAGTCACTGTTGCCTTTGTTGGGTTGACCATTGCCCCAGCTTCATCACACCAAGTACTTATGCGATTGAGTTCGGTTTGTAGTTCCACAGCAACCTCCTCTCTATCCTTCCCCTGACGATACACTAAAACATCATCGGCATATGACAATGTCCTGCCAGGTCCAGTGATCTGCTCACTGGTGATTCTCACTGTGTAGGCGTTGAACAGTACCGGAGATAATGGTGATCCCTGTGGTAGGCCAGGATATATTGTTGTTGGTTCCGAAGTCCAACTGCCACATCTAAAAACTACTTTCCGTTGGAAGAGGGCTGCAGCGATCCAACTAAGGAGGAATGGACTTACGTTTAGTTCGAGAAGCTGAAACATTAAAAAATCCAGTGGTACTCTGTTGTATGCGTCCTCAAGATCAATCGCTGCAGCAACGGTTTTAGTGCCTGAGTGGAAACCTTCATAGACATCCTGGGCAAAGACTGCTGCATTGGTCCAGGTTTCTCTCTTTGGACGGTACCCACCCAGGGTGGGTGGGAAAACACCTTGCCTCTCTAGTTGGCTTAATATTTTCCTGGCAATTACCTTCTCCAGCAGCTTGCCTATTGTATTCTGCATGGTTATAATTCGATATCCCTGAATTTTTTTGTGGTCTTTGTCAGGCTTCGGCAAGGGAAACAGATAGCTGTGTAACCATTCCTCCTTGATGCTAGCACTCCCTATACTGTTGTTGTACATGTCTGCTAGTTTCTCTAGCTCATTGTCGGTACACCTATTTATGTCGTCGTATCTTATGCCATCAGGACCTGGAGCACTGTTTTTTGATCGTCGAAGCACAGCCTTGATTTCTTTCACTGTCACTGTGTCTTCATCCGAAGTGTTCTGGGCCTTGCATCTGTCTGAGGTGACCTCCTTGGCCAGATTTCGGCCTCCCATGTCTGTCTGGTTGCTTTGCTCAAGGTAGCGTTCAAAGAGGGCTTTGCCCTTGTCCTCGTCAGTCCTCTGCCAGATGAGGTCAGCACCTTGGAAGTCAGAAATGCTCTTATTCTTGACTACACCACTCATGCTTTTATGTAGTCGCCAGAACAATTTCAGTGACTTGTCTGTGCTTACTCTTTGACACACCTCTGCCCATTTTTCGCTTTTAACAACCTTGACCAGTTTTTTGAAGTAGCTTACTTTTGTGTGCATCTCTCTTTCTAAGTGCAAGCAGGGACTAGGATGACCAGCTCTGTTCTTCTTGGCATTTTGCCATCTCCTTACAGCACTACGCTTATCCACCCAAGCCTTCTCCACCTCGAAACTCCACCACGGTGGCTGCTCCCAGCTTTTTTTCCTACCCTGAAACGTTCTGCGCTTGTCACGTCTTATTTTACTCACCACATCTTGCCCTGTACTGTCATACTGGAACGTCTTTACCTTTAGCTTGTGCTGCCTGGTTCTGCCTTTCTCCACCAGTATGCTGCACGGGTGGTGGTCGCTGCCATGGTGTCCTAGGACACCCCATCTACACACTGTAGTGAGTGAAGGTGAAACTAGCGCCAGATCAATAGCACTGTCCTCATCGCCCGGACGGCTTGCTGTCCTGGTGACACAGCCACTGTTGATACAAACCAGGTCGATGGTTTCCAGTGCAGTCTCGAGCTCCTCCCCCTGTGTATTGGAGGAAGTGTTTCCCCATGATCTGCCTTTAGCGTTGAAGTCACCACAGAAAATAACATTTCTCTCGTGGCCTAATATGCCACTTAAGCACTGCCACTTCTGGGCGTCCACACTGGCATTGCGGGCATAAACATTAACCACCACGAATGGTATACTGGAATGAACTCTCAACGCCTGTATTTGTATATCGTCACTGTCCCAACTGGACATGTCTAGCTCTGACGCCACCATGCTGTCGCGAACGAGAATCGCCATTCCCAGATGTCGTCTGTTGTAGAAACATTTGAAGCCGGCAATTTGGAGTAGCTGATCGCACAGTCTCGTCTCCTGGAGTGCTACAATGTCGTTCCTGTAAACTAGGGTTTCTAAAATAGAGCCCCGTTGTTTTACACTGGCACAGTTCCAATATAGAATACGGATATTCCTGAGTCCTAGTCGGTGACACTTGAGTCTAAAACGCCTCAAACCTCCACGCTTACCTTGCTTCTTTTTCCCTGCGCGGCTACCACGCCGCTTCGGTATGTTGACTGCTGACCGCACGAAGAAAACACGATGTTCCGCCATGTTGAAAAAAACGTAAACACAGACTGAGAACACCACACACGCTGCTGAAAATTAACTCAAGGATGGCTTCGCTCGATGCACGAACTCCGTAGCACCCGCGCAGATCTTGAGTAGAAACTCCTGGTTTTACATCCTGGCACACCAATTACACGCAAGAGATGAATAAATCCATCCCCTACGCGAAAAAGTTAACGAACACAAAACAACACGACCGTCCGTCGCCATCTTGAAACCGCAAAAACTTACATATCTAGGATCAGTGGTAAATAGCAAATTATCCCTAGATCAGGAAATCAACATCCGGATTGGTAAGGCAGCAACAACAATGAACAGGTTAACAAAAAGAGTCTGGGAGAACAGGAAGCTTACTGCAAAAACAAAAGTCCTTGTCTATCAAGCCTGTGTCCTTAGTACTCTTCTTTATGGCAGTGAAACCTGGACAACTTACTCACACCAAGAGAAACATTTAAATAGCTTTCATATGCGATGTCTGCGAAGAATTCTTGGTATTAAGTGGCAAGACAAAATCACAAATACTGAAGTATTGGAAAGATCAGGTTGTGTGACAGTTTATTCCATGCTCAGTCTTCGTAGACTTAGATGGATAGGACATCTTAGGAGGATGGATGATGGTAGAATACCAAAGGACATCTTTTTTGGTGAATTACAGATGGGTAAGAGATCTCAGGGAAGGCCTCTACTACAATACAAAGATGTGTGTAAGCGGGACATGATTGATACAGGCATTGATAATGCACACTGGGAGCAAGTCGCCGCTGAACGTGTTGCATGGAAGGCAAACATCAGAAATGGAATAAATACAAAGGAGAAAATTATTGCAGATAAGTCACACACCGAGCGTTTGAGACGTAAGATGGTGCATGATGGTGGAAATGACCACGTGTTCACGTGCACCCACTGTGAACGGACATTTACAGCGCAAATTGGCCTTATCAGTCACATACGCTACCGCCATAGGTAAAAGTTATTATGCCTTTTTAAAGCACAAACTATCGTCTGTCAGAGTTAGTTAGCTAGGTATTTAATTCTTAACCCTTTCAAAATAAAGTCTTGTTGTTGTTGTTGTTGTTAGTTAGTAAGTTAGATAGGTAGTTAGTTAGCTAGTTAGTTAGTTAGTTAGCTAGCTGGCCAATTAGTTAGCTAATTAGTTAGTTAGATTGTTAGTTAATTAGCTAGTTAGTTAGTTAGCTAGGTAGTTAGTTAGTTAGTTAGCGAGATAGATAATTGTTTAGTCACGTAGTTCGTTAGTTATTAGTTAGTTAGTTAGCTAGGTAGTTAGTTAGTTAGCTAGATAGTTAATTGTTTAGTCAGGTAGTTGGTTAGTTATTAGTTAGTTAGCTAGTTAGTTAATTAGTTAGCTAGTTAGTTAGCTAGTTAGTTAGTTAGCTAGTTAGTTAGTTAGCTAGGTAGTTAGTTAGTTAGCTAGGTAGTTAGTTAGTTAGCTAGGTAGTTAGTTAGTTAGTTAGTTAGTTAGTAAGTTAGTTAGATAGTTAGTTAGTTAGTTAGTTAGATAGTTAGTTAGTTAGTTAGCTAGCTAGTTAGTTAGTTAGCTAGGTAGATAGTTAGCTAGGTAGTTAGTTAGTTAGCTAGTTAGTTAGTTAGCTAGGTAGTTAGTTAGTTAGCTAGGTAGTTAGTTAGTTAGCTAGGTATTTAGTTAGTTAGCTAGGTAGTTAGTTAGTTAGCTAGGTAGTTTGTTAGTTAGCTAGCTAGTTAGTTAGTTAGCTAGGTAGTTAGTTAGTTAGCTAGATAGTTAATTGTTTAGTCAGATAGGTGGTTAGTTATTAGTTAGCTAGTTAGTTAGTTAGATAGTTAGTTAGTTAGTTAGTTAGGTAGGTAGTTAGTTAGTTAGCTAGGTAGCTAGTTAGTTAGTTAGTTAGCTAGGTAGTTAGTTAGTTAGCTAGGTAGTTAGTTAGTTAGCAAGGTAGTTAGTTAGTTAGCTAGATAGTTAATTAGTTAGTTAGCTAGGTAGTTAGTTAGTTAGCTAGGTAGTTAGTTAGTTAGCTTGATAGGTAATTAGTTAGTTAGCTAGGTAGTTAGTTAGTTAGCTAGGTAGTTAGTTAGTTAGCTAGATAGTTAATTGTTTAGTCAGATAGTTGGTTAGTTATTAGTTAGTTAGCTAGTTAGTTAGTTAGATAGCTAGTTAGTTAGTTAGCTAGTTAGTTAGTTAGCAAGGTAGTTAGTTAATTAGCTAGGTAGTTAGTTAGTTAGCTAGATAGTTAATTGTCTAGTCAGATAGGTGGTTAGTTATTAGTTAGTTAGCTAGTTAGTTAGTTAGATAGTTAGTTAGTTAGCTAGGTAGTTAGTTAGTTAGCTAGGTAGTTAGTTAGTTAGTTAGCTAGGTAGTTAGTTAGTTATCTAGGTAGTTAGTTAGTTTGCTAGGTAGTTAGTTAGTTAGCTAGATAGTTAATTAGTTGGTTAGCTAGGTAGTTAGTTAGTTAGCTAGGTAGTTAGTTAGTTAGCTAGATAGTTAATTAGTTAGTTAGCTAGGTAGTTAGTTAGTTAGCTAGGTAGTTAGTTAGTTAGCTAGATAGTTAGTTAGTTAGATAGGTAGTTAGTTAGTTAGCTAGATAGTTAATTAGTTAGTTAGCTAGGTAGTTAGTTAATTAGCTAGGTAGTTAGTTAGTTAGCTAGATAGTTAGCTAGTTAGCTAGGTAGTTAGTTAGTTAGCTAGGTAGTTAGTTAGTTAGTTAGCTAGATAGTTAATTAGATAGTTAGCTAGATAGTTAGTTAGTTAGCTAGGTAGTTAGTTAGTTAGCTAGGTAGTTAGTTAGTTAGCTAGATAGTTAGTTAGTTAGCTAGATAGTTAGTTAGTTAGCTAGGTAGTTAGTTGGTTAGCTAGGTAGTTAGTTAGTTAGCTAGGTAGTTAGTTAGTTAGCTAGGTAGTTAGTTAATTAGCTAGATAGTTAATTAGTTAGTTAGCTAGGTAGTTAGTTAGTTAGCTAGGTAGTTAGTTAGTTAGCTAGATAGTTAATTAGTTAGTTAGCTAGGTAGTTAGTTAGTTAGCTAGGTAGTTAGTTAGTTAGCTAGATAGTTAATTAGTTAGTTAGCTAGGTATTAGTTAGTTAGCTAGGTAGTTAGTTAGTTAGCTAGGTAGTTAATTAGTTAGCTAGGTAGTTAGTTAGTTAGCTAGCTAGTTTGTTGTTTAGTCAGATAGGTGGTTAGTTATTAGTTAGTTAGCCAGTTAGTTAGATAGTTAGTTGGTTAGTTAGTTGGTTAGTTAGTTAGCTAGCTAGCTAGTTAATTAGTTAATTAGTTAGTTAGTTAGCTAGTTAGCTTGTTAGTTAATTTTAGTTAGTTAGTTTGTTTTAGTTAGTTAGTTGGTTATGTGGTTAGTTAGTTAGCTAGTTAGCTTTTTTTTTAGGTATTTCGTTCGTTAGTTAGTTAGTTAGTTAGTTAGTTAGTTAGATAGGTAGTTAATTAGTTAGTTTTTTTATTAAGACAGTTAATTAGTTGGTTAGTTACTTATTTTGCTTGTTACTTAGGTAGTTAGTTAGTTAGTTAGGTAGTTAGTTAGTTAGTTAGTTAGTTAGTTAGTTAGTTAGTTAGTTAGTTAGTTAGTTAGTTAGTTAGTTAGTTATGTATTAAGACAGTTAATTAGTTTGTTAGTTACTTATTTTGATTGTTACTTAGTTAGTTAGTTACGACGTTAGTTACTTTGATAGTGTCTTAGTTGGTTAGTTACTTTATTAGTTACTTAGTTAGTTAGTTAGTTAGTTAGTTACTTAGTTAGTTACTTTGATAAATACTTAGTTAGTTACTTTTATAATTACTTAGTTAGTAACTTTGATAATTACTTAGTTAGTTACTTTGATAAGTACTTAGTTAGTTAGTTAGTTACTTTGATAATTACTTAGTTACTTAGTTAGTTTGTTAGTTAGTTACTTAGTTAGTTAGTTAGTTACTTAGTTAGTTAGTTAGTTACTTAGTTACTTAGTTAGTAACTTTGATAATTACTTAGTTACTTGGCTATTCTCTTTGTTAGTTAGTTAGTTGCATAGTTAGTTACTTAGCTAGTAACTTAATTAATTATTTAGCTAGTTACGTATGACCCACGACTTTATTTAGTATTTAGTTGTGGTCAGGTCTAAGTCCGATAGGATTGAGCTGCTGTATGACAGTAGACGGTATTACCTGCTTTCTGACTTTTAGCGCCGAATGTTGGGTAGAGCTTACCAAACCCGACACCCCACATTGTACCAACGGCTGCGGGCGGAGGAGCGTAATTGGGAGGGTACAAGCCTTATCCTGGTGCAAGGAAAGGCAATCTAAAAACAAAATGTCATGGCAGGGCAGACAGGCCACAAGCCTTGGTTAACAGCTGGTCTAGGATCGAAGCTCCGACGGGCGGACAGTTAGAGCATTGCTTAACAAAAACAAAAACAAAAGCAAAAGCAGCGGCTGCAACAGGATATAACAATATGAATTGCAAACAATTTGTTATATGTAGCTCCTGCGAAAAGAAAAGTTATACTAAACACAGACACAATGTACATAACTTACAAAAACGGACTCCATATACAGGTGAAAACCAAATGAGAATTATCCAAAATCACAAAGAATCAATAGATATATAATAATGAAGTAATAAAATACAAATAAATATTATAGGACACAAAGAACGAATGACGTTTCGATACTAAGAATCTTTGTCAAGGACAGGACAACACAAATAAATTATTTTTTTTTTAAACGGAAAAAAAGACTTTAAATAAAATAAACACAACTTCTTGATTCTCAGAAATGGTGGTTCAAACTGGTTTAGAAAGGCACTCTTTTGCAGTAGAGTTTAAGTATAGTTCGGCTGCCAGAGCACCAGATAGGATGTGTGTGGCCAAAGACGTGTAAGCAGTTCGAAATGAGTATACAGTGGTGTGTAAACAGTTCGATATGAATATAGAGACGTGTGTAAACAGTCTGATATGAATATATAGAGGGAA
>JACEFZ010022286.1:127500-150000 GCA_014155875.1 Cepaea nemoralis | reverse complement strand
AACAACAACAGTAGCAACAACAACAACAGCCGCAACAACAGCATTAGCAACAACACCAACAGCAACACCACCACCACCAACAACATCACTACCACCAACACCAACAACAACAATAACAACATCATCATCAACAACAACAATAACAACAATAGCGACAACATCACCAACAACAATAATACTAATAACAACAATAATAATAATAACAAGAGCGACAACAATAACAACAAGAACAAAAACAATAACAACAACACCAACAACAATAACAACAACAACAACAATTTCGTTGGCAGTTTCGTGGAAAGAAATAAAACACCAGTGACTATCGTGGCAGATACGAACTAACATGGCCTGCACTTTGGTATATCCTATTTGCAACCGTGGCCGATGACATGTCCTTTCTCCATGACAACATGCAGACCTACTCTCATTAATTACCTTGATTCTTTAGTCACACAGCTTTGCGGTGCTTGCAATATCCCTTCCTGCTGTAGCGGAGTGGATCTAACAGCAATGGATGCCCGGACAGAACTGTGTACATTTGGGTTTTCTTTTCTCCCCCAAGAGAAATAAAATCCACACCTTATTGAGGATCCGAACAGTGTCTCCCGAAGGAGAATCGGGAACTCCTGACACTAGGCCATCCGCTCCTCAACCGATAGATTAAACCTACATATGTTGAGTTGAGTGTAGTTGACCTAAGAATCGACATCACTGCACTAAAGACATTCACATACGTGCTTCGTTCCCTCGTTCAACAGCCAGCGAAGAGTCATGCTACTAATCGTTCCCTCCACTATCTGATTTAAGGTTCTCCTGGTCTTCCCTCTCAGTTTTGAGATTATATCAGAACCCCTGCCGATCCCCCACAAGCTCATTCGTTCCACATACGGGTTCTCAATATGTTCTCCCGCATTCTCCACCTGGTCCCACAAGCGCACGACCACCTCCCTCTTGTCCATAGGTTATCTACCACCAAGAGGTGTATTCCCTGTCAGCCTATCACCCTGTTAATTCCCCCACACCCCCGAATGGCCAGGGCAAAATATCCACACAATTCTTATAATCTGTGACCTTTGTAGAGACGATAGCCATTGCACACGAAACATTCCTTTCTCCACCCTATTAAGCATATTCTTTGAATCCGTAATGAATACAATGTGTGTTGCAGTGGTCTCCTCTAACTAACGGAATGCCGCTGGTACTGCTTCCACCTCCATTCTCATGCTGGAGCTCGTAGTCTCATATGCCAGCTCTCCTTTTTCAGGACTCGTCCATAAGCCTTTGCAATAAAGCCCCAGCCACTACGTCTGTTTCTCACAACTGACCGATCGGTGTAGATGACTATGTCACCTTGACGTGTATTACTTTGGATCAGTTATTGCATTTCAAACTCAGTGTTGCCCGCTGCCCATTCTCTGCACTCACGACCCAGTGTTACTATTACATCGTGCCAGTCGGTCATGTCATCCGGTACTTCAACCTACTCTTTCACTATTATTGGTCTGTAGATCACGCACCTGCCGTATAGATAATTCTGCCTATGCCATCCATGACGTGCCTCGTCCTAGTCTATGACCCTTTTCCAGATCCATGGCTTCATGCAGGAGGGGGTAATCCCTATCTGCAGCGACTTTCAGGTACCATTTGGCCTGAAGGACCCAATGCCTATCCGTCAATGTTGGTAAGCCAGATATGTCTCATGCATATAACTGGTGTGTCCTTTGTGCACCCTAATATCACACGCATGACAGTATTCTGTATCATCTCCAACCTTTCAAGCTGGCTTTTTGATACTGTCAGGGCCCCAAACATCCTAAGTAACATAAATTATTAACTGCTGAAAGAGCATGTAAAGCAACCTCTGCTCTACCCCGGTTGCTGCCATCGCCCTCAATGCATTAAGTCTCCTACCAACCTTCACCACCAAAGCCTCCACATGATCCTTAAAAGACAAACACCTGTCAAAGGTGATACCCAAGTACTTCTTCAATTTACTCTCTCTACTAAAAGGACATTCATTCAATATAATACCTGGGACATCTGCCTTGACGATCCGGTTATCCAGGGAGTACCACACAATCGATTCGATTCTACCATTACCTCTACTCTGCTCAACCTCAAGGAGAAGTTATATTAGGGTCCATCACCTGCTCAGATGGATAGTCCTGTGATTGAATCAGCCGCCAAAGCAGCTTCCCACTGTTTTACCCTCACAAGCTTATTAATAGAAGGTGATCGTTGTCCATGCGAGGTAATGGATTTACACAACCGATGC
The DNA here is from genome assembly GCA_014155875.1 of Cepaea nemoralis. Taxonomy (NCBI): domain Eukaryota; kingdom Metazoa; phylum Mollusca; class Gastropoda; order Stylommatophora; family Helicidae; genus Cepaea; species Cepaea nemoralis. Next base: position 147,725 of record JACEFZ010022286.1, on the reverse strand, counting down.
CTTGTCTGGGTTTATAACGGCCCGTAACGATCTACATATTAAAATCATAAATAAATAAATGCGTGTCTTCGTTATTCAAATTCACCACGGGAAAACACTGTTTTGAATTGTATGTATTTATTTATCCATTCACTTTTTTTTTAATGCTTCTGGTGTTTATTGTTATCAAGACGCTATGCGAGGAGGCTTCAAATGAAAACCTTAAATGTTTTGTTTTTGTTTTTGGGGTGGATATATTCTGGAATAGTAAAGAACAAGTGTATAATTTTTGGATGTAGTCACCACTGCGTACCGCTACAAGTCCTCCCGCGCCTATAAAGTGATTGTGTTCCTGTAGAAAAAAAAAATCTCTTGATCACTACTCGGTGTGCCTGACCCAGTCGTGAACAGTCTGTCACAGAAGTCACGCGTTTTGAAACTTACTACTCCACTCATACACTTGCTGGACTGACAGACATGCATTACCATACTGGACCTTCATTTGCCGTAATGGCATTTTCGACCCCCATTTCATGAGCCGCTCCTGAGAGATTTTCCTTAATTGAGCTTAGTTCCGGGTGTCGTCACAAACTGGAGCCTTAAGGCTCGGCTCCTCCGAATTATCGAAAGTGTTTTTTCTTTCATATCCTTACAAAAATACTTGTCAGTCGTCACGAGCAGCAAACCACACGAGGAGTCTGCGATATTGTATGGGTAGATAATTGTTGTTAACTACTTTCGGGCAGCTTGACTATTATCAATATGTCAGGGTGTAATTATTTATGAGCCGTATAGTGGTCATGATATACATATAATAGTTTAAAAATTAAACATTAAAAATAAAAACATTAAGATATTTTTAAAAAAAAATAAAATTTAAAAGCAATGAATAATTTAAAAAAAATTGAAGAAGTAAAAAAAAAATTGTTTTATGTTATAAACATTTATACAAATTGTATAAGTTAACTTTCCTAAGAATTATTTAGAATCAAGTCAGTTTTAGCAGTTCCTATCATGCCATCTCACAGAATAATATCGTTTAGGTTGGTCAGAAGAGTGAGCATACGGGAGTGGTGGTGCAGTGTGCGCCCAGTGTGTATAGTAAATAACTTAATGTTTCTTGACTGATGTATCTGTATAGTTGGTATGGTACTATTTGCATAATTGATGTCCGTTAAGTAGTTGTGTGGGCAAGGTTGTAGCTTGGTGATGCCGGGTCGAGACCAGTGTTGGTATGTGAGCATGGAGGCGTGCGACGGGGTTTCTTCTGTCGTCTAGGCCAGTTGTGTGATGAGTAGGGGAACGGGTGGGGGTAATGACGTGATTTATCCATTCCCGCTTTAATTGAATATGCATGTGTTAAGTGTTGGCTTGAAAAATGACAGTGTATTGAAGGCATAATGAGGTTAAAAATGTTTACGGCTGTTGCGACCTCGTAACCGCGAGACCGGTCGGAGACGTTAGGGCCCCGGTTTCGTGTGTCTGTCCGTGGTCTTCTTTGCATTTTGTCCTCAGAAACCGCATTTCCACTGCCACTATGTTTTTTTTAAAGCTTATATGTTTATTGTCCACGTTCAGATCCATACAAAAGTATAAGTTCTATGTAGTACTTACATTTTTAATTATCTTTTGCAGAATATCGATACATTTATACAATTATCTTTTGTCACGGCATATGGTAACACCTGTTGCTTAAATTAAATTAACTCGGATGTTAACCTATCCCAAGGTTTCATTCAAACTAGGAAATATATTGGTTATATTAAGAAACATGTTGACAATATTAATAAATATGTTGGGCAAACAAGAAAATATATTAGAGAAATTAAGAAATAGGTTGGTCAAACTATGAAATATGTTGAATATATAGTGAAATATGTTGGCCATATTAAGAAATGTTTGACAAAGTAGGAAGTATATTGGATATATAAAGAAATGTGTTGGCCATATTATGAAATATGTTGACCAAATTAGGAAAATGTGTCGGGCAAATTCCTGGTGACGACATAATATGCGTCTCCATAGTACAATTGAATTCTTAGCCTAGTTGTTCACTGTGTACAACAACTACATCTACTATAGGTTGCTTATCCTGCTCATTGTCTGCAATCAATACTGTATAGGTAGCATATCTAAGGTAATTGCTATTACGTTCCCCAATAGTGCTTCCGCTTATATCATCTTAATCTCTAAACATATTGTCAGTGTAATTAATTGTGCCAATGCAGCTGTTTCTGATCTCTAAACATGTGTCACGCCGATCAGCATAGGCGGTCATGATTTGCCACTCACACGATCACCAAAGTCTGTGTTGTTGCCTAGTCTGATGTCTACTTGTTTCCATAACTTCTATGTGCCACAGTTGATACGTAGGAGACTTGCCTGGGCAATCAGCCTGAGATTGATCGTAACATTCTTCTTTCAATGAACATATCACTTCTATAAGAGCTAATCATGCCTGTACATTGGTTTATTTAAGAAAGGCATTTGATAGAGTAGATAGAAACAAGCTGTGGAAAATCCTTAAACAATATGGAGTGAGTACACATCTGACAAACCTATGTAGAAGCTTATACAACAACAGTGAATGCATAGTGAGAGCAACTGGAGGACACTCAGAACCCTTCATCATAAGATCCGGAGTACGACAAGGTTGTGTCCTGTTCCCTCTCTTGTTATAACATATATAGACAACATATATAAAGAAAGCAGCCAAACAGAGACCGCAAGAACACCACATGACGAGAACACGGAAGAAGAATCATCTGCAAATCTAACCATTAGAGAACTTCTGTTTGCGGAAGACCAAGCACTAATAGCAAAATCAGAAGCTGAATTACAAGACCACATGAATAGTCTGAACGAAATGTGTAGGGGACATAACATGAAAATTAGCACAAGTAAAACAGAGGTATTGACTATAAAAAGCAACTACGATTCACCTAAACGAATATCCATTGAAACAAGTAAAGAGTTTCATGTACCGAGGAAGTATAATATCATCAAATGGCAGATCATAAGATGAGATCGAAAATAGATGCAATAAGGCAAACCAACTCATTCTACAAATGGCACCAATACTAAATAACAAACATGTATCAATAACTACTAAGAACGCACTTTACAACACACTTTTCCTACCAACACTATGATACGATTGCCAAACCTGGACAATGACCAAAAAAAAAAAAAGAGAAAAGAAAAATCACAACAATAGAAATGAGAGAAGAATACTCATTGTATCAAGAAGAGATAAGATCAGAAATGAAGAAATCAGGACTAAAGTAGGGATTATAGCTGCACTAGATTTTATTAGAAAGCAGCAAGTCAAATGGTTTGGCCATGCAAGTAGGTTACCAACTAACAGTATACCACAACAAGCAATGATGTAGAGACCAGAGGGAAGCAGAGGAAGAGGCCGGCCACGTAAACGATGGACACAGCGAATAACAGAGTCCATGGGAATATCGATACATGAAGCCCATAAGCGGGAACTATCCCGCTGTTTATACTTCACCTCGACACCGTAATGTACAAGAGGAACATGATGAGATGATGATATGTGAATATTGGTTTATTTTCAGAGTTGAGATTTGCACAGCAGCATGAGAATATATCTAGAATATATGTTACAATTAAGCAATGTTTTTTTCATACATTGTGTTATTTATTACATGCAAGGCAATGCTCATTTTATTGTATTTGCATGGGAATTCTCAATGTGCATCGACGTTGTTCGATATAACACAATACAACAAAATATAACATAACATAACATAATATATAACACAACACAACACAACACACCAGAACACAACACAACACAACACATACACACACACACACACACACACACACACACACACACATATATATATATATATATATATATATATATATATAACATGCCACCTGTCCTTTAAAATAACTGTCAACACTGTCAATTACTGCCAATATAGTACCTTGCAATGTATTGGATGGGTGGGGTGAGGGAGGGGGGGGGGGGTCTTTGAGCCTGAGGATTTAAGGCCGCCTGGCTATTTCAGTCGCCTCGAACTGTGCAAGTTCGGATTTTCTTGTTGATCCGGACAGAAAAAAAGTCCCACACTTTAGCGAGGATTCGAGCGATTCCGGCGACCTAGCCACCCGGCCAGCCGCTCCTCTAACATAACATAACATAACATAACATAACATAACATAACATAACATAGCACAACATATTACAAGATAACATATCATAGCACAACAAACCATATCATAACATAACACAACATAATATAACATACCACAATCCACTCACAAGGTAACATAACATAAGATATCATAACATAACATTGTGTTTGTTGCTGAATAGACTTAACAAGAATAATGTTAAAATTAGAAATAATGTGTGAAAGATAAGTGGCTTAAGGGACATAATATAAGACAGGCCTACGTGCCTAATTCTTTACACTTTGACAATAAAGTTAATTTCTTTCAATCTCTCAATAAAGTCAAGAACTCACAGTAAGCAGTGTTATACATACGATTTTAATAATAATTAATGAGTTTATGCCATTAATGTTATTTTTCCAAAATTGTTTAGACATGATAGTTCGCTGGTGAATAAATGGGTTTACATTTGAATAATCACGAGGTCGAAGATGGCTTCACAAGATTTCAGCAAGCGGTAATCAAGGTGATGTACGAGCCAAAGTCTAAACTATTACCCGCGGCGCATAACTTGAATCTGCAAATAAACAGGTAAAGGTAAGGGTTGTCAAGATGTAATTATTGCCTTTGGAGTTTTAGACTTTTCATATGTGTTGAGACAAGAACTGACATTACAGCACTGGGAACATTCCCATACGTGCTACGTTTTCATCTGCAACAGCCAGTGAAGAGTCCCTATACCAATGGTATCAATAACAGTCTGATCATATATCCGTCTGGTCTTTTCTAGGAGTTTTAAGTGTTTGTCAGATCCTCTGGTCACTCCCTAGTCACACCCTGGTAACTCCCTGGTCACTCCTTGGTCACTCCTTGGTCACTCCCTGGTCACTCCCTGGTCACCCCTTGTCACTCCCTGGTCACCCCCTGGTCACTCCCTGGTCATTCCCTCAAGCTGTGATGATCTACCCGTTTTCTTCTGCACTATACACATGATTCCAAAGGGCCACAACCAAATCTGCCGTATCATGCACCAATAGCCCTACCAAGTGGTGCAGACCCAGTCAATCTGTCCGCCTGCTCGTTTCCCAACACACCAAGCATGTTCTGGGATTAGATCCAACAGGTGTTCTCTATTTTTGATTGTTGAATGGTAGCCTGCAACTTTGCCCGAAGCATGCCTGTCTTGACTTTTCTCATCATACTTTGTGAGTCTGTTACAGTTACGGCGAGCGCGTGCTGTTTGTCTTCCAGCCAACGGGAAAGCCGCCGCTGACTTCCTCCTCTTCGATACTGAGAATACATATTGTGGTATCATATGCCAGCCTCTCCTGCATCACACACCGTCCCCAACCTTAGCCACGAACCCCACGGACACTTCATTTACCTCTTAGCAGAACCATTTGTGCAGATGATCATATCGCCTGGTCGCGAATTATCATGAATCAATGACTGCGCCTCCCATTCAATGCAGCCTGCTGGCTTATTCCTGCATTCCCTATCCATTGCTATTATGACTGCTGTACATTCTGACTTTTTTCTCTGGCATTCTGATCCACCCTTTTCCTCTCCCAATGTTCTCAAGCATGCACATTTCTCTAATTGTGTCCTCTATCTGAGCCATCCATGATTCTCCTTTGACCAGCCTCTATTCCTTAACTGTGTCCAGGGTTTCCTGCAGGGTGTGTTTCGTGTCTGCAGCCACTCGGAGATATGATATATCCTGCAGCACATTGAACCTGTCTGCAATCGAGGGTAAGGCTAAGATGTATCGCACACTCACTACTGACACGCCCCTTGTGCATCATAGAATCATCGGCATGGCTTCATTCTGTATGCTCTCTAGTTTCACCAACTGACTCTTTGACACAGCGAGGAATCCCAATCCATACTCAGTTACTGAGAAAATTAGATGCTGACAGAGTATGAACAACATTCTTGACTTCATGTTCAATGCTGCCATTATCTTCAGTGCACCGAGTTACTTATAAGATCTCATAACAGCTGCTTCCACATGATTCTTGAATCCTTTTGTCGAGGGTGATTCCGAAGTACTTCAGTTTAATATTACTGCCATTTATTGTAAGATGTCAGCCTTAACAATCCTATTGTCCAGAGAGCACCAAAGCAGAGACAGACGAATTTTTTAAAATGACACTCCACTCCACTGTACAGCAGTCGATCACTTTATTAACTGTCTCCTGCAACTCTTGCACTATTTGCATGCTGTCTCTCCCCTGCCTATACATATACTAGCCTCTCACATATACTAGCTCAAGACATAGTGAGGTAGAGTGGCCAGTTTGTCTGTCAGTTTGCCTTTCCGTGTGCATATCCATTTCACCGACTGTTTTTCTGTCTGTTTTTAACATCATCATCATCATCATCATCATCATGATCATCATCTCATCATGATCATCATCATCATCATCATCATCATCATCATCATCATCATCATCATCATCATCATCATCATAATCATCATCATCATCGTGTGCCATGCCGGTAAGAGTGAGCGGTCATGTCTCGCCATCTCACTCTATCGCCAGAGACGTGGATCAGCTCAGAGTTCCTGTGTGATCCATGTCCCATGGTCAAGCCATCCATGCATTTACTCCTCTGCCTTCCTCTTACTCTTTTCCCCTCAATCTTGCCAGTTGCCGTCAAATTCTTCAATTTATTTCTTCTCTCAACGTGACCAAATAATTGTACTGCCTACTTCTAATTTATCTTATCAGTTTGCGATTTTCATTTGTTTCTTGTAGTACTTCGTCATTGGTTTTTCTGTCTGTCCATGGTATTCTTTCCCTCAGAAACCACATTTCCACAGGCATCAAATGTTTTTCAGCCTGTTTGCTCATTGTCCATGCTTCACGTCCATACAAAAGCACAGGTTCTATATAGCACCTCAACACTCTGGGTGGCGGGGTTGTGTGGGTAGGGGATTGTGTGGGTGGACTGGGGATGCAAGGGCGGGTGGGGAGAAGTGTATGGTGTGTGGGTTTGAGATATGTGTGCGGTGTGTTGGTGGGGGATGTGTGGGTGGGGGGGGGGGGGTATGTTTGAGGAGGTATGGGTGAGGATATGTGTGTGGGTGGGGGCGAGTGTGAGGTGTGGGGATGTGTGTGATTGATGTGGGGAATGTGTGTATGGGTGGGGGATATGTGTGAATGAGTAGGGATGTGTGGTGGTTGGGAGAAGTATGTGTGGGTGGTGGGGGTGTGTGGGTGGGAGATGTGAGCGTGGGTGGGGAATGTGTGGGTGGGGAGTGTGTGGGTGGGTGTGTGTGAGTGGCTTAGGGATGTGTAGTTGGGTGAAGGATGTGTAAGTGTCGGGGTGGGATGCGTGAGTGGGTATTGTTATCGAGAGATGTTTGGTTGGGGGTGGGTGGGGGGTGTGTGGGGGTGTGTGGGGGGGTGTGGGTGTGTAGTGGAGGATGTGTGGGTGAGTGTGTGTTATTGGATGGGTGGGGAATGTGTGAGTGGGTGGGGAGAGGTGTGTGGTATATTGGTTGGGGATATGTGTGAGGGTGGGATATATGTGTGTGGGTGGGGTATGTGTGTGTGGGTGGGGTATGTGTGTGTGGGTGGGGGATTTTGTTGTGTGTGGGTGGGGGTATGTGCGGTGGGTGGGTGATGGTATATGTGTGGGTATGGGTGGGGATATTGTGTGGTATGTGGGTGGGGGATATGTGTCTGGTGTGTAGGTGGGGATGTGTGGTGGTATGTGGGTGTGGGATATGTTGGTGAGGGATATGTGTGTGTGTGGTGCGTGGGTTGGGAATATTGAGTGGTAGGGGATGTATGTGATGTGCCGGTGGGGGATGTGTGTGGTAGGGGATTGGGTTAGGGCATGTGTGGGTAGGTGGAGGATGTATGTGTGGATGGACGGGTGTGTGTAAGTGGATTGGGGATATATAGGTGGTTAGGGAGATGTGTGTGTGTGCGTGGGTAGGGAGATGTCAGTTGTTGGGGATGTGTGTGTGTGTGGTTTGGGGATGTGTGAGTGGATGAGAGATGTGTGAGTTGGTGGGGGATGTGTATGCGTGGGTGGGGAATATGTGGTCTATGGAGGTGTGGCTGGGAAATGGGTGGTTGGAGGTGTGGGTGGGGAGAGGATGTGAGGGTTAGGATGTGTATGTGGGATGTGTGGGTTGGTAGGGGATGTTTGTAGGTGGCGAGTGTGTTTTGGTGGATGGGTGGGGAATGTGTGAGTGGGTGGTGAGAGGTGTGTGGTGTGTTGATTGGGGATATCTGTGTGGGTGGGGTATATGTGTGTGGGTGGGGTATGTGTGTGTGGGTGGGGGATTTAGTGGTGTGTCTGGGGGTATGTGCGGTGGGTGGGTGAGGATATCTGTGTGGGTATGGGTGGGGATATTGTGTGGTATGTGGGTGGGGGATATGTTTGTGATGTGTAGGTGGGGATGTGTGGTGGTATGTGGGTGTGGGATGTGTTGGTGAGGGATATTGTGTGTGTGTTGCGTGGGTTGGTAATATTGCGTGGTAGGGGATGTATGTGATGTGCCGGTGGGGGATGTGTGTGGTGGGGGATTGGGTTAGGGCATGTGTGGGTGGGTGGAGGATGTATGTGTGGATGGACGGGTGTGTGTGAGTGGATTGGGGATGTATAGGTGGTTAGGGAGATGTGTGTGTGTGCGTGGGTAGGGCGATGTCAGTTGGTGGGGATGTGTGTGTGTGGTTTGGGGATGTGTGAGTGGATGTCCGATGTGTGGGTTGGTGGGGGATGTGTGCGCGTGGGTGGAGAATATGTGGTCTATGGAGGTGTGCCTGGGGGATGGGTGGTTGGAGGTGTGGGTGGGGAGACGATGTGAGGGTTAGGATGTCTATGTGGGATGTGTGGGTTGGTGGGGGATGTTTGTGGGTGGCGAGTGTGTTTTGGTTGGGGGAACAGGTGAGGGCAGTGTGTGTGGTTGGGGGATGTGCGGGAGGGGGATGGGTCGGTTGGTGGGGTATGTATGTGTTCATGGGGGTGTGTGTGTATGTGGGTAGGTGGTGGTGTGTGTGTGGGTGGGATGATGTATGGGTAGGGGGAGATGGGCCTCATAACATGGTAATTTGTCTTGTTTATGTTCACAACATTCATTTCACAATGTTTATTTTTCTTCTTATGTAAATGTATAATGCTCTTGATGAACGTAAGACGAGTGATTGAAAGGGCCGAATGTAAAACGGGCTTGCGTGCCCAATTTGTGACCCTTTTATAATAAAGTTGATTTGATTTGATTTGATTTCTTTGTTGTAAATGACATCTTATTATTGGTCAGTACGTTTTCCATCTTGTAAAAGGCTGCCTTCGCAATGGCAATTCTTGTTCTAATCTCTTCAAGACATTTTCCATCAGATGCCATGACTGTTCCGAGATAATTGTACCGATTCATTTGCTTAAGAATAGTCTCATTTACTTGTATATTACATTGTGGTTTTTCGTTCTTTCTAGTGACGACCATAATCTGTGTCTTCTTACAATTTAATTCCAACCCTAGTTGTTCACTGTGTGCAACAACCGCATCTATTAAATTTCACAGATCCTGGTCGTTGTCTGCTATCAATACTGTAACATCTGCATATTTCGAATGTTATTGATGTTTCTTCTTCCAATGATGATTCCATTCATATACTCTACATTTCTGATAATATTTGCATTGTACAGTGGGGAAAAAAAGAAGATCTGGAGACTTACGCATCTCTGTCTCACACCTCTATTAATAGGCTGTATTGACCTACTTCATTATACATTGTTATGGCAGCTTGTTGTTTTCAGTATATAGTTTTCACAAGTCTGAGGTCTTTCCCATCAATTTGTAGATTTGCAAGCATCTCTATCATGTTGGCACGTCTCACTTTATTGAAACCCTTTGTGTAGTCAATACAGCAAAGGTGTAGGTCTTTGTTTACTTCTACAGAACTGTCTCGGCATATATACATCAATTACTGTACTCTTGCCTTCTACAAACCCATATTGTTCTTCCCCTATTTCGGGTCGTAGTTTCTTCCTAACTCTTTGCATAATTCTTAGCAAAGTCTTCGTGATGTGGTTCATTACACTAATTGTTCTATGTTGATCACATTCCAAGGCTCCTGATTTCTTTGGGATTGCAATAATTATAGAATTACAAAATTCGGGAGTTATGTCTCCAGTATCATATATTGCGTTCAGTAGTCTGGTGGTCTGGTCTATTCCATATTTTATACCGATCTACCTATCGTTTTATCCCTCCATCCTTAAGTCAATCAATCAGCCAGCTATCTTATCTTATCTTATCTTATCTTATTTTATCTTATCTTATCTTATCTTATCTCATCTTATCTTATCTATATGTCTGTCTTTCAGTCCGTCCTTCTATCTGTCTATCAGTCCATCTATCTGTCTTTCTGTCTGTGTTTGTCTGCATGTCCGTCTGTCTGTCTGTATGTCCGTCTGTCTGTCTTTCTGGCTGTGTATCTGTCTGTCCGTCTGTCTGTCCGTCTGTCTGTCCGTCTGTCTGTCCGTCTGTCCATCTTTCTGTTTGTGTGTCTTTCTGCTTGCCTGCTCACCAGTACTCTCATCAGTGCACCTATGTTTCTGTCTGTCTGTCTGCACACATGACTACCTGTCTGCTGGCATGTCTGTTTGTAATTCAATCCACTTATATGTATACGTGTCTGTCTGTATTTATACAATCCATCCAGTCATCAGTCCGTCCATTTGTCTGTCTGTCTGTCTGTCTGTCTGTCTGTCTGTCTGTCTGTCTGTCTGTCTGTCTGTCTGTCTGTCTGTCTGTCTTCTGTCTGTCGGTCGGTCGTCATGCCTACCTATTTGTCTATCTGTAAGCTTCGTGAAGATGATCAACTCTCCCTTAACAACACACCTACCTGGCACCTGTTTCCTGTGCGTAGATAGCGATTTCATCAACGCCCACATTCGACTTTTGTCCAAGACTTAACAGTGAAAATTGATTGTTGAAACTTGAAAAGACACCGCAGCAACATTGCCCACATCTTGGGGAATATCCACGTAGAACGTCAAGGACTCTCCTGGGATTAAATTTCCGTAGTCTTGCCCCTGTGAAAATAATTAATGTCCTAGAATGGCACGACGAAATGCCAAACGAACAATTGAAGTAGCTTAATATAAATCGTCGAAAATATACGGTGAACAAATGGCAACCCTTCGCAAAGACTACCTAAGAGAATTGTATAAGCAATCAGCAATATGAGAAACAGAGATGCATGCTACAACCCAACCACCATCATAAATAGCAACAGAGGTATACTATTATTTAATCCACAACAAATACTAGCAAGATGGGCAGAATACTTTCAAGAACTACTTAACCCGACACATAGCATAGAACACCTCACTTTTGTAGCCTAAAATCTGTGGAAAACAACAACCAAACTTCATTCCTGCAGACATAAACTCAGTTAGAACAATAAAAAACCACAACAACAACAACAACAAACAAATCACCGGGTCAAAATAAAATAAACACAGAAGCTGTTCAGGCTTGTGAAAAAACATGAGTTAAATGGCTGACGAGATTTTTAAATGTAGCATAGGAAGAAAGAAAAGTGCGAGAGGATTAGCAACAGGCAATAATAGTACCAATATGAAAAAAGAAAGGCAATATGAGAGAGTGCGAAACATACAGAGGTATATCACCCCTGAGCCATTTAGGGCAAATAGTACACAAAACTATTGGAACAAAGATCTAGACCCATAATTGAACAACAGTTAAGCAAAACACATTTCGGTTTCAGGAAAGGTAAAAGTTGCACTTATGCACTATTCACACTTACACAAATATATGAAAAATAAACTATCGAATACAGTGACCAGCAGGAATATTGTGTTTGTAGATCAGAAAAAGGCTGTCGATAGAGTAGACAGATACAAATTATGGACCAGCCTTGAAGACTACAGGATACAAGGACAGTTGCCAGAAAGCATCATAGACATGTATCACTCGGTACACAAGAAGATTTATCAGACGTGTTCACATTCACATGGTGTCACGAGGTCAGCGTGGCCGAATGGATAACAGCGCACTCTCTTAAACTTCCGGTGTGCTGATGGCAAGTTAGCGGGTTCAACCACTACACTGGTCAGTTGGACTTAAATGTTAAATTCTAGTCCCTGTCCTGGGGATGTAAATTACAAGTGCCTCTGAAGTCGGAGTGGATTCGTCTGATAGCGAAGGACTCTGGTAATAGGAAAGCTATTCCACAAGTCAAACTCAGTCCATAATATTAGAAACAGAAGCAGTGTAAGGATTACGCATGAGTTCAACGCGAGAGAACGAATACAATGTATGTTGCCAATGGAAAGATGCATGTTCTTACACACGTTATGTTAACTTGTTAGATGGTATTGTGCTTCAGTCAACTACTTTCAGAGAAATAAAGACTAGAAATACAAACATCCCTCTGACGCGTCTCCACCTTGCCGTGGTAGAGGGGCTTGCGTGTTCTAATCCCTAGAGATATGCCGACCGTAGCACAGCTACATGTCGGACAGGTCTAAGGGATAGGAACCAGACCAAGAGCAGACACACACCTGCTGCTCTACAGGTAGACTGAGGACAGGCAGTCAAAGTCCGAACCAGGCGCACGATACCACAACATTCTTGGTCCAGACACACTATTCTAAGGCTCTCTGCTGAGGGATGTGGCTGAAATCCTCTAAGCCAATATCCCCGCATGTGAGAGCTGGGCCGATACTCACTCACATGCAAAATGGAGGTGAGATGCTGAGCCTACTACATACTCAGACACTTTTCTGAAGGTTCTCACCCGAGGGGTACAAGGGATCCCCCGGATAGAAGGGCCTGGCCGTTACTCGCTCTCTGCAGCAAGGAGGTAAGGTGCTGAGCCGGCAGCACGTGTAGCCTACCTCGTGAGCGTTACTAAAGGTGAAAAAGCGTCCCAGTCGCACGCAGTGGTTACGATGGAAGTCGGTACTAGAGCTTATTGAGTGAGCGAAGTCAAAGGAGAAAAACGTCTCATAACACGAAATGGAACGCTTGGCTGGCGAATCAATTACGTGGAAGTCCGAAGCGAAAGCTTGCCGAGATGATGTCTCATTAAAACGAAATGGAACGCTTGGCTAGCGAGTCCATTACGTAGAGTTCTGAAGCAAAAGCTTGCTGAGTGGTGGTCACCTACAAACTAAGGTGGCAAAAACGTCTCATTAACATGAAATGTAACGCTTGGATAGCGAATCCATTACGTGGAAGTCCGAAGCGAAAGCTTGCTTAGTGTATGTCGTCTGTAGTAGACTGACCGTTCCTGATTTGCTTGGGAAGCGGACAGTGGCGAACGAAACACCCAATACATTGAAGTGAGGAATTAAAGTAGCCATGAGCAAGACGTTGCGTTTCCTTGGATGAACCCAGTCTCACAGCGCTATGTACCGGCTCTGCAATTATGGAAGCCTCCTTGGATGACTGGGAATGCCTATTGTCTGCCCCTGCCTTCCTTTGAGAGTGACCGTGATTCTTTGGCCGTTTTAACTTGACCAGCTGAGATGTGGACGACACCACAACAGAATGTCCCTCGAAAGCGCCAGAAAGGCCAACCTGATAAAAAAATATGCCCGCCAAAGTCGGATGTGCTGGCCTAAGGGTGGCAAATAAAACTGGCACAACGCAAAACCGTCCGAGTAAAATGTCCCTCGTGTCCGGAACAAGATTTTGTCTTCCGGCCGGAACAACTCTGACTATCTTGTCTTCCGGTCGGAACAGCACTGGCTATCTTGTCTTCCGGGCACAGCGTCCGTACACGTCCGGTCCGAAAGCTCGCTGAGTGAAGTCGTCTGCAGACTGATCGTTCCTGGTTTGTGCGAGGAGCGGCCCGTAGCGAACGATATGACCAATACATTGGAGTGAGAATTTAAAGTAGCCATGAGCAGGACGTGGCGATTCCTTGGGTGAGCCCAGTACTAGAGCATTATGTGCCGGCTCTGCAAATATGGAAGCCTCCTTGGATGGCGGAAAATGCCCATAGACTGCCCCTGCCTTCCATTGAGGGCTGAGGGTGAAGTCTTCGACCGTTCTAACTTAACCAGCTGGGATGTCGACGGTGCCACAACAGTGAGAGTCCCCCAGGAATGCAAACCTGAATAAATAAAGCATGCAAAATTCGGATGTGTTGGCCTAAGGGTCTTGGCCCAAGGGTGCATAACAAAACACATCGCAATTACGTCTGGAAAACAAACCCACTCCAGATGAACGCAGAAGAAGAAGAAGAAGAAGAAGAAGAAGAAAGAGAAGAAGAAGAAGAGAGAAGAGAAGAAGAAGAAGAAGAGAGAAGAAGAAGAAGAAGAGAAGAAGAAGAAGAAGAGATGAAGAAGAAGAAGAAGAAGAAGAAGAAGAAGAAGAAGAAGAAGAAGAAGAAGAAGAAGAAGAAGAAGAAGAAGAAGAAGAAGAAGAAGAAGAAGAAGAAGAAGAAGAAGAAGAAGAAGAAGAAGAAGAAGAAGAAGAAGAAGAAATACAGAGAGAACGCATAAAACCAGTGTACTAACCCAGTTAGTGAGACCCAAGAAGTCTTGAACAAGTTTCCAGAGATGAGAATCGAAGCTTCCCCAGACGCACTCCTCCATGGCCCGCTGCTGAATTTTACCGTCACCGTGTAATGATACCCTATGGGTTAGAAACAAGATTCTAGATAATTCTTCTCCGTAACGAAACAATCAAGTGCTACAAAATGTAATTGCATATTTTGCTATAAAACATGGCAACTCTGCTGAATGCCGGAAGCATAACAGCACAGAACATTATTTACTGGAATGCAAGGAATATTAATACAAAAATAAAAGATACCCATAATTAACTATATGGCTGACTGCGATAACTGGCACCTGGCCGTGTTGATAGACAATAGTTTGTAAAATAGCACAAAAACTGGATGGGATTTAGAAACCATGTGTTACCCATGCAGCATGATCCCTCTCTCGGTCTGCTTAGATTACTCTAGTAAAGGCAACACCAATGCGTATGCACCAAGACAAGCTGCAGAATGCTCTAACTGCCCGTCTGTCGGAGCTTCCATCCTAGACCAGTCGCTGATTAAGGTTCAGGGCCTGGTCTGCCCGATCATGACATTTATTCTTTAGTTTGCGATTCCTCGCACTAGGATAAGGCATGTACCCTCCCAATAGCGCTCCTCCGTCCGAAGTCGTTGGCACATTGTGGGGTGTTGGTTTGATAAGCACAGCTAATAATTCGGCGCTAACAGAAAGCAGATAGTACCGTCTTCTTTCATACAGTAGTTCAGTCATATCTGACTGAAACTTGACTTTCATTCAAAGCAATAAGACAATGCAAATTACAACATATCAAAGATAGTTGCATGTCCTTTACAGGAGAACGTAGTCAACACCATTATTTTTTGGCTGTTTGTGATTTCTCAGGAAGTTTACTTTCAGTAGTTTGCAATTGGTTTCTGAACGACCGTCACTTTTACCATTGAATGAAAACCAGCGCACGGGGTTGCTTCCATATAGTATACAGCTGTGTCTCGACACAGCGCCATTCCATAGTTTTTCATCATTATGCAATAAGTTACTGTCATTGAATGTAAGAATGATAGTGCTGAAGTGCTATATAGAACCTGTTTTGCTATATGGCAGTGAATATTGGAATGTAAATGAACAAATTAGGAAGAACTTGGAAGCAATAGTAATGTTGTTCCTAAGACGAATGTTGCGAATTCCCGGGACTGCCAGAGTAACTAACAACGATTGCCTGAAAGAGGCTAATGAAACTAGAACATTATATACAAGAATAGGAATGAGACAAACAGCTTTCTTTGATCATGTGATGAGAAGAGAGGCATTAGGAAACATCGTGACGACTGGAGAGGTAGAGGAGAAGAGAGGCAGAGGTCGACCGAGAGAAAGATGCTGGATGGATTGAGACGATGGCAGTGGAGGAATATATTCGTTGCTGATATGTTAAATCGTCTCGCGGTGATCCAGAATACCAAACACCGAATATATTTGGAGAGACATGGACGCCACTCCAGGTGGCACAGCCAAGTAATTAACTAACTATTTAATTAACTAATCAACCAGTTAACCAGTCAACCAACTGACCAACCAACCAGCTAACCAACCAACTACCTAACTAACCTAACAACCATCTATGTAACACATGGATGTGAGACAAATAAATGGAGACTTACTACAAAATGGCGCCTCACCGCCGGTGCTCAGATAGTATGAGACCTTCTGCCCTGCAGGAGGCTTGTATTTGTCTGCGTGGAATCCCATACGTGAGCAACCCACACCGCCGCAGGTTTGACACAGATTTTTCTAGAAAATGACAATTATTTCACGCAGAATTGCATTAACTAAGATCATACATGGACATGCAGTGACACTGTCAACACACATATAAACACATAGGTTGTCATTGTCTACAAGTCTACAAACACAAAGGGTGACATTGCCTTCATAAATAGAATTGTCTACAAATCTACAAACAATTATCATTGTTTAAAAGCATAGTGACACATACATCGACAAACATGCAAAAACACAGAATGACATTGTCTACAAACATACCGACACAGACAGTGACAAACATACAAACATATATATTGTCATTGTCTAGAAATCTACAAACACAAAGTTTGACATTGTCTATAAGCATACATACACAATCAGTGACAATTCTATAAACATTCATACGCATACAGTGACAATTATATAAACATTAAAACACATATTGTAAAAATTATATACAAACACGCAAACGTTCAATGAGAGTTATATAAATATTCAGACACGTACTTTGACAATAATATAAACATACACAAACATACAAAGACAATTATGTGAACATTCAGACACGTACCAATGAAAATACTATAAACTCACAGGCACGTACAGTGACACTTCTATAAACATACAGACACATGAAGTGACAATTATATAAACATTTAGATACATACAACGTCAATTCTATAAACATTCAGATACATGATATGTCTATTTCCTCTTCTTATCCACCCCCTGCACCTGTGTCCGGATCCATATTAATTACAGCAGGTGCGTTAGCGAATTTGATAGAGAACTGCGCTGATGGTGTTTGTCCATCAAGAATGATGATGAGCATTCATTTCGTCCAATGGGATTGAACGTTTGGAGCCGTGTGTTCTACGATGACTGGTAAGGCAATAGCTAAAGTTTGATGAAGAATGACTTGTGCGATGAGTTGGATTAAAGGGAGGAAGAGTTGCACAATTCGTCGACCACTCTCTCTCCTCTCTCTCTCTCTCTCTCTCTCTCTCTCTCTCTCTCTCTCTCTCTCTCTCTCTCTCTCTCTCGCCCGAATGCACCTGAATCCAATGACAAGACAAGTCATGACGACTGGAGACGAATACAGGTGCAGTGGATGACCTAGGGGAACTGCGTGCCTTGCCGTGCTCATTACGTTCCACAACGCTTTGCAGGTAAACGCCGTCTGGTCCATTGAATCATCAATGATTTCTTCCGCGCAGTCTGCCGAACCCTGTCTTCACATGCTGGGTAAGCATACCCTAGTTCACAGATTACTTTGACGTCGAATTGGTTACCCTGCCCTGATAATGTCATGAGGACGGTTGGACGCGAGTTCGACGCTTGGGCTCGTTGCGTGCGAAAGTGAGGGAATGATTTACACTTACTATTCCATGCATCAAGGCCTGAAAATCAGATGGTGCTTTCCCATTACATTTCCACAGCAGTGAACTACTTCGGGACAAAAACAATGTATGTGACTTGGATGGGTCACAAACTATGTGACTCTTGAGGTAGGGGTCGAAACGGGGTTGTCTTTAGAGCAATATAATGCCTATATCACGGATTTGTTGATAAAGCATGAATGACTCGGAAGTCTAGAACTAGAACTCGGAACTATAACCAGACATACTAAAAGAAGAAATTATAGAAGCCATCAGATTAGTCCCATTGAACAAATAAAAATGAACTAATTAAAGCAGCAAGAGAAGTAGGAACAGCTTGGCTACATAGACTATTCAACCATGTTTGGGTAGAACAACAGACACCACAAGACTGGGGAAACGCCATAATTATCCCAATTTGGAAAAACAAAGGCAGCAAAAGAGACTGCACACAATACAGAGGCATTTCACTGTTGAGTCATACTGGGAACATATTTTGCAAAATTCTAGAAAAAAGATTACGAACTACTTTAGAACCCCAGCTAAGCGAAACACAGCTTGGATTTAGGAAAAACAAAGGATGCACAGATGCCATTGTTGCTCTTAGACAACTTATAGAAAAATCAATCGAATTCAATGAAACACTCTACTTAGCCTTTGTCAACCAAGAAAAGGCATTCGATAGAGTAGTTAGAAACAAGTTGTGGCAAATCCTTAAACAATGTGGAGTGAGTACACATCTAACAAACCTATGTAGAAGTTTATACAACAACAGTGAATGCATAGTGAGAGCAACTGGAGGACACTCAGAACCCTTCACCATAAGATCTGGAGTACGACAAAGTTGTGGCCTGTCCCCTCTCTTGTTCATATCATATATAGACAACATATGTAAAGAAACCAGCCAAGCAGAGACAGCAAGAATGCCGCATGACGAGAACACAGAAGAAGAACCATCTGCAAATCTAACCATTAGAGAACTCCTGTTTGCGGACGACCAAGCACTATTAGCAAAATCAGAAGCTGAATTACAAGACCACATGAATAGTCCAAACGAAATGTGTAGGGAACATAATATGAAAAATAGCACAAGCAAAACAGAGGTAATGACTAAAGAAGAACAAACAACAACAATTCGCCCAAACGAACATCCCTTGAAACAAGTAAAGAGTTTCAAGTACCTAGGAAGTATAATATCATCAAATGGCAGATCATAAGACGAGATCGAAAATAGGTGCAATAAGGCAAATCAACTCATTGGACAAATGGCACCAATACTAAAGAACAAACATGTATCAATAACTACTAAGAAAGCACTTTACAACACAATCTTCCTGCCAACTCTATGCTACCAATGCCAAACCTGGACAATGACAGAAAAAGAGAAAAGAAAAATCACAACAACAGAAATGAGGTTCCTGAGAAGAATACTCAACGTATCAAGAAGAGATAAGATCAGAAATGAAGAAATCAGGACTAAAGTGGGGGTTAAAGCAGCACTAGATTTTTTATCAGAAAGCAACAAGTCAAATGGTTTGGCCATGCAAGTAGGTTATCAGTCAACAGCATACCACAACAAGCAATGATGTACAGACCAGATGGAAACAGAGGAAGAGGCCGGCCACGTAAACGTTGGACGGAGGGAATAGCAGAGTCCATGGGAATATCGATATATGAAGCCCATAATCGGGCACTCTCACGATGTTTATACTTCACCTCGACACCGCAAGGTACAAGAGGAACATGATGAGATGAGATGAGACTCGGAAGTCCAGTGTACGCGTGAGTTCAGAAAACTACGATAAGTAGATAATTGAAATAGGATCACGGAACCAGTAGCCGAGGAGTGACTTAGCAATGTGGAAAAATCTGTTCCAAAAACATAGCGACCTGTTCGACGTGGGAGTCTTGATATAGAATATTGAAGCATACGGTTCATTTTCAAATGTACTTGATTATGTATCTGCATGCATCCGGATGAAGAAAAAAATTTTAAAAAATGAAACCCAGCCCAAACAAACAGAATAACAATCTGAGGAACCCTGTCTGAAATGTTGCAGTGTCTGAATGTGGGTCACGAATGGCGTAGTCTTCGTTGATTAGATTCTGAAACTGCTCGATATTTTATTTCTCAGAATATGAGACTTGGTTATCTTTTTTCACATTCACCTACCTTTGTTACAATTGTACCTCATTTTTCTTTCTGCGGACAATCCGTCTGGATCCCGCTATGAAAGTCACGTGTGAAGAGTTTAGGTGTTTGCAAACGTATCATCTACACTAAATGAAAGAACAATCTACACCTAACGAACGTCCCATCTACACTTTACTAAAGCACCATCGCTAGTTTAAGAAAGTATCATCCCAAATTTTCGTAAGTACAATCTACACTTTGCGAAAGCACAATATGCACTTTACGAAAGTACTATCAAT
>JACEFZ010022286.1:0-125000 GCA_014155875.1 Cepaea nemoralis | reverse complement strand
CGTCGCCCTGCTACTGAGTAAGTGCGTGGCGTGAAACTGTGAGCTGTGAGTTTTGTGTGAAATGCTTTTGAATCTGCCCGATTTGTTTTGGAATGTGACTGCATGTTCGGAGCGATGGCAGCTGGCTATGTCCCAGAGTTGACCGGTTTTTCCTTATGCAGAAATGCGTGGCTGCTGGACTTCTGGTTGACTGCCACTACCATCGACGATGAACTGTAATTTTGTGGACTGTGTGGGTGAACATCTAGGAAAGATCCAGATGGGAAAATGACTGCCGATTCCATCAGAGATGAATTGGGTGTTTCGTGGGGGACTGGTGTGTTGACATTATGGTGGCGGCATTATACACAGTGTATCTGTGCGGGCTGTTGTTTGTCGAGACTCCTGTCTTTTCCACTTCTCACATTGGGCAATGGCGAGCATTTTGTGTGATATTCACTGGTACAGGAATGGAGCATAATGGATACGACCCGTTGCTGTGAAGTTGGAACCGCGACTAACTAACTAACCTCCATTGTATCCATCCATCATGTGCCATGCCGGTTAGCGTGGGCGTTCATGTTCTGCCATCTCACTCGATCAACAGAGTCGTGGATCAGTTCCGTGTTTCTGTCTCGACCATGCCACAAGGCCAAGCCATCCAGATACTTGTTTCTAGGTCTTCCCCTTGGTCTGTTCCCCTCGATCTTACCAGTTGTCACCAAGTTCTCCAAATCATTACTTCTCATAACATGCCCAAAAAATTGTGACTGTCTACGTCTAATGTCTCTGATCAGTTTACGATCTTCATTTGTTTCTTGAAGGACTTCTTCATTGGTCTTTCTGGCTGTCCATGGTATTCTTTGCATTTTCCTCAGAAACCACACTTCTACAGCCATCAGATGTTTTTCAGCCTGGCTGCTCATTGTCCAAGCTTCACATCCATATAAAAGTACAGGTTCTATGTAGCATCTCAACACTCTTTTTCTCGTTTCAATTGACATCTTTTTATTGGTCAGTATGTTTTTCATCTTGCTAAAGGCTACTTTTGCCATGGCGATTCTTGTTCTAATCTCTTCAAGGCATCTCCCATCAGATGTTATTACTGTTCCGAGATAATTGTACCTATTCACTTGTTGAAGAATATTCCCATTTACTTGTATATTACACTGTGGTATTTCGTTCTTCCTAGTGACGACCATAATCTGTGTCTTTTTACAATTTAATTCTAACCCTTGTTGTTCACTGTGTGTAACAACCGCATCTACTAAATTTTGCAGGTCCTGTTCATTGTCTGCAATCAAGACTGTATCATCTGCATATCTAATGTTATTGATGCATCGTACCCCAATGTTGATTCCTTCCATATTTTCAATATTTCTGAAAATATTTTCACTGTACAGGGAAAACAGATCTGGAGACATTACACATCCCTGTCTCACACCTCTCTTAATAGGCTGATATTGGCTTACTTCATTATCAACTCTTATGGCAGCTTGTTGTTTCCAATATATGTTTTTTACAAGTCTAAGGTCTTTCCCATCAATTTGTAGATCTTCAAGCATCCTTATCATCATGTCTCACTTTATCAAAGCCTTGTTAGTCAATAAAGCAAAGGGTAGATCTTGTTACTTCTTAGAACTTCGATTACGTTTCATATTACACAGATTTACTGTCCCTTCCTACTACAACCACTTGTTCTCTCCTATTCAGGTTGATTTTCTTACTCTTTGCATGATAATTCTACAATTTCGTATGTGCTCATTATACTATGTCGATGTTGATCATTCGCTCCTATTTCTTTGGATTGCAATAATACAGAATTCCATAACTAGAGGTATTTTCAGTATCAATATTGTTAAGCGATGGTACTTTATCTATCATTCTCTAGCATCTTTATCTATTCCATATTCTTCTCCATTGTATACGAGCTCCAATTAAACAGTCATGACAGTTAACAACATTTATGGCAATATCGCCTGTGGTTCCACCTGGCATAGTTTCGATATCATCTAGGCCAGTGGTTCTCAACCTTTTTTGGCCCGTGCCCCCCTTCACCATATTTTTAGGACGTCATTCCCCCCCTCCCCCATCACCATATTTTTAGAACGTCATTCCCCCCACCCCCTTTTCGTATTTTCTCCCTAAAAATTTCCCCCTGCCCCTACACAGTATACGTAATAATTGAATCTAAATTTAATAGCACATACTAAAACAAGTCTAGACGTCCACACAAAACGTGATTTGTGGGTCTACCTACTTTATGAAATGAATTTTAGAAGGGTGAGACGTACAGAACCGTAAAGTATGAAGGGAAAAACAAGATCAAGTAATCGGTTCTTGTATTAACGCAATCTTGAAATAATCTTCATTCCCCCCCCCCCCCGGAAACCCAAAATTCCCCCTTGGGGGGGGGGGGGGAATTCCCCACCGGTTGAGAACCACTGATCTAGGCATTCGTCATCACGGAACCATTTTCCATAGCTGCCATCTTTAACTTTCCATACCACAATGTCTGCTACACTAACCTTTCATTGTTCCGTCTCTCAACAATACATGGGTTCTCTCGAAGTCTGTCTAATATAACATTTTTTGCGTTGTCCACCCCTAGCTCACTAAATCGTTTCACATCCGCAGTAGCGTCAATTCTCCAATCAAAAGTGCCTGTTATAAAATTGCTCTTTCTTAAAACCACGTCAACATTACTGATCTCTTGAATACCATCTACCACATCGACTTTCATAGTTCCATATCACTTAACACGAACATTCTGTATAATTACAGCACAACTGGTTTTCTGCTGACCAGTCAAATTTCCCAACCTACTGGAGATAAATCGTCTGTCCCCTAACCTACTAGACACTGTTGTTTTAGACAATGAATATGGTCATCGACCAGTATGGTCACTGCTAAGAATGATCGTTTAATATCGTTTAATCGTTTGATCAACATCACGGCACACGGTTTTAAACCCATAAGTGCTCCGTTTTCCTCCTAACTCAAACCTGAGTCTAGAGAAACTCAGCTCAATGCACGAACTCCGTTGCATCGGCGAGGATCCTGAAATACTTTGGGTAGATTTTTAACTCGAAATTTTGCCCGGGCAGCGCTGTTAGGCTACTCTTTTTCGATTTCCAACTGCCAGGGGATTTTTTACGTGCGCAACAATACACACGGACGTCCGATCTCACTACCCAGAGATCAGGGGAAAGTTTGTTACTGGAAGTCCAGGTGGAATTTTTAAATAAATCCCGGTCCTCTCCGGGACCTGAACCCGGGACCTCCAGCACTCGAGGCGGACACCATACCTCGAGACCACTCAGCCCCCTGCTAAGAATGATTTCAATGACAAACGACCTTCTTACAGTTGCCTATAAAATTATGATTCAATACAAATGAAAACTGGTCAGGAGTAGTATGAGTTTGTGGAAGGACAAGGGACAAAATAGGCAAGATGTACATTCCATCCATCATGTGCCATGCCGGTAAGCGTGGGCGGTCATGTTTTGCCATCTCACTCGATCACCAGAATCGTGGATCAGCTCTGTGTTTCTGTCTCGACCATGCCACAAGGCCAAGCCATCCAGGTACTTGTTTCTAGGTCTTCCCCTTGGTCTTTTCCCTTCGATCTTATCAGTTGTCACCAAGTTCTCCAATTCATTTCTCCTCATAACATGCCCCAAAAAATTTTGACTGTCTCCGTCTAATATCTCTAATCAGTTTACGATCTTCATTTGTTTCTTGAAGGACTTGTTCATTGGTCTTTCTGGCCGTCCATGGTATTCTTTGCATTTTCCTCAGAAACCACATTTCTACAGCCATCAGATGTTTTTCAGCTTGACTGCTCATTGTCCAAGCTTCACATCCATATAAAAGTACAGGTTCTATGTAGCACCTCAACACTCTTTTTCTCGTTTCAATTGACATCTTTTTATTGGTCAGTATGTTTTTCATCTTGCTAAAGGCTACCTTTGCCATGGTGATTCTTGTTAAAATCTCTTCAAGACCATCCTCCCATCAGATGTTATTACTGTTCCGAGATAATTGTACCGTAGTCACTTGTTGAAGAATATTCCCTTTTACTTGTATATTACATTGTGGTATCTCGTTCTTCCTAGTGACGACCATAACCTGTGTCTTCTTAACATTCAGTTCTAACCCTAGTTGTTCACTGTGTGTAACAACCGCATCTACTATGTTTTGCAGGTCCTGTTCATTGTCTGCAATCAAGACTGTATCATCTGCATATCTAATGTTATTGATGCATCGTCCCCCAATGTTGATTCCTTCCATATCTTCAATATTTCTGAAAATACTTTCACTGTACAGGGAAAACAGATCTGGAGACATTACACATCCCTGTCTCACACCTCTCTTAATAGGCTGATATTGGCCTACTTCATTATCAACTCTTAAGGCAGCTTGTTGTTTCCAATATATGTTTTTAACAAGTCTAAGGTCTTTTCCATCAATGTGTAGATCTTCAAGAATCCTTATCATGTCGACATGTCTCACTTTATCGAAAGCCTTTGTGTGGTCATTAAAGCAAAGGTGTAGATCTTTGTTTACTTCTATAGAACGTTCGATTATGGTTCTCAGTATATACACAGCATTTACTGTACCCTTGCTTTCTGCAAACCCACATTGTTCTTCTCCTATTTCAGGTTGTATTTTCCTCCTCTTTGCATGATAATTCTTAAATAAATCTTCGTGTTGTGACTCTTTAAACTAATTGTTCGATGTTGATCACATTCCAAGGCTCCTGATTTCTTTGGGATTGCAATAAATAAAGAATTACATAATTCGTGAGGTACATTGCGAACACTAATAAAAAGATCAAAATAGAAGAGGGAAGTCTTAACCAAGTGGATAATTGTAAATACCTAGGGACATTTATAGAATCCAAATGACAGGTACATAAAAGAGCTTAAGAACAGAAACGGCAAGCAAAAGCTGTATTTCAGAAAATGAAAAAAAAAAAATATCTTATGGAATAATTCTCTTTCATGAAAAATAAAAATTAAATTTCTTTTTATTGTTTCCATATTGAATGTTTCTTGTAGATATTTAATTTTTATTTTGACGTGACACCCGATACATTTACTCTCGTGTGTTGGCACCTTCCTGTGATTTTGTAGCAAATATATTTATTAGCTTAGAAGAGTACTTAAACACCTACTTACCACGTTACATAATTTAATGAATTTGAACCGCCCATTCCCCTCCCCACCTGCACACCGCCCGTCGCCACGCGCCCATCGCCTCTCCCCACTTCACGCACCCACCGCTCCCCCCCCCCCCCCCCCCCCCCCCATACACGCACCTTCCTTGCCTACAGGGATGGAACTAAATCCTTCATCATCTTCACGCGAAAATGCCGATAAGCGTTGTGGTCCTGTTTCGTGTCTCTCTTGATCACCAGTGTCGTGGATCAGCTCCGTGTTCTTGTCTCGACCATGCCACGTAGCTAATCCTTCTAGATATTTGCTTCTCTGCATTTCCCTTGTGTTCTCTTCCCCTCAATCTAGACAGTTGTCACCAAGTTCTCTTTTTTATTATTTTTCTTATAACGTGTCCAAAAATGTTGACTCTCTCCGTCTAATTCCTCTAATCACTTTTCGGTTGTCATTTGTTTCTTGTATTACTTGCGCATTGGCTTTTCTGCTTGTCCATGGTCCACCTTCACTAGATGTTTTTTTCCAGCTTGTCTGTTCATTGTCCACGCTTCACATCCATACAAAAGTACAGGTTCTATTGAGCACTTCAACTCTTTTTCTCTTTGCAATTGACAGCTTGTTATTGGTCAGTATGATTCTCCGTCTTGCAGAAGACTACATTCGCCAAACTGATTCTTGTTCTAATCTCTTCAAGGCACCTCCCATCAGATATTATGACTGTTCGAGATGGTTGTACCGATTAACTTGTTTAAGAATATTCTCATTTACCTAACTATTACATTGTGGTATTTCTTTCTTCCTACTGACGACCATAATCTCTGTCTTCTTAAATGTAATTCTAACCCTAATTGTTCATCGAATCATTACCACACCACAATTCGTGTTCCCTCAGGAGTGTTGGTTGTTCCCTCCTGGTATCGGTTGTTCCCTCTGGGTGTTGGTTATTCCCTCTGGGTCTTGGGTGTTCCCAGTCTCCTAGAAGATCACCCACCAACTAACCAGTCCAACTAATTAACCAACCAACCCACCCACTAACCTTCATACCAACTAACGAACCTACCAACCATAATAACCAAATTGCTAGCCCCAATGCTTCTTTCAATTGCAATGGTGAACGAATAAGAATCGAAAGAGTTCGATGATTGACAAAATACTAGATTCCACACTTGGTAGCAACATACCTTCGAAAAGTCCACTTTTTGATATTACAGGGATCCGACTTTTATTCAACAAATTAAAACTTACAGAGTCCACACTTGCTTTCTACATACCTCTGACAAGTCCACTCTCTAATATTTCAGGAATAAGGCTCCGATCACAGCCCGGCTGATCGTGCCCACCATTTGGGAAGAAATTAACATGGCCAATCTCTGTCTTGGTACCTAAGTTAATACATGCGTAATAATTCACCATGAGAAAACAATAGCATACAGATACAATGGATGGCCAAGTGGCTAACAATGTCGGAATCTCTTCTGGGAGTCCGGGGTTCGAATTTTCGCTAAGGCGTGGAAAAAGAAAACCCCAACCTGCACAGTTTGTGGCGACTGCACTAGGCCAGGCAATCTTAATTCCTTTGGCTCAAGACCCCTTTGTCCGACACCACAAGGTACTTTGGCAGTAGATGACAGTTGTTAACACTGATCAAGCAGAAACTACTGTAGGAGTGTGCAGTTACAGAACGGGTTTAGGAAGTGAGGGGACCAGCTCGTTTTAATGTCGTTTTTCTTTTGAAGAGAGAATTACGGGAAGAGTTTTATGATGTTGATTTGATATTATTGCCATATATGGTTGAAAGTAAACCCAGACCAACTGACTGGACATAATGAAAAGGCACGTCACTGCAAGATTTTCATTGAGTTGTTTTGTTGAGTCAAGGGCAGGCATCACAACGGTTGAGCACACGCATTCTGTCTTCATCTTCAACAACCAGCTAAGTGTTCGAATACTCATGTATCAGTTGCAATCTGATTATGTGTCTCTCTGGCCTTTTCTTGGAGAACTGATTGTTGGAAAGACCCTCTAGTCATTCCCTGCCGCAACTTTCTCTCCAGGACGTGATGGTGTATCTGTTCTTCCACACTATACACTGGACCCAAAGGATGCTCACTATCTTTGATGTTTTAAAAAAAGGAAGCATGTCTGTATTCACACTTCTCAGCATGCCTTGAGAGTCCGTTACAAGCACGACATGTGTGTCCTGTTTGTCTTCCAGCCAGTCAGAGACTGAATGGAAGCGCAATGACGTTTCTGTTTTCTTCACTGGTGCACTCCTACTCTTGATAGACGGTGCGTTAATGCCCGCTAGTGGTTACTCACAGAGAGTGCCTGACTGCTCACAAGGCCAACAGGGTCATACGCACTCTGCGTCTGACTGACGGTTGACTCGTCTCTGATATATATTCGTTGCTGATATGTTAACTCGTCTCGCATTTAAAAGCTTCTACAGGCTCGACACAAAAAGGGAGCCAAAAATACTAAATAAAAAGTCCTTATAAGGACTATAACCAGTCAAGCCAGACGAGCCAGGAGCCTTCACCAACAATGGAAATCACAAGAGAAGACGGGTACAAAGGACGGCCGCCGACCGATTCCCCCAGCTGAGGTCACAGACACAAACCAAAATAACCAGTCGGAGATAGGACTTACTCGTAAGAGCGCACAAGACAATAATTAGGGTGAATGAACCCACAAAAACCACGGACCTCAACAATAACTACAGCTGAGGAAGTAGGTTGAACGAGGCCGAATTTGGAATTTTTGTTTTGAAAATTGGAATTGAAATTGGAATAACTCGTCTTTATCAAATGTAACTATACTCATGACATGAGTTCTTTCTCTGGGTTCTCCACTCCGTGGACTTGATGATGAGCTACACATTCAGAACAGCAATTATTATTAGTTACCTTTAACTGTCACTGGCTGCTTCTGACCACACGCAAACTATAATCGAGTGGAACACGATTCTTAACAATCAGCTCTGTCTTAATAAGTGTCGTCCCCGGGGTGAGGGGAATCAACACCCACATTCTTTTAACCCCATATCATTATCTTGAGGATCTCCTAGCTTTCTGCCTACAACACCCCGTCAGTCCTTGGATCTCTCTCTCTCACTCTCTCTCTCTCTCTCTCTCTCTCTCTCTCTCTCTCTCTCTCTCTCTCTCTCTCTCTCTTCTTCTTCTTCTTCTTCTTCTTCTTCTTCTTCTTCTTCTTCTTCTTACCACTGGACCATGCCCCCTCTCATTCTTTTCCAAAACATACTACACAACTCTAGCTTTTAACAAAATGACAAATTAATTTAATTAAAAAAAGTGTCAGGTATGTGCAAAGTGTGTGTGTAGAATGTCTGTTGTATAATCTAGTGTGTATGCAGAATCAGACCGAACAGCTCAGGATCATGTCTGCTTTCATCACAGTACCGGCCACACAACAGCACCATAGATCAAGTACAGAGGGGACCTTACCAAATGATGCGTCTCTCCAGCCAGGTGTCGACTTCCTCCCGTGGCTTTTGGTTAGTCCGGATGTCTGGTCACCAATGGTGGATGTAGTCCGATACTGACCATGAATCCGACACACACAGTGTAACTAACATGTCACTAAAAGTCTTGTACAGTAAAATAAATATTTACTGTCACTTTGAAAACAAAATGTTAATAGTTAATTTCTCACCGGAATTCACCGTTTGGAAAACACAATGTTAATTGTTAAGTTCTCACGGGAATTCACCATTTGGAAAACACAATGTTAATTGTTACTTTCTCTATATAAATACTATTGTTTCTGTTGCTGGTGGTATTGTAAGTATCTTCACTCTAATGTGATGAGAACTACCACTGAGGAATGACTCTTAAATGATCATCGGTTCCTGCTCAGCAGAGGCCATGTTCTTGCAGACCCTCTGGGTTATGGGCCCAGTGCAAAAGCCGCTAAGTAAAATCTGCCTTCAGTGATCGAGCCATAATTTTCTTCTTTGACTTGTCTCTAGCTTTTTGGAAAACAGTGGAACCTGTTGAAGAGAGAACACACCCGGTGAGAGCAACCCGATTCCGACCTTCATTAGGTGAGTGTAGGCAGACGGCTGCACTCAGATATATAACAGAGAACTAAACTCTGTCATAAGGCAGAGGAGCTCATCACATCGGTCTGAGTCATGGTAAGACAAGGAAAGACTAAAGGAAAAGCGCAGATATCCAGTACATACCCTACTGGAAGATCCTACCATTTTACATTTCCCTTATTCCCCCCCCCCCCCAACCATCCCCAATCTCCCCGAATACCATCCCTCCACCTTGTTCTTACCTCACTGAGTTAATTGATATCTCACACTAGCTAGTTTAAGCAATGCGATAGCCTACTGCTGCCGACGGTCCTATAATAAGTTCTCACAACGCAAATTACTACACTCGACTCCTAAGAATCATCTAATTTGGGTCTATTTAATTAAATACCATATATTTATTCCCGTCTGAAATCGAGACTGCTAAATCACACAATGGACAAATGTCCGCCGAGGTAAATCAACATAAGACACTGCTCTTTCCATAAACAGAACATTCATTCATTCAGTAGCATGTCCTTTGCAGAACCTCGCTCCCATAACAACCTTCCGGAAAGCTTCTCGATCACAAGCAAGATGTCCCGCGTCTGATACACCCATCTGGAGATCATCCGCCACATCCTGCACCCATCTTCTCTTTGGCCTTCCTCTTCCTCTCTTCCCAGGCATATACCCTTCCATTATTGTTCTCTCCAAACTTTCGTGACGTTTCAAGTGACCAAAATACTTCAATTTTCTTTGTTTTATCGTCTTTAATAGCCATCCCTCCTCAATATTCAACTCTTGAAGTATGGATGCATTTGTTCTTTTCTTTACCCAAGATATTCTTAGAACTCGTCTATAACATTTATATTCAAAGGCGTTTATGCGCTGTTCAACTTGTTTAGTAAGTGTCCATGTCTCACAGGCGTATGTTGCAATGGGAAAGATGCATGCTCTTAAAAATCTAATTTTTGTAGTTCTGTCTGTCCCACTCCATAATTTATTCATCTGCTTTAGTCTTTGAAGAGCAATGGACAGTCGCCGTTTAATTTCTTTCATTGTGTCACCGTTATTGGTAATCAATGACCCAAGATATTCAAAATTTTCCACCACCTCCAATTTTCCCCCATTAATGTATATTTCTTTCTCCATAGTAGTTTTATCTGTATGCATTATCTTTGTTTTTGCTATGTTAAGATATAAGTTGTGATTTTCACTATTCAATTGGGTTGAGGCTATTAGGTTTTCTATGCCATTCTGTGTTGTGGATAGTAATACTGTATCATCAGCATATCGAATCTCTGGTATGTCATGACCGCCGATATTTAGGGCATCATATGGCTATCTGTTTATATCATCTCTTACATTTCTCATTATATTTTCGGCGTACAGGTTAAACAAATAGGGTGACAGCACGCAGCCCTGACGGACTCCTTGCTTGATGTCAAACCAATCTGATGCCTCGCCATCTATTCTAACTGCTGCTTGTTGGTCTAGATATAGCATTTTTATGAGATGTACTACATGTGATGGGAAGCCCATATTCCTCATGATTTCCCAAAGTTTATGATGTTGTACACAGTCAAATGCCTTTGAATAATCCACAAAACATGAGAATAGGTTTACATTAAATTCTCTGCACTTCTCTATTATTAAACGCATGTTGAATATGTGATCTCTTGTTCCTCTTCCTTGTCTAAATCCAGCTTGAACCACGTTAATCTCTTCTTCCATTTTCTTACTAAGTCTTCGCATTATGACTTTCAGTAGAATTTTACTTGCATGACTGATCAGGGCAACAGTTCTATAGTTGGTGCATAATTTCAGGTTGCCCTTTTTAGGTATTGGAATGAAGATAGTTCTCTTCCAATCTTTTGGCCATATACCATATTTCCAAATCTTTGTACATAATGCATGATATATGTGTATGCTTTCTTCTCCTCCCGCTTTAATTAGTTCAGCTGGTATCTCATCACATCCAGGTGATTTACCATTCTTCAGATTCTTTATAGCCCAAGCAATTTCATCTAATGAGGGTTCAGGTTCTGTCTCTACTGTCATTGGCTCATGTATCTCATTCATATCCTCACTGTCACTCATATCATACATTTCACTGCAGTACTCCTGCCATCTTTCTAGAATTTGTCTAGATTCTGTTAAGGTATTTCCCATCTTGTCACAGATAACATTCAATTGAGGTTGAACATTTCTTGTCAATAACTTCATTTCTTTGAACATTTCATAATCTCTTCCAGCCTTATGATATTGCTCTATTCTGGTACATCAATCTTGTATATATTGATTTTTGTCCTTTCTTGTGTTCTTTCTTATTTCTCGAGTTAAAGATTTATACTTCATCCTGCGGTTAATTGATTCTTCTCCTTTCTGTTTCAGCTCCCTTCGTTGTTTTATTAATTCTAACGTGTCTAATGTAATCCATGGCTTAAGTTGCTTTTTCTTGGTCGGAATTAGATCTCTGGCTGCAGTTATCAAGATATCTCTAGCTTGTACTGCCAGTTCATCAGGTGTCATTTCTTCTTGTACAGACATCAAGACCCCAAAGCGATTCCTAACTTCTATGTTGTATGCGTCTGGTATGTTTGTGAGATCAAAACGAAGTGGCCTTGGTCCTCGGGTAAGCTTTTTGAGTTTTAATTTCAGATCTGCTTCTAATAACTGATGATCTGTATCACAGTCTGCACTTCGTTGGGTTTTTGCAGATGTTATGCTTGATCTCCATCTTCTATGTATTAAAATATAATCTATCTGATTTTTGGTAAAACTGTCTGGAGACTTCCATGTGAAGAGTCTTCTTGGATGTTGTTTAAAAAGTGTGTTGGCTATCGTTAACTCATTTTCTGTGCAAAATTCAATTAATTTGTCACCTGCATCATTTCTATTTCCTAATCCAAATTTTCCTAAAACGTGTCTCTCATTTTCAGCTCTGCCTGCACCTACTTTTGCATTAAAATCTCCCATTATTATTGCTATATCATTATGACCAATTTTATTTAATGTGTCTTGTAGTGTGTTGTAAAAATCTTCAATTTCGTCCTCCTCTGCTGCTGAAGTAGGTGCATATATCTGTATGAGAGTTGTGTTTTTTGGACGGCCTTTAAGTCTAATAGTGAGGATTCTATCACTAACTGGATTATATCCCATTAAAGTTTTTGCAGTTGTCTTATCTAAACAAAATGCCACTCCACTCTGGCCTCCAACATCTCTACCAGAATAAATGAAAATACTTCCATTTTCAGTTGTAAAATGTCCCTTGCCGCTCCAGCGATGTTCACTAATTCCTAAAATTTGAATGTTTAACCTCTCAATCTCATCACACACTACTTTAAGCTTTCCCTCATACAAACTTCTCACATTCCATGTTGCCATTCTCACTCTGTTTCTTAGTCTGACACAGGGGATTTCCTTGGTAAAATAGTCAGGATTAACTCCGTCATCACGATTACTAGTACTGGTCCCTGCGTCACACTCTTCCCCAGTGTTATCTGATCTGCCTGGCCTGGGGGTCTCGCCACCAGATCTCTTTCTTATTATGTTTTCTTTCATGGCTGTTATGGTTTCTTGGCAAGTTTTGCAGAAGGTAGTTTGCCATTGCTTTCCTTCTGGGCAGTGACTGTACTAGTCGGTGGCCATAGCCATTGTCTCCACTGATGAGATTATCTGCCTATCGCCGCAGAGTGCAAGACCATAACCAACAACAATCTGTCGGCTGCTCTCACATTCCATCCACCACCTGCTTCCATGGCTTCACGTAACCCTGATCGGGGGGCTAAACGGGTACTCCACCTTGCCCAAGGGTGTCCCGTAGACTACCGGAGGAAAGGAGGCGTCTTAAATCTCCTTTGATAGGGGATACCCCTACCCCGCTAACCGGATAAACAGAACAGGAACATCAAACACGTCCTTGTTGCCTCACAACATTCGGTCGACTCCCGCCAAAGTTGTTTGTCCAGACTGTTTTAAACTGTGTCTGAATGACGTCACTAGACGTCGAGAAGCTATATTTTTTTCTCTCCTTTTCCGACTCGATGTAAACAACCAGCCTGTGATCTGGAGAATCTTTTCCCCACAACAAAAGCTCTTGCCGATTCCCATCCGGACAGGCTGTCTCCAACATCAAAGAATTGCGGCTGCCGGTAGACGAATGGCGCGACAGTCTTTCATCAATCGACAACACATCAAAGAATGGCGGCTGCCCGTAGACGAATGGCGCGACAGTCTTTCATCGATCGACAACTCCAAGAATTATGCGACAAGGTCAAGCAACGCTGGATACATTTTCAGTGTATGGCAATCGCTACACCACAATACATATCAGTTATTCCACAAAAGATTCATAAATATACACAACAATAATCGTTGACTATTCTAAAAGTGCGGCATAGTATTAGCCATGCTCTGTGAAACAAGAACCCGGTCCGACACTGACCATGGCTCAAGCATAACTGATTTGAAGGTGACGTTTGGCCCTTTCGCAAAACGTCCCGAGCGCTTTTCACGCCACCGTGACCAACTCTCGTGACGGGTCACTTTGTACAATCTTGTCATACAGACCGCACTTTTCAGTGAATATTTCCATGGTCGGTAATATTATTAACCAGACCATGTCAGTGACTACCTCCACGTCTATTCTCAGACTAGATGTTGTGGTGTCATATGCCGGTTTCGTTGAAAATGCATTTGATAATGAGATGATACACTTGCATATGATCAGCCCCTGCGATATGGTCATCCCCGGCATATGGTCAGCCCCTGCATAAGGTCAGCCCCTGCATATGCTCAGCCCATTTATCGTACCGATGTCATTATTGCCATGAGAGAAATGTCGAGCGCGGAAGACTTTGACAGCAGTGAACCCACATTTATGTCCAGAATGAGAGACTCGAGAGAAAGAATTAACACAAAACGTAAATTGGGAAGAACGGGGGATCACGTCAACCAACACAGAACTGGTACTATTATCCGCCACATGTTGATGCATATGCTGATAGGTTTCTTTGTATTATCACGACTTACATTACAGCAGTTCATCGAACTCCAATGAAAGCGATTTGAAGCATTGCCATGGTCACCAGCTTGTGAATTCTAAAGAGAAATCCCTATTTTCTTTGGTTATTGAGCCAAGATATTGACAGTTTGGGCATCCCCCATTTGTCTGTGTTTATAGAACCAAGATAAGACTTTTGAGAGAACCAAGTGATGACTGTGAATCTACAACCATGGTCAGACTGCGAGAACAGAAAATAAAAATAGGTATGGCCAAACAAGAACACTACGCAGGAAGCCAAAGAAGATTGATAAACCAACACATAACTGGTGTCGTTAGCTGCGGGATTTGCTGAGGAGGGGATCCGAGCACTTATGGACTGAATGGTTCGATGTGCAATGAGGATAATCTGTCGACTAACATAGAGCCAAGATATTGACAGTTTCAGCAGCCCCTATTGCTGTGGTTATAGAACCAACATACTGACAGTTTGAGCAGCCCCTATTGCTGTGGTTATAGAGCCAACATACTGACTGTTTGAGCAGCCCCTATTGCTGTGGTTATAGAACCAACATACTGACAGTTTGAGCAGCCCCTATTGCTGTGGTTATAGAACCAACATACTGACAGTTTGAGCAGCCCCTATTGATGTGGTTATAGAACCAACATACTGACAGTTTGAGTAGCCTCTATTGCTGTGGTTATAGAACCAACATACTGACTGTTTGAGCAGCCCCTATTGCTTCAGTTACAGAGCCAAGATATTGACAGTTTGTGACATTGTCAATTTCTGCACTGAGGATCGGTGTTGCCGAATAGATAAGATCACTCTATCTTAAACTTCCTGTGTGCTCATGCCGAGGTAGCATGTTCAACATCTACACCGATCAGTTGGACTAAAATATTAACTTCTCGTCCTTGACTTTATGGACGTAAATTACAAGTACCTCAGAAGTCGGAATGGGTTCACCAGATGGCTCAGGACATTTGTAATAGGGAAGGCTAATCCATATGAACAAATGTGTCACGTGCACTTGAAGTAGTAACACGTGTGTGTATTACGCTTGAGTTCAAATCGACCGAACATATATAACATTTCTTCATTGTTGATAGTGATCTTTGGTTGGCATGTAGTTTTGTACGTATCCATTGTTGGTTTAGTCAAGTCCAGAAAAAAAGATGTTGATGTTTTCAGTGACTCTTCACAGACAGGATCAGTACTTCGTAATTTGTATCACTGTTTGAGAGGGAACAGTGTCATCTGACACGACAGACGCCATCTGTCTAATCGGCATGCATGTCTCAAATAAAGACATACATTCACATTTAAGAAATCACGTGTGTAACTGGACTTGCGCTATTATGGATAAATTTCCTTCTTAAAAGTTGTGATATGGCATTTCAATTCTCAATAGCAATACAAAAGAATATCTTTCAATTATCTAATTCAAAATTAAACATAAGGTCGGTGTCCATGACGCCTACAAATTTGGCATCTGTGTCGACCAATTGCACGCGGTTATCAACGCCCTGGATATAGCTCCCAGCCGGGTCATGGCTTGCAATGAAAATTCCCAGACATAATGTGATGAAACTAGTTCACCTACGAGTGCTAGTCACGGAATCACAGCTATGTGGGAAATGAACCAGTATAGGGCCTTGGGTATCACAGAAGATTTTCATCAAGATTCATTAATGCCGTTTTGTCTTCTAGTTCGAAATATTTCTACCCATGCATACACTTTCCCCTGACTCAGATAACTGCCTCCATACAGATCTATCATTCTTCTGTAGGCTTCACACGATTTCCCACCCTCTGACAACAAAAACGAGTAACGCCTCGCTGTTTTTCCACTGTAGTGAGGCAGCCAGATGTAATGGCTATTGCGCAGGTGTAATCTGCTGCAATCTCATGACACCTACATTTGGGTATTACTTAAAAGCCAGTTTGTGTCCTGAAATAAGAATTGCAGTTGTTTATACTATGCCATGCATTTTAAAACCATAATTCATGTTAGTTAATCACTTTCCCTAGTATTACAGGGCATTTAAAATGGTGGATGCCTCATATAAACATATATATGCACATTAAAGAAATCACGTTTTTAAGTAACTGAACATGCGCTACTGTGTAAACATTTCCGTTCTTAAAAGTTGTGCATGTGTCATTTCAATTCTCAATAGCAATACAAAGAAACATCTTTCAATTACCCAATATTAGATTGTCCAAATCGTCGCTGTTAATGACGTCAACAAACTTGGCATCTGTGTCATCCAATCCATCGCGAATGTCATCTTCCTGGTAGATGATTCTACCCGGGTCAAGGCCTGCAATGGAGAATTCATAAACATAATGTATGAAACTAGTTCGACTATGAGCGCTAGTGACATAATCATCCCCTTTGTTGGAAATGCGCCAATATAGGGCCCTGTGTGTCAGAAATGATGCTCATCATGATTCATTAATGCCGTGTTGTCTTCTATTTTGAAATACTTCTACCCATCTATACAGTCTCCCCAGTCTCAAACTACTGCCTCCATACAGAGACATCATTCTTCTGTAGACTTCACAAGGTTTCAAAACTTCTGATCCAACCCCCCCCCCCCCCCCCCCAGCCCCCAAAAAACAAACAAACAAACAAAACAAAAACGAATAACGCCTTGTTGTTCTTCCACTGTGCAAGTAGATAATAGGGCAGCCATTTGTAGTCCCTATTTCGCATGCGCCCACTGCTCGATCTTCACTATCCCTACATGGGATATTGCTTAAGACCCAGTTTGTGCCTTGAAATAAGATTTTCCACTATTCACATTATCCCATGCATCACATAACGTAATTCCTGTTACTTAATGACTTTCTCTGGTACTACGGGACATGTAAAATGGTGACTGTCTTCTGCAA
The DNA here is from genome assembly GCA_014155875.1 of Cepaea nemoralis. Classification (NCBI taxonomy): domain Eukaryota; kingdom Metazoa; phylum Mollusca; class Gastropoda; order Stylommatophora; family Helicidae; genus Cepaea; species Cepaea nemoralis. Next base: position 107,895 of record JACEFZ010022286.1, on the reverse strand, counting down.
GACGTTGCGCTAAACCCCAACCCTTGGTTGATTTACAAGAGAATATTACGCTTAATAAGTTTAAGTTCCACTGGCCGGCATAGATACTCAATCTAACAATAGGACAATACTGATGAACGTAATAGCGGAACTGAGAGGACCACGGCTAATCATTTGCTGCGTTTGTGGATCTGAGATTATTATTTAGGCCAAATTCTGCCTCTCCTCTTCTTCTTTTGCGTTTGCTTCAGGTCATTCTCCTTCTTACCTAGCCCCTCTTCCCGTTCCTACTCATTTTCCTCCACCTCTCCTTTTCCTCCATCTTCTCCTACTTCTGATCATTGTCTCCATCTTCCTGTTCTTTATTTCCTTCATTTTCATTTCTTTCATCGCTTTCGCCCTTCATCTGCAGAGAAAAGTACATTCGTTGGTTCCAGTACATCTGACACGAATTCACAAATCCAGACACACAAATACGTACCTTGTATCACCGGAATATGCTCATCTCATTATCCCATAAATCACACACACCTATACATCGCGCGCACACACACGCAAGCACACACACACACACACACACACACACACACACACATTGACTGAACACAGCTTTACACGCACTAAAAGAAAACCACACGATCAAAATTAAAAATGCAATTTCAAACGATTCTACAGTCTCCACGCAGCGCAGCCCTCTAGACGCACCGGTCAAACTCACCAGTTATACGACCCAGGCCAGCGACCCTCTCTCCAGTGTGACCAGCAACGGTTGCTCCAAGACTATGCCCAATTATATGGAAATCTTCGGCAGTTAGTGTTCCGTTCCTCTGTGAAATGACAGAATGCCGAATATTAACGATCCACGCGTTTGTATTTGGAAGCAGCTCCAGGGCAGTGGAACTTTGAATTCAAGCATAGTCCATACACAGGCTACTATTTCTAATGCACTGGACTGATTTTTGCATGCGATTTAGCTTTTCCTATGATCACTATCCCTTGTCATTAGGCGAACCCACTTCCACTTTAGATTATCTTGCAATTAACGTTTAGTTTAGTTTTGTTTTGTTTAGTCGACGGATCAACATCACGGCATACGGGTATAACCCATAAGTGCTCCGTTCAACTCCTAACTCTAGCCTGAGCCCGGAGAATCTCAGCTCAGTGCACGAATTCGTAGCACCGGCGAGGAACCTGAAATACATTGGGTAGATTTTTAACTCAAAACGTTGCCCGGGCAGCGCAGTTAGGCTACTCTTTCGATTTCGAACTGCCAAGGGATTTTTTACGTGCGCAACAATACACACGGGCGTCCGATCTCACTATCCCAGAGACCAGGGGACATTTTGTTACTAGAATACCACGTGAAAAAATCCCGGCCCTCACTGGGGCTTGAACCCGAGACCTCCAGCGCTCGAGGCGGACACCATACCCCGAGACCCCTCAGCCCCCTGTAATTTATGTCACAAAGTCAAGGACGAGAAGACAACGTGTTAATTCAGCTGACCGCTGTAGGGGTTGAAGCCGCAACCTTGGCATCAGCACACCGGAAGTTTAAAAGCGAACGCTTTAATTCATTCGGCTTTGCCGAGAAAAAAAATTAAAAGTATCTTATCACTGTCATCACATGTAAGAAAGAGTGCTGAAATGCAATACCGAACATATTTTGCTGTATGGCAGTGATTCTTGAAATGTAAATGAACAAAGTTTATGACAGTTTAGATGCAACACAGATGTGGTTCCTGAGACGAATTTTGCGAATTCCTTGGACTGCCAGAGTAACTATCAACTATAGCTTGAAAGAGGCTAATGAAACTATAGCATATATACAACAATATGAAAGAGAGAAAAAGCTTTCTTTGGTCATGTGATGAGAAGAGAAGCATTGGAAAACATCATGACAACTGCAAAGATTAATGGAAAAGAAAGTAGGAGCAGCCCAAGAGAAATGATGCTGGTTAGACTGAGACTGTGGCATGTATCAATATTATCAACAGAGTTGATCCAGAACACCAAATACCGAAATCTGTGGAGAGACATATACGCCTATGTCAGATGACTGGGTTCATGATGATGATAATGGTATTGGATGCGATTGGCATTGGGAACAGAGCAAAGAAGTGATCTTTCACAACAAAATAGAAGTTGATACTTGCCATATAGCATTTCAGGATGAATGACGGAATTGATAAGTGAGAAAGAATCTGATAAGTAATCTCGAAACAAGAAAGGTCGCCAAGTGGCGTGAGAATGTGAAAAACGTCACATATGATAGATTAGCAGCCAGTCAGTGAAGCTTGGGATGGCAACACGGGAGGCGGCATGACAGCATCAAAGGAGAAAACATTGTCAACAATCCTTCAAGAGATGGAATAGGTAGCAGCGAACTACTTGGTAGAAGAGATATACCATTAAGGCAGACTCCTTTAAGTCAGGACAACCAACTGGCCATGAATGTTTGAACCAGTACTCGACGAGATGGCCAAGGTTAGAGAGCGGTCAACAGACATGAGGTATTGTGACCAACGCTAGGCGGCTAGGCATTGTCTCTGGATTAGAATAATTAAGAATAGATATGTTCAGCGGTGTAATTATGCTTATTTCTAGGATACCGGCCCTCCCGGCAGTACGGGAACGGTAAATATTATTATTATTATTATTATTATTATTATTATTATTATTATTATTATTATTATTATATTATTATTATTATCACAAGCTGTTCGACGGAAATAAATATTTAAGTACCAGACATGTCAGCCGGCTTCTATTCGTTGATAGTTTATGGACGTTGCTTCTGTATTCTGCTCATTTGGTTTGCATTGATGACGAGCTGGAGAAAATTATGTTAAAGCAACCACTTGGCAGTACTTCACAATCAGATGGTTTATCAACTCGGCTATCTGAGCACCGACAACCCTGGCGTTGGCATTAGACTGGAAGGGCAACTGATTACCCGCAGACCAGTCAACGACAATCACATTATAGTCTCCGTGCTTCAACAGCTCGTCTGCCAGATCCTGTAATAATGTAAAAGGATTTTATCAATTATAATATGATGTTTAATTTAAGGACATCTAATCTACCGCATGGAATTAAAGCAGCAATGTACGCCGATGACCTGGTCCTATGGAGCACAAATGAACATGCATCAGTGGCCACCAGATTGCTACAAAGAGCTGTAGATACATTTGTTGCATGGGCAAATAGATGGTGTTTCAGCATAAACACTGAAAAGTGCAGCACCACTCTATTTACCCTCTCTCCAAAACAAAAGGCAGGGATCATCCAGATAAATGGAACACCCATAAGAGAAGATAAAGAACCAACATACCTTGGAGTAACATTTGATGGCAGGCTGACATGGAGAAAGCACATCAACAAAGCAGTAGCAAAAGCAAGAAGGAAAATAGCCATACTGAGAAAGCTAAGTGGAACCACATGGGGAGCCAGTGGGAAATTACTTAGCAAAGTTTATCAACAGAGCATACGACCAAACCTGGAATACGGGTCAACTGCGTGGTTTTCGGCATCAAACACCACACTACAAGAGCTGGACAAGGTGCAAAATCAAGCACTTAGAGTCACTACAGGAGGGATTAGATCAACCCCTATAGTGGAAATGGAGAAGATGGGGAGGACACAAGCACTGAGTGAGCGCAGAGATACGAAAACGCTAATACAAGCAGAAAAGTTCCTCAGCTTGCCAGGCCACCCTATGAAGAACAGATTCGATAACCTAGCTATGGGGCGGTTGAAATGAAGTAGTTGTATCCACCAAGCCAATCGACTTGTGCAGAGAAATCACCGATCTGCCCACAGTTGGTATCCCTCTAACAACTATCCCAGAGCGAACTCCATGGAAAGATGAGCATAGACTATCTATACAAATCCAGACAAAAGTTAGAGGAATATTTGACAAGGAAGAACAGAACAGTGTGCAGCGCAGAACAGCCACTCTCAGCTTCCATGATGAAGAATACCCACAGGACTTATGGATCCGAGTCTACACAGATGGGTCAGCACAAAACAAAATACTTTTCGAAATGGAGGAGCAGGAGTGTACATAGGATACCCAAATAATACTAGGGACACAGCCAGAGTACCGACAAGAAAGTACTGCCATAACTATGATGCTGAAATTTAGGCAATCAAGATAGCAACAGAGAAATTTCTGGGTGCCAGCAATGGTACACAACCTGTGGTGCTACTGACAGATGCAAAATCAGTACTCGAGGCGCTTCTGTCTGGGACATTGCCAGTACTAAGGACACTACTTTCTGAACATAGCAGTCAGAATAAGGTCACCATACAGTAAATACCATCCCACTGTGGAGTACCCGGAAACGACAGAGCTGATCAATCGGCTAAGGAAGGAGCCAAAGAAGAACAGCCTGATGTGCCCGTTACATACCACGAAAAGAAAAGAATGATCAAATCAGTCAGAAAGCCACCAAAACCTGCTCAAGATGACTACCACGTTATGGATAGACCAGAACAAGTAATTATTCTGCGCCTCAGAACAGGACACAATAGATTACGCAACCACATGTATGCACAATTCAAGATTGGTGAAATAGTCATGTGCACAGGTGGATTGACAGACAGCAGAGCACATACTCCAGGACTGCCCAAAATATAACATATCTAGGCAAACCTTCTGGTCTAGAGAGACAACAGTGGAAGATAAACTCTATGGACTGCTGTGTGAACTAAGAAAGACTGTTAGATCCATATAAGAGACAACATTGCAGTTATAGACATATTAAAAGCGAACGAATGAACGAGCGAACGAACGGACACACTTTATTTTCAAAGGGTTAAGAATTGGGCACGCAGGCCCGTCTAACATTCTGCCCTTCTATCACTCTCTTTCACCCATTATTTCATTCACACATCTTTCAAGGCTAACAGAGAATAGCATGGGCAAAAAGCGAACATCAAAACTACATGACACAGTAATAACGAAAGAAGAAGCAGAAAGACATCGTGTACAGGGTGAGGACGGCAAGTGCATGGTAAGCACAACATGTAAACTGTAAGTACAACAAGTAAAATGTAAATACAACACGCACAATGTAAATACAACACGTAAAATGTAATTACAACACGTTCAATGTAAGTACAACATGCAACATGAAAGTACAGCATGCACAATGTAAGTACATCACGCACAATGTAACTACAACACGCACAATGTAACTACAACACGCATAATGTAAGTACATCACGCACAATGTAACTACAACACGCACAATGTAACTACAACACGCATAATGTAAGTACATCACGCACAATGTAACTACAACACGCACAATGTAAGTACATCACGCACAATGTAACTACAACACGCATAATGTACGTACAACACGCACAATGTAAGTACATCACGCACAATGTAACTACAACACGCACAATATAACTACAACACGCATAATGTAAGCACAGCACGCACAATGTAAGTACAACATGCACAATGTAAGTACAACATGCACAATATAAGTACAACATGCACAATGTAACTACAACATGCACAATGTAAGTACAACACGCACAATATAAGTACAACATGCACAATGTAAGTACAACACGCACAATATAAGTACAACACGCACAATGTAACTACAACATGCACAATGTAAGTACAACACGCACAATATAAGTACAACACGCACACTGTAAGTACAACACGCACAATATAAGTACAACACGCACAATGTAAGTACAACACGCACAATGTAAGTACAACATGCACAATATAAGTACAACATGCACAATGTAAGTACAACACGCACAATGTAAGTACAACATGCACAATATAAGTACAACATGCACAATGTAAGTACAGCATGCACAATGTAAGTACAACATGCACAATATAAGTACAACATGCACAATATAAGTACAACATGCACAATGTAAGTACAACATGCACAATATAAGTACAACATGCACAATATAAGTACAACATGCACAATATAAGTACAACATGCACAATATAAGTACAACACGCACAATGTAAGTACAACGTGTACAATGTAAGTACAACATGCACAATATAAGTACAACACGCACAATGTAAGTACAACATGCACAATATAAGTACAACATGCACAATGTAAGTACAACATGCACAATGTAAGTACAACATGCACAATATAAGTACAACATGCACAATGTAAGTACAACATGCACAATGTAAGTACAACACGCACAATGTAAGTACAACATGCACAATATAAGTACAACATGCACAATGTAAGTACAACATGCACAATGTAAGTACAATACGCACAATATAAGTACAACATGCACAATGTAAGTACAACACGCACAATATAAGTACAACATGCACAATATAAGTACAACATGCACAATGTAAGTACAACATGCACAATATAAGTACAACACGCACAATGTAAGTACAACATGCACAATATAAGTACAACATGCACAATATAAGTACAACACGCACAATGTAAGTACAACATGCACAATATAAGTACAACATGCACAATGTAAGTACAACATGCACAATATAAGTACAACATGCACAATATAAGTACAACATGCACAATATAAGTACAACATGCACAATATAAGTACAACATGCACAATGTAAGTACAACATGCACAATATAAGTACAACACGCACAATGTAAGTACAACACGCACACTGTAAGTACAACACGCACAATGTAAGTACAACATGCACAATATAAGTACAACATGCACAATGTAACTACAACATGCACAATGTAAGTACAACACGCACAATATAAGTACAACATGCACAATGTAAGTACAACACGCACAATATAAGTACAACACGCACAATATAAGTACAACATGCACAATGTAAGTACAACACGCACAATATAAGTACAACACGCACACTGTAAGTACAACACGCACAATATAAGTACAACACGCACAATGTAAGTACAACACGCACAATATAAGTACAACATGCACAATGTAAGTACAACACGCACAATGTAAGTACAACATGCACAATGTAAGTACAACATGCACAATATAAGTACAACATGCACAATGTAAGTACAACACGCACAATGTAAGTACAACACGCACAATATAAGTACAACATGCACAATGTAAGTACAACACGCACAATGTAAGTACAACATGCACAATGTAAGTACAACATGCACAATGTAAGTACAACATGCACAATGTAAGTACAACACGCACAATATAAGTACAACATGCACAATGTAAGTACAACACGCACAATGTAAGTACAACATGCACAATATAAGTACAACACGCACAATGTAAGTACAACATGCACAATGTAAGTACAACATGCACAATATAAGTACAACATGCACAATGTAAGTACAACACGCACAATGTAAGTACAACATGCACAATGTAAGTACAACATGCACAATGTAAGTACAACATGCACAATATAAGTACAACATGCACAATGTAAGTACAACATGCACAATATAAGTACAACATGCACAATATAAGTACAACATGCACAATGTAAGTACAACATGCACAATGTAAGTACAACACGCACAATATAAGTACAACATGCACAATGTAAGTACAACATGCACAATATAAGTACAACATGCACAATGTAAGTACAACATGCACAATATAAGTACAACATGCACAATGTAAGTACAACATGCACAATATAAGTACAACATGCACAATGTTAGTACAACATGCACAATATAAGTACAACATGCACAATGTAAGTACAACATGCACAATGTAAGTACAACATGCACAATATAAGTACAACATGCACAATATAAGTACAACATGCACAATGTAAGTACAACATGCACAATATAAGTACAACATGCACAATATAAGTACAACATGCACAATATAAGTACAACATGCACAATATAAGTACAACACGCACAATGTAAGTACAACGTGTACAATGTAAGTACAACATGCACAATATAAGTACAACACGCACAATGTAAGTACAACACGCACAATGTAAGTACAACGTGTACAATGTAAGTACAACACGCACAATATAAGTACAACATGCACAATGTAAGTACAACGTGTACAATGTAAGTACAACATGCACAATATAAGTACAACATGCACAATGTAAGTACAACATGCACAATGTAAGTACAACACGCACAATATAAGTACAACATGCACAATGTAAGTACAACATGCACAATATAAGTACAACATGCACAATGTAAGTACAACATGCACAATATAAGTACAACATGCACAATGTAAGTACAACATGCACAATATAAGTACAACATGCACAATGTAAGTACAACATGCACAATATAAGTACAACATGCACAATGTAAGTACAACATGCACAATGTAAGTACAACATGCACAATATAAGTACAACATGCACAATATAAGTACAACATGCACAATGTAAGTACAACATGCACAATATAAGTACAACATGCACAATATAAGTACAACATGCACAATATAAGTACAACATGCACAATATAAGTACAACACGCACAATGTAAGTACAACGTGTACAATGTAAGTACAACATGCACAATATAAGTACAACACGCACAATGTAAGTACAACACGCACAATGTAAGTACAACGTGTACAATGTAAGTACAACACGCACAATATAAGTACAACACGCACAATGTAAGTACAACATGCACAATGTAAGTACAACATGCACAATATAAGTACAACACGCACAATGTAAGTACAACGTGTACAATGTAAGTACAACATGCACAATATAAGTACAACACGCACAATGTAAGTACAACGTGTACAATGTAAGTACAACATGCACAATATAAGTACAACACGCACAATGTAAGTACAACACGCACAATGTAAGTACAACGTGTACAATGTAAGTACAACATGCACAATATAAGTACAACACGCACAATGTAAGTACAACATGCACAATATGTTTGCTACCCGCACAATGTAAATACAACATACACAATGTAAGTACACCATATGGCATGTCACTAGCCATGAAAAAACCACTTTAATGTCTTAATGTATCGCAATGTTATAGGAGGAAATCATGAACAATTTCCAGACAGATGACGAATTATGTTGAAGCTGCTGTTTTGTACAAAAATTACAAGAACACCGTGGACAAACAGAAATAGTAATGAAGATATCTTGAAAGAAGTTAACTCACAAAGAGAAATCGTTAGTTGCATAAACAGAAGACAGTCCGCAGTCTGTGGGCATGTTATGAGAAGATCCACGCTAGAGCGCGTTGTTAGAATAGGAAAGTTGGGAGTGAGGAGAGCCAGGGGAAGACCAAGAGAGGAGCTGCTGGACAGTCTGATATCATGGCTTAGAGAAACATATGTTTCATAAATGATATCAGTACATGAGACAGAAGGCTGATAACAGACATGATCACCAAGGAGACACGGAGTCTACATATATTGAGTGGGTCTGGGCAGTAGAAACACTCCAACTCTTGTAGGTGTGATGACCCCTTGTGTGTCCACGTCTCACGCCAGGGACATCTAGACGGAGCATCCTTGAGCATTCACGAAGTCAGTTGAAACGGCTGCCATTTTTAATGGGATGACAGGTTACTATTAGATGTTCTTAAATTCCAAAGAGAGTTGATGACAGAAGTGAAAATGAGGCAGTGCAATATTTCAGCCACGATTACATCACACTCTAATAAAAACCATGCCATTGTAAGATTAAAGGAAAACCAGCAAGAAACATACAACGATACAAGTGGGAAAATAACATCAGGAGATGGACGAACAGCAGTCTGACAGAATGTTCAATCAAGGTGAGAGACAGACAATTTTTGATTCATTGCAGCTACTCTTCATTGTGGAGACGGCTCCTGGTTGATTGATGGAGACTTCCTAAGGAAACTCGACGTTTGTGTAATAAAATGTGTACCTCATCAAGTAGCTCGATTTATAAAATGCAGGTAATATAACTACCCATTCTTTCCTAACGATGTGAGGTGTAAATCATGCACATGCTTGCTCACGGAATTATGACGCGAGGTGAACAGATCCACCCCTCACAATCTTTCTTACACAAACATGACATGTATTCATTTACATCCGCTAGGGCATAGTGGAAATAGTGGAGTAAAACATCAGTGGATGTTCATCAGTGGAAACAGGAGTAAAGCAGGGTTGTGTCTTATCACCGATGCTCTTTGGAATAGCTATCGATTGGGTCATGCGCAAATGCACAAACAACACAAATATGGGTATCCATTCTGTTGACAAAATTCTAGAAGACCTGGACTTTGCCGACGACATAGTGCTTTTGAGTTCAACACACCCAGATGCCCAAGAGACAATAAACCATTTCCAAAATGTTTCAGGGCAAATTGGTCTCCAAATTAACACCACAAAAACAAAGACTATCCATCTTACCAACAGTTCAGATGACACCAAATTAAACAACTACGTTCTTGAAAACGTCAACAGCTTCATATACCTAAGAAGCAAAATGACATCAACTGGGGACTCAACACCTGAAATATCATCTAGAATTGCATTGGCATCTGGGCCTTCAATAAACTGTCAAACATCTGGAAGTCAAAGACACAAACTTAATATCAAACACACGAAACTTAATATCTTCAACTCTTGCGTGATTGATTGATTGATTGATTGATTTAGGAACCGACATCACAGCATTCGGGACATCTTGTGTGATTCCGGTGTTAATGTATGGATGTAAAAGTTGGAAATCAACGGTAACTTTAGATTTAAAAAATTAGATAATTTTGAGAACAAATGTCTTAGAAGACGTCTAAACATCCACTGGACAGACTTCAGGACCACTACGCAAATAAGACAAGAGACTAAACAAGCTACAGTATCCAATTTTATAAGAAGACGCCGTTGGAACTACATCGGCCATGTACTCAGAATGGACAAGACAAGACTCCCCTACCAAGCCCTCATATGGTCACCGGTAGGGAAAAGAAAACCGGGTAGACCAAGAGAGAGCCTGCGTAGAACCATCATCAGAGAAGGCTAATTCAACGGCCAAGTAAACATCCAAGATCTACAACAGGTAGCAGCGAACCGCCAGGCATGGAGAGACAGGACTTCTGCCCTATGCGCCGCCTTAGGCTCAAGATGGAAAGACTGATTAACTAACTATGGCATAGTGGTTAGCGTGCTGGTTTGCCCTGACGATGACCAGGGTTGAGTCCCCTACAGGGGCAGGATTCGTGTAGCTCTGCGGTTGACTCAACCTTATCAGATAAAGACCATGGGAGTATTGGGTATATGGTGCAAGCCCCACATTTGCATAGGCCAGTCGACACTCGGTGGGGGATGTCGCTTGATATCGCATGGGTTTCATTTATTTCATATGTTATTTCATCAAATGGCAAATCAGAAGACGAGATCGAAAACAGATGCAATAAGGTACAACAACTCATTGGACAGATGGCACCAATACTAAAGAACAAACATGTATCAATAACTACTAAGAAAGCACTTTACAACACAATCTTCCTACCAACTCTAAGGTACCATGACCAAACCTGGACAATGTCAGAAAAAGAGAAAAGAAAAATCACAACAACAGAAATGAGATTCCTGATAAGAATACTCAATGTATCAAGAATAGATGAGATCACAAATGAAGAAATCAGGACTAAAGTGGGGGTTAAAGTAGCACTAGATTTTATTAGAAGGCAACAAGTCAAATGGTTTGGCCATGCAAGTAGGTTACCAACTAACAGTAATGATGCACAGACCAGAGGGAAGCAGAGGAAGAAGCCGACCACGTAAACGATGGACGCAGGGAATAACAGAATCCATGGGAATATCGAACGAATGAACGAACGAACGAACGAAAATCTTTATTTTCAAAGGGTTAAGAATTGGGCACGCAGGCCCGTCTGACTTTCTGCCCTTCTTCTCTATTTCCTCTCATACATTCTTTCAATCAACATCTCTTTTGAAGCAATTCTTTGACAACAAAAGAACAATAAGCATTAAAACGCAAGAAAAATAATCAATAATGCATGACTCGTTGAGGCAATGTTTAACATGGGCATCATGAATACCCAAGGTGGGTGTAACGTGCCATACATAATGGGAATTTTTATTTTTTTATTTTTTGGCTAGTTGTCGTTCGAGATAATTTACCATTATTATTGTCTTTGTATGCGATTAATAATAGAGAAGTGCAGAGAATTTAATGTAAACCTATTCTCATGTTTTGTGGATTATTCAAAGGCATTTGACTGTGTACAACATAAGAAACTTTGGGAAATCATGAGGAATATGGGCTTTCCCTCACATGTAGTACAACTCATAAAAATGCTCTATCTAGACCAACAAACAGCAGTTAGAATAGATGGCGAGGCATCAGATTGGTTTGGCATCAAACAAGGAGTCCGTCAGGGCTGCGTGCTGTCACCCTATTTGTTTAACCTGTACGCCGAAAATATAATGAGAAATGTAAGAGATGATATAAACAGGGAGCTATATGAAGCCCTAAATATCGGCGGTCATGACATACCAGAGATTCGATATGCTGATGATACAGTATTACTATCCATAACACAGAATGGCTTAGAAAACCTCATAGCCTCAACCAAATTAAATAGTGAAAATCACAACTTATATCTTAACATAGCAAAAACAAAGATAATGCATACAGACAAAACTGCAATGGAGAATGAGATATACGTTAATGGGGAAAAATTGGAGGTGGTGGAAAATTGTGAATATCTTGTGTCACTGATTACCAACAATGGTGACACAATGACATAAATTAAACGGCGACTATCAATTGCTCTTCAAAGACTAAAACAACTGAATAAATTATGGAGTGGGACAGACAGAACTACAAAAATTAGATTTTTAAGAGCATGCATTTTTCCCATTGCAACATACGCCTGTGAGACCTGGACACTTACTAAACAAGCTGAACAGCGCATAAATGCCTTTGAACATAAATGTTATAGACGAGTTCTAAGAATATCTTAGGTAAAGAAAAGAACAAATGCATCCATACTTCAAGAATTGAATATTGAAGAAGGTTGGCTATTAAAGACGATAAAACAAAGAAAATTGAAATATTTTGGTCACTGGAAACGTCACGAAAGTTTGGAGAGAACAATAATGGAAGGATATATGCCTGGGAAGAGAGGAAAAGGAAGACCAAAGAGAAGATGGGTGCAGGATGAAGCGGATGATCTCCAGATTGGTGTATCAGACGCGGGACATCTTGCTTATGATCGAGAGGTTTTCCGGAAGGTTGTTATGGCAGCGAGGTTCTGCAAAGGACATGCTACTGAATGAATGAATTGCCTTTGTTGCTGTTTTTTTTTAAAGAGGGCATGTAGTCTGTCCTGAGGTTATCGATACATGAAGCCCATAAGCGGGCACTCTTCCGTTGTTTATACTTCACCTCGACACCGCAAGGTACAAGAAGAACATTATGAGATTAGATGAGATGAGATTTCTTGGTACCTTGTTAAGGCTGATACAGCATTCTGTAAGTTTATACAACCAAAACTGAGACAAAGCGTCTCGCAGATATACCGTTTCCAACTCTTATTGCAGGTGACGACACTGTATAATTCACTGTCTGACATTACCTTCACCAACGGCCATGTTTTGACTGTGTGCAAGAACCCGTGGACAATGAACTTGGTGGGCCTGGCTTTGAAGTTGGTCCACACGGAACGGACAGCTTCCGGGTACCTGGCGTCCAGCGTCTGTGGCAGGCTGGCGGACTCTCGGGTGTACAGAAGAAAGATCGTCCTTGTAAATTGGAGAAACGTTAATTTACCAATTCATGTAGCGACTTGTAAATTAACATGGCACAATTTTTAACGCTCTTGCTCATCAAAACAATGGCTCCTGGTTCAATCCTCAGTATTCGCAGAATTCTTCTTTTTTTCCACGAATGTGGCTTTGGAATTTAACTAAATTTTTGGACTCTTTGTGAAGGAAACCTTGCCAAATAATGGACTAACTACCCATCTCATTTTGTTATGACCTATACTATGTGGAGAATTTACACTTCGCGAGGCAATGTCAGTTTGTGACGTAGGGCGTTAAATTCAAGAGTTGTAAAAAGACAAGAAGGTGAACTTCACATGGCTCGGTCTCTTTCCGCAGGGCGGCCTGTCGCACAAAGCACCAAATTCTTAGCGCCAGTGATAACCTCCGGTAGTTAGTTAGATTCATGTCCTTTACATGACGTCGTAGTCAACCTCAATGTTTTTGACTGTGATTTCTTGGCAAATTTACACGTTCAGTTGTTTGCCATTGCTTTCTGAACGACCGGCACTCATACCATTGTATGAAAACCAACGCAAGGTGGTCTGCTGCCAAATCGCCAGCAGCTGTGTTTCGAACGCTGAATGTGTGATTATGACCTGCGGGTTAAAATAGGATGCCTGGACTAAAATGATATGACAGAATAAACTAATGTGGAGCATAGAGAAAAATTAAATAGCATAAAGATTAACTAGTATAGAGAAAGAAAAAGCAGCGGCTGCAGCAGGATATAAAAATATGAAATGGAAACAAATAGGTATATTAAACTCCTGCGAGAAAAAAAAAAGTTGATGTCTTTTTTCTCGCAGGAGTTTAATATACCTATTTGTTTCCATTTCATATTAGTATAGAGAAAGATTAACAAGCATAGAGAAAGATTAACTAGTATAGAGAAATATAAACTAGCATTGAGATTGATTAACTTATATAGAAAAAGATGAACAAGCATAGAGAAAGATAAACTAGTATAGAGAAAGATGAAATAGTATAGAGCAAGATTAAATATTATAGAGAAAGATTTACTAGCATAGAGAAAAATTAACTAATATGGAGAGAGATTAACTAGCATAGAGAAAGATTAACTTGTACAAAGTAAGATAAACTAGCATAAAGTAAAATGAACACGCATAGGGAAAGATTAACTAGCATAGAGAAAGATTAACTAGCATAGAGAAAGATTAACTAGTATAGAGAAAGATTAACTAGCATAGAGGAAGATTAACTAGCATAGAGAAAGATTAACTTGTACAAAGTAAGATAAACTAGCATAAAGTAAAATGAACACGCATAGAGAAAGATTAACTAGCATAGAGAAAGATTAACTAGCATAGAGAAAGATTAACTAGCATAGAGAAAGATTAACTAGTATAGAGAAAGATTAACTAGCATAGAGAAAGATTAACTAGTATAGAGGAAGATTAACTAGCATAGAGAAAGATTAACTAGCATAGAGAAAGATTAACTAGCATAGAGAAAGATTAACTAGCATAGAGAAAGATTAACTAGCATAGAGAAAGATTAACTAGAATAGAGGAAGATTAACTAGTATAGAGAAAGATTAACTAGCATAGAGGAAGATTAACTCGTATAGCGAAAGATTAACTAGCATAGAGAAAGATTAACTAGTAAATAGAATTTTCCAATCAATTCAATTCAATTCAACTTTATGTTCAAAGGTTACAAATTGGGCACGCAGTCCCGACTTACATTCGGCCCTTCCAATCATTCATCTTTCGTTCATCAATAGTGCATGACACATTCACATAGAAAACATCATTCTCAAATAAATGTTGTAAACATAAAAAATGCATATCACCAGTTATGAGACACATCCACCACCCACCCACACATCCCCCTCCCACCCACACAAACCCCACCCACTCACACACATCCCCCACCCACCAATGCCCACACTCACCCTCCACTCACCCACATACATCCCTCACCCACACATATCCTCCCACACATACCCGCACCCACCCACCTACATACCTCCACCCACCCACACTCCACCCCACCCACCCACATACATCACCCACCGATCCACACAAACAGCCCAAACACCCACCCTTCGCCATTAACACACATCCCCCCACACACACACACACACATATCCCCTCCCACACTCCCATTCCCCAGCCCACACCCACCCACCCATATCCACACACCGCCAACCACCCAGCTAAAAACCCATCGCCCAACCACACATCTCCCCAAACATACAGACATCCCCCACCAATCAACACTCCCCGCACGAACCCACAGCTCCCCCACCCACCCACACACACACCCGTCAACCACACACCCATCCATCACCCACAAACACATCCCCTGCCACAAACATCTCTATAGAAAGAAGAACTAGCATAGAGAAAGAAGAACTAGCATAGAGAAAGAAGAACTAGCATAGAAAAACGTGAACTGGCTTAGAGAAATATTAATTAGCATACAGAAGGATTAACTAGTACAGATAAAGTTGAACTTACTTTAATGTGTCCGGCGACTGAGGGAGAAGTTGCTGTGAGCTCGAGATAAGAGCATCTATTGAGAAACATACCAATTCTCTAATACATACCGTGGTGGTTGTTTCACGTGGAAATGTCAAAAGTGAATCACAATGCTTTTTATTACTTACACGGGGAATTATGTAAAGACACAATCACATGTAAATTAGTATTTGACAGACATTGGTTTTTTTTTTTTTTTGGCATATCCTTTACAGGACATCGCTGTCAACATCAGCATCTTTCAGCTGTATGTTGATTTCTTGGCAAGATTACGCTCAGTAGTTTGCCATTGCTTTCTGAGCGGCCGGCTCAGTTATCCCGCAAGACACCAGCAGGGGTCGAACCGCTCCCAGCTCTCGCCCGCTCCGAGATTATGCGTGATAAACGGGATTACGGAGAAAGTGTCGTAACCCCTCAGCCAGAGAGGCCGGCAGACATTGGGTACTTACAACAAAATTCGTTGATTCGTTTCATAAACATTTTGTGTAGAAAATAACTGTACTGAATGTTACATGAATATTGTGTATAGAAGAATGACTGTAATAAATGTTACATAAACATGTTGTGTAGAAGAATGACTGTATTAAATGTTACATAAACATGTTGTGTAGAAGAATGACTGTATTAAATGTTACATAAACATGTTGTGTAGAAGAATGACTGTATTAAATGTTACATACATATGTTGTGTAGTAGAATGACTGTATTAAATGTTACATAAACATGTTGTGTAGAAGAATGACTGTATTAAATGTTACATAAACATGTGTAGAAGAATGACTGTATTAAATGTCACATAAACATGTTGTGTAGAAGAATGACTGTATTAAATGTTACATAAACATGTTGTGTAGAAGAATGACTGTATTAAATGTCACATAAACATGTTGTGTAGAAGAATGACTGTATTAAATGTTACATAAATATGTTGTGTAGAAGAATGACTGTATTAAATGTTACATAAACATGTTGTGTAGAAGAAT
This sequence comes from Cepaea nemoralis, assembly GCA_014155875.1. Lineage (NCBI taxonomy): Eukaryota > Metazoa > Mollusca > Gastropoda > Stylommatophora > Helicidae > Cepaea > Cepaea nemoralis. The sequence goes on along the minus strand of JACEFZ010022286.1, from coordinate 90,636 downwards.
GACTGTATTAAATGTTAGATAAACATGTGTAGAAGAATGACTGTATTAAATGTCACATAAACATGTTGTGTAGAAGAATTACTGTATTAAATGTTACATAAATATGTTGTGTAGAAGAATGACTGTATTAAATGTCACATAAACATGTTGTGTAGAAGAATGACTGTATTAAATGTTAGATAAACATGTGTAGAAGAATGACTGTATTAAATGTTACATAAACATGTTGTGTAGAAGAATGACTGTATTAAATGTTAGATAAACATGTGTAGAAGAATGACTGTATTAAATGTTACATAAACATGTTGTGTAGAAGAATGACTGTATTAAATGTTAGATAAACATGTGTAGAAGAATGACTGTATTAAATGTTAGATAAACATGTGTAGAAGAATGACTGTATTAAATGTTACATAAATATGTTGTGTAGAAGAATGACTGTATTAAATGTTACATACATATGTTGTGTAGTAGAATGACTGTATTAAATGTTACATAAACATGTTGTGTAGAAGAATGACTGTATTAAATGTTACATAAATATGTTGTGTAGAAGAATGACTGTATTAAATGTTACATAAATATGTTGTGTAGTAGAATGACTGTATTAAATGTTACATAAACATGTTGTGTAGAAGAATGACTGTATTAAATGTTATATAAACATGTGTAGAAGAATGACTGTATTAAATGTCACATAAACATGTTGTGTAGAAGAATGACTGTATTAAATGTTACATAAATATGTTGTGTAGAAGAATGACTGTATTAAATGTTACATAAACATGTTGTGTAGAAGAATGACTGTATTAAATGTTAGATAAACATGTGTAGAAGAATGACTGTATTAAATGTCACATAAACATGTTGTGTAGAAGAATTACTGTATTAAATGTTACATAAATATGTTGTGTAGAAGAATGACTGTATTAAATGTCACATAAACATGTTGTGTAGAAGAATGACTGTATTAAATGTTAGATAAACATGTGTAGAAGAATGACTGTATTAAATGTTACATAAACATGTTGTGTAGAAGAATGACTGTATTAAATGTTAGATAAACATGTGTAGAAGAATGACTGTATTAAATGTTAGATAAACATGTTGTGTAGAAGAATGACTGTATTAAATGTTACATAAACATGTGTAGAAGAATGACTGTATTAAATGTCACATAAACATGTTGTGTAGAAGAATGACTGTATTAAATGTTACATAAATATGTTGAGTAGACGAATGACTGTATTAAATGTTACATAAACATGTTGTGTAGAAGAATGACTGTATTAAATTTCACATAAACATGTTGTGTAGAAGAATGACTGTATTAAATGTTACATAAACATTTTGAGTAGTAGAATGACTGTATTAAATGTTACATGTTGTTTACTAGGAGTCTTTACTTGCTAGGACGTTTCCAGGTGCCCATTTTAGGATTACCACCGGACCAACAGGCGACGGTATAGCCACTACACAAGAAGTAGAACAAGAAGAAGAAGAAGACGAAAGAGTGTAAGGAAAGTGAGTGAGAAAGAAAAAATGAAAAACAGGAAGTAGGGGGGAAATGAATAATGAAAGAAAGAAAGACAGAAAGACAGAAAGACAGAAAGAAAGACAGAAAGAAAGAAAGAAAAGAAAGAAAGAAAGAAAGAAAGAAAGAAAACGAAAGAAAGGCACAAAGATAGAAAGAAAAGATGTAAGAAAGAAAGAAATAATGTAAGAAGGAAAGAATAAAAGAAGAACAGAAAAGAAAGAAAGAAAGAAAGAAAGAAAGAAAGAAAGAAAGAAAGAAAGAAAGAAAGAAAGAAAGAAAGAAAGAAAGAAAGAAAGAAAGAAAGAAAGAAAGAAAGAAAGAAAGAAAGAACGGAGTAGTGTGTGATAATGTGACACGAGGTTGAACAAGAAAGAGGTCAGAAAAAGCAAATCATGCATGGGGCAAACAGTAAACATTCTGTTGTACACAGCGAGTCATGTCCTCAGACAGCAGTAACTGTTGTGGCAACACAGTCATGTCTTACACATACTGACCTGCTACTGAAGGTAGGAGTATAAGCGCTCCCGTAAACAGCAACAATATTGACACCGACTGTTTCATGTCTGCGTTTCCTGTAAAGAAGTTTGAGAAATTAACTCTCTTTTATCAATTTTTTAACAGATAACTTGTCTGCGTACATTATCTGTCTCTCGCCTTGTCTGTATATTCTGTCAGACTGCTGTTTGTCAATCTCTTGATGTTATCTTCCCACTTGTATCGTTGTCTACCTCTTTCTCGCTTACCTTAAACTTATCGTCCACTATTATTTATTTGAGTGCTATTCATGCATATATTTTTGTTTTTTTAAATTTAAAAGTAAGCTCATTCAGCACCAATCAACTCACAACTGGGTTTAAAACCATAAAGGGGTTAAGTTAGTTGAATATCCTTCACAGGACGTCGCAGTCAACTCTAACATGTTTTCGCCGTTTGTGATTCCTAGGCAAGTTTACGTTAAGTAGTTTGCCATTGCTTTCTAAACGACCGGCACTCATAGCATTGTATGGGAACCAACGCATTTGAATTGCATTCGTAACCGCTGGTAGGGGGATGGATGTGTAAACCTGACATGGGTTTCAAAATCCACTCAACCTAGAATGTGTAAACCTGACCCAGGCTTCAAGACCCACTCAGCCTAGAATGTGTAAACCTGACCCAGGCTTACAGATCCACTCAGCCTAGAATGTGTAAACCTGACCCAGGCTTACAGATCCACTCAGCCTAAAATGTGTAAACCTGGACTTCAAGATCCACTCAGCCTAGAATATGTAAACCTGACCAGAGCTTACAGATCCACTCAGCCTAGAATGTGTAAACCTGGACTTCAAGATTCCACTCAGCCTAGAATGTGTAAACCTGACCCAGGCTTACAGATCCACTCAGCCTAGCATGTGTAAACCTGACCAGAGCTTACAGATCCACTCAGCCTAGAATGTGTAAACCTGACCCAGGCTTACAGATCCACTCAGCCTAGAATGTGTAAACCTGACCAGAGCTTACAGATCCACTCAGCCTAGAATGTGTAAACCTGACCCAGGCTTACAGATCCACTCAGCCTAGAATGTGTAAACCTGACCCAGGCTTACAGATCCACTCAGCATAGAATGTGTAAACCTGACCAGAGCTTACAGATCCACTCAGCCTAGAATGTGTAAACCTGACCAGAGCTTACAGATCCACTCAGCATAGAATGTGTAAACCTGACCAGAGCTTACAGATCCACTCAGCCTAGAATGTGTAAACCTGACCAGAGCTTACAGATCCACTCAGCCTAGAATGTGTAAACCTGACCAGAGCTTACAGATCCACTCAGCCTAGAATGTGTAAACCTGGACTTCAAGATCCACTCAGCCTAGAATGTGTAAACCTGAACTTCAAGATCCACTCAGCCTAGAATGTGTAAACCTGAACTTCAAGATCCACTCAGCCTAGAATGTGTAAACCTGAACTTCAAGATCCACTCAGCCTAGAATGTGTAAACCTGAACTTCAAGATCCACTCAGCCTAGAATGTGTAAACCTGACCCAGGCTTACAGATCCACTCAGCCTAGAATATGTAAACCTGACCAGAGCTTACAGATCCACTCAGCCTAGAATTTGTGCCAGAAAACGTCTGAGGAAGTAACAGTGACAGACTTTACACAGAGAACATCACTCACCGAGCGTGGACTGGTCAATACAAATGATCTAGCATCATATACCCGCTGTGACTAAGCTTTGTTTAAGGGTGCTTTACTTAAACTCACAACTCACATTTCAAAACTCACAACTCACATCTCACAACTCACAACTCACAACTCACAACACGTTGTTTAACATTGCCTTTTATTTCCTATCCTATACAGGAGTTCGCAAGCAACCCCAACGTGTTAGGCTGTTTGTGATTTACAAAGCAATTTTTGCGTTACTAAGTTTTCCGTTGCTTTCTGAACAACCGACGCTCATACTATCGGTACCAACGCACAAGCTGTCTGCTTCCAAATCGTCTGCAGCTGGAGTTCGAACCCACGGTTGGGTTAGTCCTGGGACTGTGAGGGGATGCAATCCACACACGTAGCAAGATCATTTCTTCCCAGCATTGCAGCTCTGGCTAGGTCCCATGTTTATAAACCTGGGACCCGGACATTTTCAGAATTGTCTTGGAGTTATCTGGCAAGGACACACGGGGAGGAAGGAAACAGGCCCCCCTTCAATATTATGCTGTAGCCGAGAATATGTGAAGGCATAATGTGAAGTACTTCATATGCAGTGTAGGAAGAGAAGTCTCGGCTGCAGCAGGATATAACAAAAGGAAATAAAAAGAAGTAAGTATGTGTAATTCCTGCGAACAATTTAGTTAGTTAGTTAGTTGGTAGAATTAGTCAGTTAGTCAGTCAATCAGTTAGTTAGTTTGTTGGTTAGTTAGTTGGTTGGTTTAGTTAGTTAGTTAGTCAGTCAGTCAGTCAGCCAGTCAGTCAGTCAGTCAGTCAGTCAGTCAGTTAGTTAGTTAGTTAGTTTGTTGGTTAGTTGGTTAGTTAGTTAGTTAGTTAGTTAGTTAGGTAGTTAGTTAGTTAGTTAGTTAGTTAGTTAGTTAGTTAGTTAGTTAGTTAGTTAGTTAGTTAGTTAGGTAGTTAGTTAGTTAGTTAGGTAGTTAGTTAGTCGACAGAACATCCTCATTACACATCGAGCCATTCAGTCCATCATAAGTGCTCGGAAACCCTCCTCAGTAAATCCTGCAGCGTGTAGCGGCTAACGACACCGGATCTATGTTGCTTTATTAATCTTCTTTGGCTTCCTGCGTAGTGTTCTTGTTTGGCCACACCTCTTTTAATTTGCTGTCCTCGCAACCTGACCATAGTTGGTTCTTGCTAAAAGACTTACTTCTCGTAGAGCATTCAGACTGTCAGCCTGTTCCATGGCTCGTCCGCCTTCCACAGTAGCCTCACCTGCAATCTTGTCATGCCCGCTAATTTCCTTGTTACACCCGCATGCCCTGACACGAAAATGAAACTAATCTTTGCCAGCCGAAACCACTCCAGAGACAGAAACCACTCTCTTCGGACCCACCCCATCTCTATCTTCTTGAGCATGCTCATTGAGTAGGTAAGGAAACATGCCCTAGTGAGTGTCTGTATCTCGAGCCATGTTATTGCTTTACTTATTGCCCGCGAACAAGTGAGAGATAGTAAACACAGACAGAGTGTGCATTCCTTACTGCCATGGGTTTATCTACAGCTGACATTCAAGAGTGTCGGAAACATTACTGGGGGTGGCAGTAGTAGTGTCCGGTTTCTTTCCTGCCTGTCCGGTAGTTATCGGTTCGGGATCGGGTCCACTTGTTAGGTCCCTTTGGGAAAGTTTGTGTAGTGCGGTGGAGCACATGGATCGTCGCGGCCTGGAGGGAATGCAGCTGTGAGAGGGTGGTCACATTTGGCGATATATTATCCTTCGACACTCAATCAGTTAATATCAAACCGAACTAGGTAACGACTACAGTCCCTCTGATGAATCGCAATGGCGCATTGGCTAGCTACCTTGCTGCCAGCTCCGCGGTCAGGTTTTCAGATCGAAAAATAATATGGATTAAACAAAAAATCCCAGGTCCACGGAGCCTGAAATTGTTACTAGGATATGTCCCTCTGTGTAAAGGCGGCCATCCAGTGACGATTGACCTATAAATATTTGGAGCTAGCAGCATTTGCCGGCTTCCTGGCCTCGACGTTAGCGACTTTTCTCCATAATCTCGTATACTCTCGTAAGTAACGTGACGACGGTGAGAATCAGCAGTGGTTCGAATCGCGTCGGTAACTTACGGTGTATGTGAGCCGGCCGCTCAGAAAGCAATGACAGACTGCTGAGCGTAATCTTGCCAAGAAATCTTCAATGAGCTGAAAGATGCTGATGTTGACAGCGATGTCCTGTAAAGGATATGCAAACATATTTCTAGCAGCATTTACCCCATACACACGAAGAAGCGTAAACGAGTATTGCACGTTTACAAGTTCCCTAAACAAACCTGGGTTTGACAGCGTCTCCTGCAAGCCAGCTTGTGGAGTACAGTGGCTGCACTTCACTATTAAATACCTTTTCAGCAAATTTAACGCTAAAAAATAACAGCTGTTCACATCTTTAACACCCGCCCCCCTTTTACAAGCAATTAATTTGCACTTTGTGGGTTCAAATAGCACGGTATTCAGTGATTCCCAAATGTGTCTATCAAGGGTGCACACGATTCAGGATTTGTGTTGAAGAATCGTTAGTGTACTCGCGACAAATTCATTAGAAGTCGGTCTCTCAGTAGAAGTGGAAGGACGTGGTTGTTGGATGTCCTTAATGTGAGCTGGTTTGTTGCAAGTGGGAGTGGGCTTGATTTGTGATCTGTCCCACACAATCAAGAGGTAACAGATGAGATGAAAATGAGACGAGATGAGATATGATTAGATGATGCTGAGACGAGATGAGATAATTATGAGATGGGATGATGATGAGACGTCGTGAGATTAGATGAGATAATATTAGCTGATGACGAGATTAGAAGATGATGAGACGAGATGATATGAGATGAGACGAGATTAGATGAGACGAGATGAGATGAAATGAGATGAAGATGAGACGAGATGAGACGAGATGAGATGAGACGAGATGAGATGCTGAATGAGACGAGATGAGATGAGTTTAAACGAGATGAGACGAGATGAGGTGAGATGAGATGAGACGAGATGAGATGTGTTGAAACGAGAAGAGACGTGAACATATGATTGTGAGATGGGATGAGATGGGATGAGACAAGATGATATAGGATGAGCTGATAATTAAATGAGGTGATGATAACACGAAATCACATCAGATGAAACGAGGTGAGGTGAGACGAGATAAGATGAAGATCAGACGAGATGAAACGAGTTCAAACGAGACGAGATTAGATGAGATGAGTCGAGAAGAGATGATGATGAGTCGAGAAAAGATGACGATGAGACAAAATAAGATGAGTTGATGATGAGATGAAATGATGATGAGACAAGATGAGATGAAATGAGACGTGGTGAGATTAGATGAGAGAAGATGAGCTATCTGTCCCACAGGTGACTGACTCCCAATTCCATCGTCGAATCCTCGGCATGGACCAAGCTCTCATGTACTGCCAGCAATATGTCCCACAAGACCACCTTCAGTGTTTCTGTGATAGAAGCTTATGGGGCTAGTTTATCAACTCTCTCCCATGAAGCGAGATGACCAGTGGCTAGTACGGTGGTTAAGCTGTATAATTGTAATCGAGACATATTTGTAAAACATGATCTGCGATTCCATGTTGTCAAAATCTAAATATGAACACTAGGAAATGACATGGGAAGTAAAGAAGGCCAATCATATCACAAGATGAGCGCAGTCAGTCTAACAGTATGGCGCCAATAAGGTGCTTGGATTCATGCAGAAAAACATATCTCTGGGGTCACTACTCGGTGTGCCTGACCCGTTCATGAACATTCTGTCACAGAACCTTCCTACTCCACTCATACACTTGCTGGACTAACAGGCATGCATGACCATACTGGATCTTCATTCACCGATGCATTTCTATACGTTTCATCCTTCACTGATAAAAAAAAATTGGATAACAGAACGATGCTTCTCTTTGGTGCGTGTCAAATGTGGTGCGGCCATCTTTAAACTGTCCTTGTGACGTCACCGAGTTCGTCTGCACCGCGATGTCACATGCTTAACACTCTTGACATCCTTAACAACAATATTCACAAGTTACAAGACACTGGCATGGTTATTGTAATTTCTATCACACTGTTAAGGTTTACATTTGAAGACTCCTCGTATTATCAACAACACGTACCGATTGCCTATTAAATACAGACTAGCACAATTCTGGGAACAGTCGTAACATCTGATGAGAGATGCCATGAAGAGACTGGAACAAGAATCGCCATGGCGAATGTAGTCTTTTGCAAGATGTAAATCACACTGACGAATAAATATATATGTCAGTTGCAACGAGAAAAAGAGTGTTCAAGTGCTACATAGAACCTGTGCTTTTCTATGAATGTGAAGCGGAGACGATGAGCAGACAGCTGATAAACAGCTGATGGCTGTGCAAATGTAGTTTCTGAAGAAAATACAAAGATTACCATGGACATACAGGAAAAAACAATGACCAAGTCCTTCAAGAAACAAATGATGATCGAAAGCTGATTAGAGCCATTAGACGTAGACAGTTAACAGTTTTGGGCATGTTATGAAAAGAAATGACTTAGAGAACTTGGTGACGACTGGCAAGATCGAAGGGAAGAGACCATGGGGAAGACCGAGAAGTAAATACCTGGATGGCTTGGCCACGTGGCATTGTCGATATAGGAACACAGAGCATATCCACGACTCTGGTGATCAATTGATATGGCAGAATATAACCGCCCATGATTATCGGCATGGCACATGTTGGATGTATGTGATCTCTATAACAGTACATGTGATAACAGATGGTGATAATGAGCCAGGGTTATATGTTATAAAATTCATGACCTGCATTTCAGAAAAAATGGCAAACTGAAATAAATGAAATCTTCAAAAGCTACCATATGTTGGCATGATGTAAAGATACATTTTAAACATGTCCTCTCTCTAGATTTGCGTCGCGTGGGAATTATAATTACTTAATCTATGCTATAATATATACATTACGGACACTAATAGAAAGGTTAATAGAGAAACAGAGAGACATATATTTATGCTTCATAGATTATACTAAGGCATTTGATAAAGTAAAACATGATGAACTGATTAAAAAATGTTGGAAGATATCAACATTGATGGAAAAGATTTAAGAATCTTCTTCTTCTTCTTCTTCAGCGTTCCGAGCCATTGGGGTTCTTTGCTGCAGATATAAGCCGTCTCCATTCGTCTCTTTGGTTGACCTTCTCTTGCCAGTCGTTGATTCTAAGTGCTTGTAGGTCTGTATGTTTATTATCTCTCCACCGTCTTCTTGGTCAAACTCGGGGTCTACGGTCATTTATTTCCTGAGTGTAAGCGAGTTTTGTTTCCCTATTATCTTCCATTCTTTCTATATGCCCCAGCCATTGCAGTCTATTAGCCTTTATGATACCAGTGATTAGAGGGGACTTAAATAGATCATAAATGTCTTTGTTGCTGCTTCTTTTCCACTCTCCACTTTGCGTATCCCTAATCGGCCCAAAGATGCATCTTAAGACTTTGTTCTCAATGGTTTGTAACAAGGCTTCGTCTCCTTTAGTTGTACTCCAGGTTTCAGAGCCATACAGTACAACTGATCTAATCAATGTTCTGTATATTGTGATCTTGGTGTTGCGAGACAGAGCATTTGATTTTAGCAGATGTAGTGTATAGTATATCTTATTTCCAGAGTTCATTCTACTTGTATTTCTTCCCTTATTATGTTGGAGCAGTTCTTTTAATGGTCATATTATCTATTTGTATGTGACCAGAGTTTTTAGCCGTTCCTTCTCTTGAAATTACCATATATTCTGTCTTATCCTGGCTGATAACCAGCCCCATTTGTTGAGCTTTTTCCTTTAATTGAGTCAATATTTCCAATGTCTTTTGTTTATTTGCCCCTATAATATCTATATCATCTGCATAACCAAGCAGTCTCGATGTTCCTCCAATAGCACATTCCTCCTTTACCTTCCTTACAACTTTCTCTAGAGCCAGATTGAAGAGTAGCGGCGATAGTGCATCACCCTGTTTCAAGCCAGATGTTATTTGGAAAGGGTCTGATTTCCTGCCTTTATATGTTACTATATTATAAGTATTTTCCATGCATAGTCTGGTCATGTTGATTAACTTCCTTGATAATCCAAATCCCTGCATGCATTCCATAGACTATTCCTATGGACACTATCATAAGCCTTTTTAAAATCCACAAAAATGTTATGGAGATCTCTTTTATATTCCCAATTTTTCTCGGCTATTTGTCGTAAGATAAATATCTGATCTATTGTTGATCTGTTTTGTCTGAAACCCGTCTGGTAGTCACCTAATATGTTTTCTGAATATGGTTTTAGTCTATTTAGTAATACCGCGGATAGTATCTTATAACTCGTGGATAGGAGTGATATTCCTCTATAATTTTCATATTGGAATTTCTCTCCTTTCTTAAAGATAGGTATCAATAATGACCCTTTCCAGTCTTGGGGTAATTCTTCTGTCCTCCAGATTTTTATTATTAGTTCGTATAGCTTTAGATGTAATGCATGGCCGCCTGCCTTTATAAATTCAGCAGCAATTCCATCAGCTCCAGTTGCCTTATTGTGTTTAAGTCGTGTGTTTCCACCTGGGCGTGGTGGGGGAGCTTGAGTTTCTCAGTGACCCGGAGAGCTATGCCGGCGGTAGCGTAGCTACCAAGCCTAACAGGTCAAAGGGTAGAGAACAGACAAAGAGAAACACCCTTGTCCTTCAGGTTGGGGATTGAAGCGTGGGGTTAACATCACCACCTTTGTAAAAACTATTTTGTTATGAAACAGATAAATAAGCCACGAAATCGGACTGACTTATTTGGACAACGACCTTGGAACTTTAAAGATTTAAGAATAATAAAGATTATTTACTGGAGCGAAGTAGCAGCAATTAAAGTTGGAAATAAAGAGGGTAGTTACGAACACATAAAGCTAGGAGTGCGACAGGGGTGTGACTTGTCAATAGATCTCTTCTCCCTATATAGTGAAGTAATAATGAGAGAGATCAAAGAGATGCCTGGAATACTAGTTGGAGGTTACAATATAAATCAGTGGTTCTCAAACGGTGGGGAATTCCCCCCCCCAGGGGGGAGTTTTGGGGTTTCGGGGGGGGGGGGGGGGCGGAATGAAGATTATTTCAAGATCGCGTTAATACAAGAACCGATTACTAGATCTTGTTTTTCCCTTCATACTTTACTGTTGTGTACGTCTCACCTTCTTAAATTCATTTTATAAAGTAATTAGACCCACAAATCACGTTTTATGTGGATGTCTAGCCTTGTTTTAGTATGTGCTTCCATTATTATGTATACTGTGTAGGGGTGGGAGGGGGGATTTTTAGGTAGGAAATACGAAAGGGGGGAATGAAGTTCTGAAAATATGGTGAAGGGGGCACGGGCCTAAAAAGGTTGAGAACCACTGATATAAGTAATATACGCTATGCAGATGACACAGTATTGGTGGCGGATAAATCAGCACACCTACAACAATTGTTGGGCACTGTAGTAACATAGAGTGCAAGGAACGGGCTCTCCTTGAATATCAAACAAAACAAAAACAGTAACAAGGGTGATATCAAAGAAAATGGTGACACCAAAATGTGACATAGATATTTTTTTTTTTTTTTTTTTTTTTTTTTTTTCGCGTTTCCATCCTGTTTCAGGATATTGCGGTCAACACCAGCATCTTTCAGCTGTATGTTGATTCCTAGGCTAGATTACGCTCATCAGCACGCCACGACTTTCTGAGCGACCGGCTCCATACTCTCATAAGTCACTTTTGCGATTCGAACCACTGCTAATTCTCGTCGCGTCACGTGACGAGAGTATTCGGGGTTAGCGGAGAAAGCTGCTAACCCCTCGGCCATAGAGCCGACATAGAAATAGAAGGGAAAATTCTTAAACAAGTGGATAATTTTAGATACCTAGTGGCATTTATAACATAAGATAGAATATGTACAACAGAGATTAAGAGCAGAATAGGGCAAGCAAAATCCGCATTTCAGAAAATGAAGAGTATCTTGTGCAATAAGTCACTATCACTAAATGTAAGAAAGAGAGTGCTGAAATGCTATGTAGAACCAGTTTTGCTGTATGGCAGTGAATCTTGGAATGTAAATGAACAAATTAAGAAGAAATTAGAAGCAACAGAGATGTGGTTCCTGAGACGAATGTTGCGAATTCCTTGGACTGCCAGTGTAACTAACAACGACTGCCTGAAACAGACTAATGAAACTAGAACACTATATACAACAATAAGAAAGAGACAAACAGCTTTCTTTGGTCATGCAATGAGAAGAGAGGCATTGGAGAACATCGTGACAACTGGAAATATCGAGGGGAAGAGAGACAGAGGCAGACCAAGAGAAATGATGCTGGATGGATTGAGACGGTGGCATGGAGGAATATCAGCAGCAGAGTTGATCCAGAAAATCAAAGACCGAGATCTGTGGAGAGCCATGAACGCCTACGCCAGCTGGCAGGGCACTTGATGATGATGAATCTATGCTATGACTCTGTTAGTAATGGAAGACAGTTAACATGTCTGTCTACCCAATTACTTACCTACAAGCCTGCCATGTTGCCTACTTACCTGTCTATCTACCTTTCTACTGAATTTCTACTTAATTCGTACATTTCAACCGATCGAACTACCCGCCCGTCAACCTACATACCTATGTACTAAGATACAAACGTACCTACTTATACCTACAGAACTACCTACCTACTGCCAAACTACATACCAACCAGTCAAACTACCAACTATCTACATACTTGTCAACCAACCAACTAACTAAGCAATCAGCAATCCTACCTACCTACTTACCTACCTATCGGCGTGAAACTAATCTGAAAAAGAACATCAAGAACTGAGCTATTTTGAGAGATATCGACGCTTAAGCCAGTCGGCAAAGAACACGATTGTCAAAGACTAAAATAGATAGGAGGGAAGACCACCCTGAATGAGTGGTCTACCTCAAGTAGATTAGAGGTAACCCAGTGCCCCAACATGAGGGCAGGGTAGGTGTAGGGGGTAGATAGGAAGGGGAACTGTCAAACAGTTCTCTCATGAGACACGGAAGTGTCAACCAGAGAGTAAGCACTCTGGTCACGCCAACGTGATAGACACCAAGAACTAGAATAGAACGCAAGAGTAGACTACTACTCTAAGCGTGTTGAATGATGTAGCACGCAAAAGCCGAAGTGCGCACGAAGGTCCTTCCGCGTACTGTGTAATCAGCACGCGGAGAACTGGCAGACGGGTTACAGACTTCGTAGGGAACATATCGCTTAGCGTCGATGCGTATTTCTTTAGATGAGTAGATAGATTTAGCAGTAGGGCTAGGGACGACTAGTGATAGGAAATTCTGTGTATTCATGTGTGGTTCATTAGAGACAGTTTTGTGCATTCATGTAATGTAAAGAGCCAGTGGCAATAAAATGTGTAATCAATTCCTCTCGTACGACTGACAAATATTTTTGTGTGGTGCGAGAGAAGTTTATCCCATAATGCCTGTAGCATCGCTTGATGACAACGATAATGCGATAATGGAGGTAATGCTGCCAATTCTTTCCAAAATCTCTCTGCTTCATTTGGCTGTTTGTGGTTTTTTTTTCTCACTTTAAAGTTAAGTAGTTTGTTATTGCTTTCCGAACGACCAGCACTATACCATTTACAACAGAGCATCTGTTATAGCAATTGCACGATTGACGGTCCTGGTTCGAAATAGCATAGCCCAGATCTGAAAATTAAATATAGTAGATAATTACCGTGCAATTCAAATATTAGTAAGCGGTGCACTGACAAGCACAATCGAGTTATCTTGGGATGACGAAACGGCACTACGTACGTTGACAACATTCGACGTGCGAGAGAGAAGCCATCAAACCCTAGAGCGGATCAGACGTCTTGTTGAAAGAAGGAACCGATGTCATCTGGATAGTAGAAAACACTTGATTTTTATTGAAGGTGACAAGGACAAGGACATGGAACGATGTCCTCTCTTAACCATAGGATGGAACAGTCAGTAGAAAGAAAGGAAGAAAAAACAGGAAGAAGAAGAAAGATGCCAGTAAACAAATAACTGTAAGAATGCCTTTTTTGTATCGTAACCTTCAATTGAGTAAACCATTTTTGTATGACCTGTCAAACCTGCGGAACCACCACATGAAGCAGAAACAATAAAGAGAACTGCAAAACCTATTCGAAGATGAATCTCTACATTTCGTTGACATCACTGAGGTTCGTGAAATTCGTTGGTACATGTTGACTTTTCTTGGAGTTCAATAGTTCAACACCAACAACACTGAAGCACAATACGAACGTCTACCACACAAATATACGACCTCTGTCAAACATTGTGTGAAAACCAACGCAAAACGGTCTGCTGCCAAATCACCCGCACCTGTGTTTCTAACGTGGTATGCGGGATTAAGAAATGCCACCGTAACTCACTCGCCACAGTGGCGGCTCTAAATGGAGGCACGGGGTAAATTCTGGCTCTGAGAGGCAGTTTAGCTGTCGTCTAATGATCTGCGTCAGTCTCTGTCTTTCACGGGTAGTGAATCTACCCTTACACCCGCAACTCAGATAAAATGAACAGCATTAAATAAAATCTTAAATCGCTACCATATGTTCGGATGATTTAAAGATACATTTTAAACATGTCCTCTCTTAAGATTTGCGTCGTGGGGGAATTATAATTACTTAGATTGTGTTATGACTGTGTTAGTAATGGAAAACAGTTAAAATGTCTATCTACCTAATTACTTACCTAACATCCTGCCTACCTGCCTATCTACGTTTCTACATAAATTCTTCTTAAGTCGCACATATCAACCGAACGAACTACCTACCTACCTGCCAACATACATACCAACCAGTCAGCTACCAACTATCTACATACCTAACAACCAACCAACCCACCAACATACCTACCTACATACCAACCTATCTACCTACCCATCACACAATAACTGTCAGCGTATGTGTGAGTGTATAAAGTGTGGGAATTTATTCATATTAGTTTAATGATTGTGAGGCAGCGTTTGTGTCTAGATTTGTGAGAGTGTGTGAGGATGGATGGGTGGGTGTGTGTATTGTGTCTATGTGTGTGTTTATATGGGTGTATGTGTGTTTGTGTGTGTGTGTCAACGTCTCACACGTACACGGGTATTCTTAGATCCTTCACATGCACTCAAGAAAATATCAGTCTTGCATGTGGTATCAAATATTTATTCAGGAGAACCTGATTATCGTCAAGATGCGCACACAAGGCGGTTAAATCATTATATACATAAGTGCTGGCTAACAAACAATCATAGCCATCCGGCAATCACACAAACCCTGCACTCAAATACTCTCTATCTTCAAACATGGCAACGCCAGCTAGCACTTCCGCAAAATCCATACACTCGCTCCTGAAACACATGCGTCCTTCCCCTAAAACGTCGAGTCCCAGTCTGCCCTCCTTACGGTAATGGACCTCGTGTATCTCGAGACAACCGGGCTGTCTCAACAGTCACGTCGTACTGCTGTCCGCCCGTGTCGTGTCGGGTCCTTCCGTGCAAGGCTGTCTGGTCAATCCAGGACGGAGTCCTGTAGACTTGTGTCCCCTTCTATCACTGGGTCTTGTCTTGTCCACGTCCTGTCTATGACATCTCTGCGCCCTTACCTATGTCCTGTCTCTCATATCTCTGTGGTCCTGTAGATGTCCTGTCAATGACATCACTGCATCCCTGCCTATGTCCTGTCTCTATTATGTCCCCTGTCCTCTATATGTCCTGTCTCTATTCCCCAACACGCTGACAGTGTGTATGTGTCTGAATGAGTATGCGTGTGTATATGTATGTTTGTATGTGCTTGCATATGTGTGTATGTATGTGTGTATGTGTGTGCATGAGTGCGAATGTATGTTTGCGTGTATGTGTGTATGTATGTGAATGTGTGTTACGTCTATGTGTGTATGTGTGTATGTATGTGTATGTGTGTATGTGTGTGTATTTGTGTGTGTGTTTATGTGTGTGTGTGTGTGTGTGTGTGTGCGATATGTGTGTATGTGTATGTGTGTAGGTGTGTGTATAAGTGTGTATGTTCTCTAACCCACGTTTTCATTTCACATTCAACTTTGGCGTAATTCGCGAAATGTCTCCCGCCAAGGTGGGTTTTCAGTTGACTTCGCCCCTAGCGATTTTCTGTAAAGCGGTGCATTGTGGGTTGAAAAAGTTACAAGGGCGAGTCAATAAGTACGTCAGGCAGTTCTGTGTGGTAGCGGGTAAATGAAAACAAGGCACGCAGATTAATGCAGTCGGTTTGGTAGAGCTGATGAAACTATGGGATAAGTGCATCAATGTTGGTGGAAATTATGTTGAGAAATAAAGGGACAATGTGTGTGTGTGTGTGTGTGTGTGTGCGTGCGCGCGCGCGCGTGTGTGTGTGTGTGTGTATAAAAACTGGTTTCAAGTTGTTATTATACTTAGTTATTTTTCTACAGCCATTTGTGACTTACTTATTAACTTACCCTCGAACATTACATATGTGCGCTCAACTCGCTCTGTCGTTTTTTCCCCTTATATATATACACACACACACATTTACAGACACGCGCGCACGCACATACACACACACACACACACTAAAAAACTCACTCTCTCACTGTCTCACTCTCTTGCTCTCGCTCACTCACTCTCTCTCTCTCTCACGCTCTCTCTCTCTCTCTCTCTCTCTCTCTCTCTCTCTCTCTCTCTCAGTCATTCACTCTCTCCATCTTTCATTCACCGTATCCTTCTTTCATTCAATCTCTCCCAGTCTCTCTCATTCTCTTATTCTCTCTCACTCGCACACACACACACAGACACACAAACACTTTATCACTCAAACTCTCACTCACTCTCTCTCACTCACTCACTCTCTCTCACGAACGTACACAGACAGACGTACACATACTCACTACCTCTGAAGTCGGAGTGGGCTCACCTGAATTGCGAAGAACATCTTTAAAAGGGAAAGCAAGCCCACACGCAAAACTCAGACCTTTACTACTTTAAACAGTGTGTAAGGACTACGCTCGAGTTTAAGCGAGCGAACAAAAAGAAGAAGAAGAACACACTCACTCACTCACTCACTCACTCACTCACTCACTCACTTACTCATACAATCTCTCACTCACTCACTCACTTACTATACAATCTCTCACTCACTAACACTCTCGTACTCACGCACTCTCTATCACTCACATTCTCTAATTCACTCTCACTCACTCACTTACTCACTCAATCATTCACTCTCACCCATTCACACACACACAGATGGACAGACACACTCACTCACTCACTCACTCACTCACTCACTCACTCACTCACTCACTCACTCTCTCACACACAGACAGACAAAAACAAACTCACCCAGTCTCTCACTCACTCTCTCTCACTCACACACACAGACAGACAGACACGCGCACGCACACACACACACACACACACACACACACACACACACAAACTCTTACTCAATCTCTCGCACTCTCACTCAAACATACACACACGCATGCTCGCATGCGCGCATAAATACACACACTCAACTCTCTCTCTCTCTCTCTCTCTCTCTCTCTCTCTCTCTCTCTCTCTCTCTCTCTCTCTCTGTCTCCAACACACATGTTTGCACGTACGCACACACACTCACTCTCTCACTCCCTCTCTCTCTCACTCACTCTCTTGCATGCCCACATACACATAAAGTGAACAATGATGCCAGCAAGTGACTTATGGTGGCATATAGTCGGTATGTATTAAGCATTGAAAGAGCTTTCATTAAATGTGAAGGGACTCATTGGTATTTTCAGATCTGGTGGAAGGTCATACATATGTGAACACCAGAATAAGCAAAACATCAGCTTGTCTGTTCATTGTCCATACTTCACATTCTTTCAAAAGTACAACTTTTATGTAGCACTTCAGCAACACAATTTTTCTTCTTGCAATTGCTTTTTTTCACTACCGCAATAGGTCTGCCTACTGCCTGTATTACCTTTGGGGTAGATTATCGGGAGGCCCATGTTATTATACATCAGTATTGATGTGATACAAAAAAGGGTTTAAAAGGCTTCATTGCACCGGGTTTATCCCATATTGCACGGTCTGTTTCCATAGGGCGGACTGCCGAAAGCTTCGCAAAAAGTACGAACTCCGTACCTCCAGCAACGACCCGCAGGAGTCTCAAACAAAATTGCACTCGTGAACCAAACGGCGTACGCCGGAACCAAACCTACAATCGTCGGAGCGCGAAGCAGAGAGAGTAATCATATCGCCAGGGAGTCTTACTTCTGATGTGACAAGTATCATGCTACTACATTTCATAGTAGCCATTGTACACTGGGTCGAGCTGGGAATCTAGATCACATCAAACACTCCCCTCCTCAGTGACGATTTGAACGCATACCCACATAGCTGTAGAAACACGCTTAGCCGCTGCCCTGCCACAACTGCCATTGACACATGACTGTGAACTAAACGCATCACCCAGTAGGATGTTTGATGTCATCTTCGGATGTCTGTGAACTAAACGCATCACCCAGTAAGATGTTCTATTTCGTCGTCACATATCTGTGAACTAAACACATCACCCAGTATGATGTTCCAATTCACCTTCACATGTCTACAGTCTCTATGGCGAAATGGATACGCCGCCAGTCTCGCGCTTTGAAGGTTATGCGTTCGATTCCGTCATTTTACTCACGAGTGCAATTTGGGAGTTCGTACTCTGTGAGAAACTTTTGGCAGATCGCCTACTGGAAGGTAAGGTTGAAGGCAAGCAAGCAAGAGGTAGACAACGATACATGTGGGAAGATCACATCAAGAGATGGATGAACATCAATCTGACAGAATGTATAGTCAGTGCTGGAGATCAGTTGCAGCTCACCTTCATTGTGGGGACGGCACCTAATTGATTAATAGAGCTTTATCTGCCACATCACTATCATACCTTCAGTGGATCTCCGGCGTGGGTATGGTTTGGCGTAAATAAAGACGTATGGGTTCGCGTTGAATGTTATCTGTCTTTGCCGGTGGAAATATGCGTATCAAATAACATTGGGAAAATATACGGAATGACAACAGCGGGGAAAGGGGAGAATGCAAGGGAGATAAGACTGCGACCAGAAACTGGGCTTGAGTTCTGCGTAGTTCACACGGAGTTGTCTGTGCTGATAAGCCATATATGTGCGGGCAGTTATGAATGAGCCTGGAGCCCTGGCTTAGGTGTTAATGTCTTTCTCTGTAATCCCGTATATCCACGTAGGGTAACGCAGCTGCGCGAGATTCTGTAGTGGATCCCGTCGTGCTCGTTACTTACGGGGTATGTGCTCCGGTCGCTCAGAAAGCACTGGCAAACTACTGAGCGTAATCTTGTCAAGAAATCAGCAACAGCGGTAAAATGCTGGTGTTTACAGCGATGTCATGTAAATAGGATATGTGGGGGAAAAAAAACAGAAGTTATGAATGAAGTGACAGGGGAGGTCACGTGTGAAGACATTTGTTAAACACACACACACACACACACACACACACACACACACACACACACACACACACACATACGCACACACACATACGAACACACAGACACACACACACACACACACACACACACACACTCAGGCACACACACACACACACGCACACACACGATGCAGTCAACACCAGCATTTTTTGTCGTTGTGATCTCGTAGAAAGTTTACGTTCTGAAGTTTGCCATTGCTTTCTGAACGACCGGCACCCGTACCATTTCGTAAAAAAATCCATCGCAAGACCATCTGCTGCCAAATCGCCCCTAGATGTGTTTAGAACGCTGGTATGCGGCATAACGAACTGCGTCAGTAAGGCCTACGCAGCGGAGCCAGTATTCATATATACAAGGGATTAGAACAAGAATCGCCATGGCGAAGTTAGCCTTATGCCAGATGGAAAACGTTAGTTAGTTAGTTAGTCTTTTCTCGTGAGCCTAAGTCGGCGCATAAGGCAGAAGTCATGTCTCTCCATGTCCGGCGGTTCGCTGCTACCTGTTGTAGATCCTGGATGTTCACTTGGCCGTTGAATGAGGCTTCTCTGATGATGGTTCTATGCAGGGTCTCTCTTGGTCTTCCCCGTTTTCTTGTACCTGCTGGTGACCATATGAGGGCTTGGTAGGGGAGTCTTGTCTTGTCCATTCTGAGTACATGGCCGATGTAGTTCCAACGGCGTTTTCTTATAAAGTTGGATACAATATCTTGCTTAGTCTCTTGTCTTATTTGCGTATTGCGTACTGACCAATAAAAAGATGTCATTTCAAACGAGAAAAAGAGTATTGAGGTGCTACATTGAACCTGTACTTTTGAATGGATGTGAAGTGTGGACAATGAGCAGACAAGCTGAAAAACATCTGATGGCTGTGGAAATGTGGTTTCTGAGGAAAATTCAAAGAATACCATGGACAGATAGAAAAACCAATGACCATGTCCTACAAGAAAGAAATGAAAGCCGTAAACTGATCAGAGAAATTAGACCTAGACAATCGCAATTTTTTAGACATGTTATGAGAAGAAATAAATTGGAGAAAGTGGTTACAACTGGTACGATTGAAGGGAACAGAACAAGTGAAAGCAGAGTAGTAAATACTTGGGTGGCTTGACCAAATGGTATATTCTTACAAGAACAGAGAACTAATCCACGACTATGATAATCGGGTGAGATGGCGAAACATGACAGCCCACGCTTATCGGCATGGCGTATGATGATGCTGATGACGATATAAATATTTGGCTGAACATCTCTAAGTCAAGTCCCAGTGGTTTAGGGTCTGGCCATTGCTCGCCTCCTGCTCGTGGGGGTGAGGTCTCGGAGGTCTGACGCTGAGCCGCAAGCGTCTGCAGCCTACCTTGTTCCAGACGTACTGGTTACCTTTCCTCTGGATAAAACAAGGCAAGGCCGAGAGAGGGAACATGTCCTTTGGGCACCATATGTTATCTGAAGCTCTGCCCAGGCATTATGAGATGGAATTTTGGCCGAATTCCAATCCACATACTTTGGTCTGTCAAGACTACAAGGTGCCACTCACACAGGGTGGGGAAAAATGATCTGACACATTTGTAACTTTAATAAAACTAAATTAGAATAAATGAACAAAAAAGTATTTTTATTTATCAAATTTACACATGATGCCATTTTGTTTTATGTTGTTTGAATAATGAAAAAAAGTATTTTTATTTCCCTGTATGGGCGCCTACCCATATCATGTGTCCACATGCTCCATGTGGCGTGTGGCATATCGCAGTAGCTGTACAAACACCCCTTCCTCTCTCTCTCTCTCTCTCTCTCTCTCTCTCTCTCTCTCTCTCTCTCTCTCTCTCTCTCTCTCTCTCTCTCTTTCTCTCTCTCTCTCTCTCTCTCTCATCATATATATATATATATATATATATATATATATATATATATACCTTGCACATGGCCATGTACACCATTGTATGAATGTCTGTTGAGCGGTGTATATGTATGTATGTGCGCTCACGCATATCCGTCCATCCAGACTTTAGGACTCGCCTCACAATAACATATAGGAGTGCATAATGTGAGTTTGGTTAGTACCACCACCATGCTTGTGTGCACATTCCATTGCTCTTCAATATTCGCCCACCGGGGCCAACCCATACACTGGCACCCACGTATGCTTTGTTAGTACATCCACTGAGATTGTTCACATACAATTCTCAGCCTACTATCATAGGATGTCGTCCCGCCGCCCTGCCTTCCTGCCTCCGCCCCCCCCCCCTTTCTTTCAATGTGCTCACTGAACCGTTACACCCATCACCCCGTCATCATCCTACATCTCACTCCCTTGGTTGGGTATAAAAAGAAGACATCGGTAATATTCTGAGTTACACACAGATGGGAATTGTTAGGTAAGTATGAATATATTTTCCAATTCTCATTTTCTCTTCACTGCTTTAATTTTTTTCATCCTTTTGTTCTTTTCGTCCTGTCGTCACCTTTTGATGTAGTCACAGGAGATCTCCTTGACTATATGTTGTGTTTGTGAATGTATTTGTTTGCTGATGAAGGCTAATCGCCGCAACATCCTGTATGTGTCGTAATTCTGTTATGTAAAGCTGCACTACTTTGTGTCATTTTATATTGTTTACATTTTCACGGCTTTACCGCAGTTCCACACAATTTGACGTATATTTTTACAGAGTTGACAAACAAGTGGTAAACATCCCAATCCACATGGTTCGTCTGGAGTGTCAGAGACACACCAGAGTTGACAAACAAGTGGTAAACATCCCAAGCTACATGGTTTGTCTGGAGTCTCAGAGACACACCAGAGTTGACAAACAAGTGGTAAACATCCCAAGCTACATGGTTCGTCTGGAGTCTCAGAGACACACCAGAGTTGACAAACAAGTGGTAAACATCCCAACCTACATGGTTCATCTGGAGTCTCAGAGGCACACCAGAGTTGACAAACAGGTGATCAACATAGTAAGCTACACGGATCGTTTTGACTCTCAGAGACACACCAGAGTTGACAAACAAGTGGTAAACATGTCAAACTATATGATTCGTCTGAAATTTCAAAGACACACCAGGTTGACAAACAAGTGGTAAACATCCTATACTATATGGTTCGTCTGAAATCTCAGAGACACACCCGAGTTGACAAACAAGTGGTAAACATTTCCCGCTACATTGTTTGTCTTTACTCTCAAACAAACACCAGAGTTGACAAACAAGTGGTAAACATCCATAGATATATGGTTCGTCCGAACTCTCAGAGACACACCAGAGTTGACAAACAAGTGGTAAATATCCAAAGATATATGGTTCGTCCGAACTCTCAGAGACACACCAGAGTTAACAAACAAGTGGCAAAACAATCCCCGTTACCTGGTTCGTCTGGAATCTCAGAGACACGCCAGAGTTGACAAACATGTGGTCAACATTTCCCACAACATGGTTAATCGTTAAAAAAGAAAATAAATAAATAGACACACTTTACATATCGGATAGAATGACAGACGAGTAGGTGGGGAGTGGAAAACAGGGGTGGGGATGTGAAGATGCGAAGAAAAAGGGACATTTCTTCAAAGACAAACAGCGCTTTCAAATTTTGCACACAGAGCGTGCGCAAAACAGAATGCGCAAAAGAATGCTCGAAACAATGTGCAAAAGGACGCAGTAAACAGGAAATATGTGGAACAGCAAGTCGTATTTTCCACTTTGTATATACTTTTGTTTAGGGGTGAGAAACAGAGTGCAAAATATGGCCATAACACTCGTGTGACAAACTTTTTTCATGTTAACTCTTTGTATCACAAACAAGTGTTGTAACTCTTTATGTCACAAACACTTGCTACTTTGGCCCTTTCTGTTTCACACAATTGTTATTTTAATCGTTTCCGCCACAAATAATTGTTACAATATAACTCTTTATGTTACAAAAATTTCGCATTGTAGCCATTTCTGTAAAACATAATTCAAACGTTGACCTGTTCTGTCAAAATTATTTCACACTTTAACCCTTTCTGTCACAAATATTTCACACTTTAAAATTTTCTGTCACAAGTATTTCACTCTAACCTATTCTGTCACAAATATTTCATACTTTAACGATTTGTGTCACAAACATTTCAAACTTTAACCTTTTCTGTCACAAATATTTCAGCTAACCTTTTCTGTCATAAACATATCATACTTTAGCTTTTCTGTCAGAAATAATTGCCAGAGTTGACAAACAAACCCTTTCTACCAGAACAGTTATTATATTAACCCTGTTTTCCACAGTCAGCTATTACCTTAACCCATTCTACCATGAGTTGAGTTGAGTTGAGTTGAGTTACGAACCGACATCACTGCACTCAGGACATTCCCATATGTGCTACGTTCCCTCGTTCAACAGCCAGCGAAGACTCACACTACTAATCGTTCCCCACCACTATCTGATTAAAAGTTCTCCTGGTCTTCCCTCTCAGTTTTGAACCAAGAACCCTTTGTATCATATACAATTATTACTATAACCCTTCCTAGCTATACAATATTATTATTTTTGCCCTGTCTGCCAAAATAATACTTACTTTTAACAGTTCTATCGAAAACTAGTATTACGTATAACCCTTTCTGTTACATAATAGTAATTTAACCATTTCCGTCATAGAAAAAGCTAAAGTGACGAATTTGTGTGATAGAAAAAGCTAAAGTCGCTACTTTAGTTCTTTCTGTAGAAAACAATTGCGGATTAGGCTTCGATGTCTCGACTCGTCGCGTGCTAAGTGAAGGAGAGACCGGTCAGTCACATATCCCTCCGTGCATTCAGACGTAGAAAATGTGATGACCCTTTTCACATCATTCATTCAGTAGCATGTACTTAGCAGAACCTCGCTCCCATAACAACCTTTCGGAAAACCTCTAGGTCATAAGCAAGATATCCCGCGTCCGATACACCCATCTGAAGATCATCCGCCACATCTTGCACCCATCTTCTCTTTGGCCTTCCTCTTCCCTTCTTCCCAGGCATATACTCCTCCATTATTGTTCTCTCCAAACTTTCGTGACGTTTCAAGTGACCAAAATATTTCAATTGTCTTTGTTTTCCTTTTCACATCACAGACACATAACAGAAAACTGCTTCGGGGTAATTCTTTTTAGTCTCTGACTTTTACTTTTGTGCGCTTATGAAGGCTCATCGACGCAACTACCTCTGTTGGTTGTAAAAATGCATGTCAAGCTAATTTTCTCCACGTCTTTTATGTCGCCCGCTCTGTAGGGAACGGCTTACGAAAGCAATTCGTAATCCCGCATACCGAGTTTTAAATATAGATGCTGGCGATTTGGTAGCAGACAGCCTTACGTTGGTTTCCGCAATGGCAAACTACTGAAACTTATCAATAAATAACAAATAGCTAAATAAGCCAGGGTTGACAGCGACGTTCTGTACAGGATATTCAACTAAATGTGTTATCGCGTCTTTACTGCGATTGCCCCAATTTCATTCGGCTAATGTGATATGTGATATATGTAGCACAAAAACGTAATTTCTTCACACTGCACCATACATAGACAGCTAAGACATAATCAGTTTTGTTGGTCGCAGTGACCGACAAGATTCGGTGTCGGCGTGTGCAGAGAATGTAGGCAGCCGAACCGTGCGCACGACAAGCATAAATTGACAGCTGCTGGTGCAACTTCAGTCAGTCGCGATCAGTCGAAGAAGAGATCATTTCAACATCCCAAGTCTAGCTGAGACCAGAAGCTTTCACATTTCACGATGAGCGGACGAGGTAAAACTGTCAAGTCTCTGCGAATTGTTTGGTTATGGTAGCTTCGCTTTGTTTGTCAATGTTGTGTTGTTATTGTTGTTGTTATTGTTGATGTTGTTGGTGTTCCAGTCGTTGTTATTGTTGTTGCAATTGTTGTTTTTGCAGTTGTTTGGCCTTTCCTCCATTGCTTGCGGTTGTTTTGATACTTTTCTTTCTTTCTTTCTTTCTTTCTTTCTTTCTTTATTTCTTTCTTCCTCCCTTCCATCTTGTTTGACTGTCTCTTTCTTTCTTTCTTTCTTTCTTTCTTTCTTTCTTTCTTTCTTTCTTTATTTCTTTCTTTGTCCTTCGTGCCTTCATTCCTTTCTTCTTTACTTCCTTCCTTCTTGTTTGTCTAACTTGCTCTTTCTTTCTTTCTTTCTTTCTTTCTTCCATCTTGTTTGACTGTCTCTTTCTTTCTTTCTTTCTTTCTTTCTTTCTTTCTTTCTTCCTTCCTTTCTTTCTTTCTTTCTTTCTTTCTTTCTTTCTTTCTTTCTTTGTCCTTCATGCCTTCATTCCTTTCTTCTTTACTTCCTTCCTTCTTGTTTGTCTAACTTGCTCTTTTTTTCTTTCTTTCATTCTTTCTTTCTTTCTTTCTTTCTTTCATTCTTTCTTTCTTTCTTTCTTTGTCCTTCCTTCCTTCCTAGGTCATAAGGTCAAACCTCTCTGTAGACGAGGGTTGTTTTCTCTCTTGTTTAAAAGAACGTGGGTTCCCAGGTTGGAGCATTCTAAAACTGGTAACATAAAAAATGACGTGGGCACCCAGGTTGAGGCAGTCTAAATCTGGTATCAGAAACAGTTCTGGAAAATAACCCCAGCCTTTCATAATCAAGGTGTGTTCAATGTGCGGTGTGCACTTTTATCGGTTCCCCAGCCTTTCATGATCAGGACGTGTTTAATGTCCAGCGCTCACTTTCCCGTTGGTCGACCCTTGTTATTTCCTCCAGGAACAAGGGGTGTCTCCGTGGCCAAGTTTTTACGCCGCCTGCCCGAGTTCCGAAGGTTGTGAGTTCGATTCCAGGTTACGTCGTTCAGTTCACGAGCACAATTTCCTCGGAGACTCCTGGGGATCGTCGGTGGAGCTACGAAGTTGGTGCTTTGTGCGACACTTTCGACAGACCGTCCTACGGAAAGAGACAGAGCCATATGGGGGAACACCTGGTGCAAGAAAGTCTATCGTCTTGCCTTTTTAAATTCAATTAAGTTGCATGTCCTTCACAGGACGTAGCAGTCAACCCCAGCATTTACGCTGTTCGTGATTCCTGGTCAAATTTTACGTTCAGTAGTTTGCCATTGCTTTCTGAACGACCGGCTCCTACACCTTTTTTCGAAAAAACCAGCACCGCTGTGTTTCGAATCCTGGTATACGGGCTCACAACCCGCGTTCACAAACCCTTAGCCACAGAGACCGGTAGATCCCTTTAAATCAGGAGCCATGTCTTGTTTCAGGGTTCTGTCTTTGTTACTGTGATGTTTAATAATGGCAAGGTATTGTGGTTTTAAGAATTTAACTCCCAAAGAGAACTGATTACTCGCATCAGAAGGAAATTTCCCGCAGTCTCCGGACATGTCATGAGAAGAGAAAGGATGGAGTACGTAGTGACATTCTTGGAGGAGAGGAGATACAGTGGGAAACCGAGAAAAGTTATGCTGGACAGTTTGGCATCGTGAAATTGAGGAACATTGATATCAGAAATCATTGGCATTGCACGAGACAGAACGTTGTGGACAGGCTTGATAACCAACGCCACACGACAGGGACTGTAAGAAGATGAAAATTGTCTTTCAGAGACACGGCTGTACAATATCAGGATAATGATATATTTGGAGTTCTATGCTGTAGCATGCATGTGTATCATGGACAGTAAGCAGAAACGCTAAGAAACACTTAATGATAGTGGACATGTGGAGGGAAATGCACATAATAACATCCACAAACAGAAAAAAATAATCAGTTAGTAAATCCAAGAAACAAATGAAAACTGTAAAAGGGTTAGAGACATGTAACGTAGACTGCGAAGATTTTTTTTTTTTTTTTTGTACATAATTTATGAGGAATAAACTAGAAAACTTAGTGACAACCTGTAAAACTACTGGAAAAAAGAGGCAGGGAAAGACAAGGAGACACATACCTGAAACGGCTTGACCACATAGCATAATCTGGACATGTAGACAGACCTGAACAAAGACTCTGGTTATCACGTCAGAAGGAGAAACATGATCGCCAACGCTGACCGGCATGCACATGATGATGATGATGACATCATTTCTTTGTTGACATCATTCTTGTGCTAATGTATTTATTTTATTTACAGGAAACTGTGGTGGAGCCTGCAACAGCAACCCTTGCAGCTGTGGTGATGACTGCAAGTGTGGGGCCGCCTGCAACTGTGACCGATGCAGTTCTTGCCATTGCTCCAGTAAGTTTTCTTTATGTGTAAATATTACTGGATATATTTCTGTAACTTTACGGAGATGACCCAATTATCTAGTGCGTCTTAAATATAAAGGTACTGGCAAAAGTGGTTTCAAAGCTTTTTGAATATAAAGGTGAAAGTAAACGGTAGTCGGACATCTCAAGATTGTCCAGGGAAAGATATACGTAGTCTCAGGCTTCTAGAATATGCAGGAAAATGTAAACGTAGTCTCAAGCTTCTTGAATATGCAGGAAGATGTAGACGTAGTTAAGCTTCTAGAATATGCATGGAAAGGTAAACGTAGTCTCAAGCTTCTATAAAATGCAGGGAAATGTAAACATAGTCTCACGCTTCTAGAATATGCAGGGAAAAATAAACGTAGTCGCACGTTTCTAGAATATATGGAAAGATGAATGTAGTCACATGTTTCTATATTATTCAGGGAGAGGTAAACGTAGTCCAAGCTTCAAGAATATGCAGGGATAATTAAGCGTAGTCTCAAGCTTCTAGAATATACACCATTTATTTGTCTAATTCCTTTGTCTGTACATCTATTATATTCTTTGCATATGTCTTAGAAATGTCCACATTATTCGATGTTGTTCAGCTTGTCTAACTTTTGTCCATCTATCACATGGGCTCATGAGTTCCTTTTTCAATTGTGACTCTTTTAGCTCTGTGAAATTAGCGTCAACAATGAAAAAAAAACGAAACAGTATCCATCAACAACATGAGGCTTAGAGTCAGCATGCCATAAGGGTATACAATGACTTGTTTATTTTCGTTGCGGCTTATGTACCATTGCTTGAGTAGTCAAGGACAGATTTTGTTCAGGGATGAATAATAAAGGCAGTTTAGCAAAGCAGTTGCCACACAATGATGGTTGGTTGGGTGATTGGTTGGTTAGTGAGTTGGTTGGTGATTGGTTAGTTAGTTGGATGACTGGTTAGTTGGTTGGTTGATTAGCTAGTTAGATAACTGGTTGATTGGTTCGTTAGCTGGTTAGATGATTGGTTGAATGTTTGGTTGATTGGCTGGCTGGATGGTTCGTCAGTGATTAGATGATTGGTTGAGTGTTTGGTTGATTGGCTGGTTGGTTGGTTAGTTGGTTCGTCAGCTGGTTAGATGATTGGTTTATTGCCTGATTGGATGGCTCATTGTTTAGTTGGTTCGTTGGCTATCTGGCTAGTAACACCCCTAGAAGACTGAGTAAGATCGATGCAGTATCGTTTGCATCATTTAAGCCCTGAAAACGCCTTTATCTATTTGAGTGAGGTTCATGCAAAGACTTTTCTTTCGACAAGGTTCTGAAAAACATTCTCTAAGGGAACTGCGGTACAGAACCCTCCTTCCCCTTTACAAGCTCAAAACTAGAATTGCACACCTGCGGAGAGGTTGGTTAGACTATGACCAGGTCATGATTCAGCACAACAAATACTGACTGCCTAGACCAGGCCTAGGTTGATCATTTTGCTGTGACAGGTGTGTAGGATTTTCTTTGACAACACACTCCAGCTTAATGCCTAGAGTGAAATCAAGCTATGTCCAGACTAAGAGTGTCTGTGTGTGTTAATTTCTGAGGCTTACCGACTTTTTGTATATACGTCCCACAATGTGAGGTGAACGTGATGACCCTTTCTAAATGTGCTTCTCTTGTTCATCATTATCATGTGCCGTGCCAGCTGGCGTTGGTGTTCATGTCCCTCCACAGATCTCGGTCTTTGGTCTTCTAGATCAACTCTGTTGGTGATGTTCCTCCATGCCACCGTCTCAGTCCATCCAGCATAATTTCTATTGGTCTGTCGCTGCCTCTTTTGCCATTGATATTTCCAGATGTCACGATACTTTTCAATGCCTCTCTTCTCATCACATGACCAAAAGAAGCTGTTTGCCTCTTTCGTATTGTTGTATATAATGCTTTAGTTTCATTAGCCTATTCCAGGCAATCATTGTTAGTTACTCTGGCAGTCCAAGGAATTTGCAACATTCGTCTCAGGAACCACATCTCTGTTCCTTTTAGGTTCTTCCTAATTTGTTAGGTTTGTGAACGTAACCCGTGAACGCCAGAAATTAAGTACACTCGATTACACATCTTGCTTACTTGAATGTAGACATTTCGTGTGTGTCCAACGATAATTGCATTGTCTTTACAGGAAGTCGCAGTCAACCCCAGAAATTTTGGAGTGGTTGTGATTTCTTGGCTGTTTGTAATTTCTTGGCTGTTTGTGATTTCTTGGCAAGTTTACATTCAGTAGTTTGCCATTCCTTTCAGAACGCCTGCACTCATTCCATTGTATGAAAAACAACGAAAGGTGGTCGGCTTCCAAATCTCCCGTAGCTTTGTTTCGAACTATTTATGCGGGATTACGAATTACGCCCGTAGCCTTTTCATTATAGAGCCTGTTTATAGTATGAACAAATATCATTAATTAATCAGTCATAAGTTGCGTACACATGTCATTAATTATTTTTTTTAAAGAATTGTCAAATATGACTGCCATTAACCGAAGCTTTGGTCAATGGTCATCTTCATACACAGGTTTTTAAGTGAAGTTTTGATCAATTGTCATTTACGTACAAATGGCACTAGATGTGGTCGGTTGTGGTTTACGTGCAAATGTCATTTATTGGAGCAGTGTTTATTAATCGTTTATGTACACATGACATTAACTAAAGCTTAAATTCATTGTCGTGAACAGATGACGACTGCAAGTGTGGTAGCCAATGCACCGGAAGTGGATCGTGCAAATGTGGCAGTGCTTGCGGTTGCAAGTAAACAAGTCAACGGAATTCTCGTGGACAAGGGGACATAACTATTTAACAATGTTTAACATAGACTATTTAACATAGTTTATATATGTCTCACATTATGTTTGTTGATTTGCATTTAAATTATCATTGTGAGTAATTAGTAAACCTACAATTTAGGTTGATCTGCATTTTAAGTATCATTGTGTGTAATTAATACACCCACAATTTAAGAAAACAGCTTTAAGGTTAAACATTTTTTGGCCGAGATAACTCTAGCAATAATTATGAGTTGTTGTGTCCCCTTGCATGATACAAAATTTTTCATTAAAATTTGTATTGAATCATTTGGGGTACATTTGTAACAAGTGAGTTATTTTCTAAAGAAATATTAAATTTTAAACTTTAACTCATCATTCAATAGTCATAAACATCATATATTGTGGCTAGGCCAGTGGGAGATTGATTAACTCATTCAAAACGATCGGATATACAATTATACTTTGGGCTAAGATCGAACCATATATGTTGGCAAGATGTAGACTCTTTAGTCGTTTTGACACCTGGTAAAACAGTCAGATCAAATTATGGATTACTCTTGGGGATTTGTTCTGAGAGTTTAAAAGCCAATATACTTGACGATCTTTTAAATAACTTTTTTGTATAGAGAAGACGAAGTAGAAATCTATTTACTAATGTTACGTTCTGAATCAGTTAGTTGTTCACCTATCTAGAGAGAGTGGTAAAGACAGATCTGTATGAGGAACACTTATATACTCACACTGATGTTTGTTTCATTGGCATTTACTGTAAGACATCATTCTGCATTGTTCCCTTTCGAGAACATTTGTCTGTGTCAATAAATGCATCATGAAAAATCAACATATTGTTTTTTTCTTTGTTTCGTTTGGAAACAATTTAGATGCTTTTATGTTATGTTAAATACATGTGCGTTTAATGATCCGGCCAAGGGTTTTAACCACTTTGGACTAATGGAAGGATAAAGTTGTAACTAGGCATGTTCAAAGCTTAATATATTTGCATTGAATGTGTGGGCTTTGTTTCTTTTAAGGGTTTTGTCGCTGTGGTGCACCGCGCAACATATCCTATTAAATGAAACTGGAGAAGTCAGGGGCCAGGACTGTAATGAAATACCTGATGTAATAGGGGAAACAAATTTACCTAGAGAAATACATTAGGGAATGGAGCTAATGTTTCATGACTGCTGTCATTCGTCTGCTTCGGGTAGGGAGGGAAGGGGGGGGGAAACTTATGTAGCCAGTTTGGGTGAATACATTATTAAAGAGTACAAACCAATTGTATCAATTGTCGACGTAGTCATCACTGCGTTCAATGCAAGTCCTCCAGTGCCGATAAAGTGCTTGGATTCCTGTAGAAAAAACATGCTCTGGGTCACTACTGGGTGCTGACCCGGTCGTAAACAGTCTGTAAATGAACCTTCCTACTGCTCTCATACACTTGCTGGACTGACACTGACAAACATGCATCGCCATACTGGACCTTCTCTCGCCGAGGAATTTATATAGGTTTTATCCCTTCACTAATTAACAAACAAAAAACGGATATCAGAACGCTACTCCTCTTTGGTGCATGTCAAAAGTGGTGCGGACATCGTTAAACTGTCATTATCACGTCACCGTGTTCATCTGCATCGTGACGTCATGTGCTTAACACTCTTGACATCCTTAACAACAATATTGATAGGTTCACCGATAAAAAATATAAATCCTCCAACGCTGGGCAGAGCATTTGAGCAACATCTTAAATGCAACCTCCTCCATCAATGATGAAACTATCAACTGCCCTCCCAAAGTCCGCACTATTGATACTCATGCTGACATAACCAACCATAGTGGAAATTAACAAAGCTATCCATCAACTTTCCAGCAGTAAGGCCCCTGGTCATGACTCAATCCTAGCAGAGATTTACAAGGCAGGTGGACCGGTTCTGATAAATCACCTTCACCAAGTCTTTACAAACGTATGGGTAAACGAGACCATGCCACAAGATTTCAAGGAGGCATCAATAGTCAACCTATACCAACGGAAAGGAAACCGCTAATCCTGTGACAACCACCGAGGCATCTCCTTGCTCTTAAATGCAAGGAAGATAATCGCCAGAATTCTTCACAATCGCCTCACGGCCCATCTCGATCAATGTCTTATTCCCGAGAGCCAGTGTGGCATCAGAAAAGAACGTGGAACTGTTGACATGATTTTCGCTGCAAGGCAGCTGCAAGAGAAATGTCAGGAACAGAACTCTGAAGTGTTCTCCACTTTCAGTGATCTTACCAAGGCTTTTGATACAGTCAGCAGATAAGGAGTGTGGAAGATTGTGCGAAATATGACTGTCCCCAAATGTTTATCCAAGTAGTGCGATTATTTCATGATGGTATGCAAGCAAGGGTTCAGAAAAATGGTGAAATGTCTGAGCTCTTTCCTCTTTCATCCACATTATTATATGCTTGTGAAACCTGGATTGTTTACCAGCGACACGATAGGAAACTAAATCACCCCCACATAGTCTGCCTTAGGACGCCAATGAAGCGCCCTATAATGCATATAACGGCAAGACAAGATCCCAGACACTGAATTCTAGAAAAAGCGTCCATGCCTAGTATTCACACTCTATTAATGAAGAATCAGTTTCGCTGGGCTTATCACTTAGCTCGCATGTCAGATCACAGGCTCCCTATACGGATTTTTTTTAATGGTGAGCTGCGCTGTGGTAAACGCTTTCAAAGCAGCAAGAGGAAATGCTTTAAAGACACTTGCAAGATCTCATTGAAAGCTTTTGGAATTAATCACGACATGTGGGAGGCTGTGGATGAGATGAGATGAGATGTGGGAGGCTGTTGCCATAGACCGAAATTCGAGGCAAACATCTTTATGCAAGGGGGCAGACACTTGTGAAGTAACAAGGACTGCAAGAGCTGTGAAGAAACAGCTGGACAGAAAAACCACTGTAGGAGATCCTCCTCCTGGAACGTCAAGCATACTTTGCCCACATTGTCAAAGAACATTTCGAGCCAAAATAGGCCTTAACAGCCATCTTAGAACTGACGATTCCTAACTGTCGAGCCCACTGGATGAAATGAATGGTCATCATTATTCTTGATGGACAAACGCCATTGACAGTCAATGATATGGTTGTTGCAATTTATATCATAATATTAAGGATTTCATTGAATCTCCCTCGATTTTTCAGGCGATTTGGTCTCTTTGCGTTGATTGTCTCAGTGGTACGACCGATGGCCGGTCAGAAAGCAATGGTAAATTACTGAACGTAAAATTCCTTATAAAATCACCAGCAACCAATAAATGTTGGGGCTGATTGTGACGTGGTGTTAAGGACGTGTAAAAACTGAACTAGTGTGTCTTGAGTCGATCAAGCCGATCATGTGTACCGAGAAATTTATGGGAAGTGAAGTCGGCCGCTATGATACTGAACACATGACACATGAATTGCCGATTGGACTGTGTACAATACTGGTCTAGCACCATATGGCCAATACTCCACAATGCATGCGATTATGTCCTCTGCTTTACTTTACTAGAGTGCCCTCTAATCTCTCTTCTTTCCTCTACTTCTATCAGTGCCGATTAATACCTATGAGAAAAATATTGTTTAAACGGCTCCCCAGCAATATAAAAATAAGGTATGTACTCCACGTAGGAAGTTATCAGTCTCACTGCGACTGGCTTGCCTCCTGGGGCATTGTCTAGAATGAGTACATAATCTTCATCACGTCATATAATGAAAATATAACACAGCACATGTCTTTGAATACAGTGATGATGTAACTATAAATATCATAGTGACTCTAAAACATCATCAATAATAATAACAAAAGCATCCATTATCTGAAATAACAATAGTCACACTATATTGCAATTATAAACCAGAAGGTTGAACTGGATGTGGCGTTGATCAAAACAAACTGTAGAGCAAAATAAATAGAATTGGAACAACCGAAGCCATCTTTGGCGATATGTAATAGAATTGGACAGCATATAAGATGGAATCCAAACACAAAAGACAATGTGAGTGAATGAAGTCTCGCTGGGGTCCTAAGTGTTGTTCTGGCATTTTGCCGCCGATGAACACCTCCGTGACATGTTGATTTGATCTGTCAAAGGCAGTGAGATGACCAGGTTGGCTTATGATGAGAGCATTTCTGTGAAGGATGGAAGCTATTAGTGGAAGTCCTTGGCTAGAGGGGCAGGCTACAACTGGCAGAATGTCTGGCTCTAGTTATTGCAGGTACAACTGACATAACCCTACCCCCCCCCACACACGCACACGCACACGCACACACACACACACACACACACACACACACACACACACACACACACACTCCGACACTACAGGTCTCGAAGCTCTGACCTGGGAATCCAATGCGCTGATTACAGTGTCATACATTATTACATTTATTTTCAGTATTTCCAGAATGGTCCGTGAATTGTCTGGGAATATATGTTACGTTACGTCAAATGTGTCAGTGCACATCGGGAGATTCCATGAGTGCTCAGTCTCCTAATGTAACAGCTATTGCAACAGATTTCTCTTCACTGTTCCCATGAAGGGGTTGATTATGGTATCTCCTCTCTTTCCCACGAAGGCGGCAATGACGTGCTTGACCAGGCTTTAATCCCAGTTCATGCAGTCGGGCTAGAGACGGTGTCTCGTCAGTATCCGCCAGATCAGCCCGGACTGCACTGACTATTTCAGCCATGTCCATGCTTCTTCCCGTTTGCTTTTGTGTCCCGTATGCCAAGAAAGAAAAGGTAGGGAGAAAAGGAACTGGACTCGTCACACCGTATTGTGTTGTGACGTATGTGAAGACCTAACACTTCACATACCAGCGGCAGCATCTACCGTAATGACTACCTTTGAGGTGTGAAGATTGGGCACATCCCACTACTGGTAACGCTGATCGTATTCCGGTAGGTACCTTGGGCCTTGTCCACGTCAGATTGGAAGCACTAGACTCGAGTTTCGCTTTCGTTTGAGCTCGTCAGTAGTGCTTATCCCTGACTGGATCCGGGACCGAACTCCTGATCACTGGCGTGTGAAGTTGGGTGTGCAACCACTTGACCACGCAACTCACGTCAGACGCGACCAAATTATCACACTAGAATATCACAACTTCATCCTTTGTAGGCTATAGCTAAAAGTTTGCCCGATCGTCGCGACTGACATCAGTCAATAGATGTGGCCCATAATGATCAGGTCTTTTCGATCTGGCAAGGTACACTAGGCACGTAAAGTCCAGTGAGCCATAATCAAATTGATTTATTTCAGTGATCCGAAGTTTGATCCCGGGTCCAGTCAGGGATGTGCACTTTTGACGAGCTCAAACAAGAGCGAAACTCGAGTCTAGTGCTTCCAATCTCACGTGGACAAGGCCCAAGGTTCGTACCGGAATACGAACAGCGTTACTAGCATTGGGTTGTGTTCAATATTCAAACCTCAAATGCCTTTAATTTGCTTTTGGAGATCAGTATACCGTTACCTCTACACGTTCAATCTCAGAAAAGACGTTATATTAGGTTCTATGGCCAGGCTAAGATTAATAATCATGTGACCGAGTCAGCCATAATTCGGATATTGATTTGAAAGGGATTGATGTCCACAGAGGGGTAATGATTAATGGATAATGTTAAAGGGATTAATTTATTTTTGTTCCGACTCTAACAGAAATAATGGGTTCAAGAAATTATTATATTTACAGAGAATAACTACGGTATATTAGGGTTGGCGTTGTTGGTAAGTAATAGTTAACTGTGACTTCTAGTGTTAATTGACGTACGACATCGTTAACTTTGTGGGAATAATCACCGGTTAATTCGACAGTCAAATGCCTTGCCGACTGACGTGGGCGATCATGTTTCTCCACAAATTGCTTTCTCTAGTGGCATGGATCAGTTTATGTGTTGACTCCCTTCCGTGCCATAAAACAAGGACTGTCAAGGATTTTATCTCGAAGTCGTCCTCTGTCTCTCTTTCCAAAAATGGTTCCAGTTGTCACAGCATGTTCCAGTTTTTGTCTTCTCATAGTGTGGCCTAAAAAAAAAAATATGACTGCCTCTTTCTTGTGTTTGTGGTAAGTTGTCTTTGTGACTTAGCCTCCCTCAAAATGCCCAGATTGCTACTTTTGACTGCCCTGTGAATTTTCAGCATTCTTCTATAAAACTGGTCCGTGGCGAAGGAGTTACAGAATCAATCCCACATACCGCGTTCGAAACATAGCTGCGGGCGATTTGGAAGCAGACGGCCTTGTGCTGCTTTTCAAGAACGAAAACTTGCAATGAAGTTACAAACGTCTAAAAATGCTGCAGTTGACTGCGACGTCCTGTAAAGGATATACAACTAACTTTATCTATAAAACCACATATCCAAGGTTTCTAGTGATGTGCTTCGCACGTTTACTAATTTTGCAGGATTCATAGTCTTGTGATAAAACTGGTTCTATTTAGCATAAAAGAACTATTTTTCTAATTTTCAGTGTCCAGAACTTATTGTATTAAATTATCTTCACGCAGTTTTTGCTTGCCCTATCTTGTTTTTTTTATCTCTGTAATGCTGTTGCCATCTGATGTTATCTACGCGCCTAGCTACCTGTAATTCTGAACTGGTACCAAAATAAAATAATTTATTTTAACAGCACATTTAGAAAACTAGATTTCTGTGATATGACCGTGACTTCTGCTTGCCTATCATTTAAGCTTTCGCTTATCTCGCTGCAAGAACATATGACGGCATCACTTCGCTGCAAGAACATATGACGGCATCACCTCGCTGCAAGAACATATGACGGCATCAACTCGCTGCAAGAACAAATGAACTTTGCCGAGAGGGAGATTCTTCTTCGGCTTCTGCTTGAAAGACCCCCAAGTAAAGTTGTGATCAACAACCAGGATTGGCGAGCCCCATGTAGGTTAGTTCAAATTTATTTGGTTGTTGGCTGACGCTTTGCATGGCATGAGATAGCCAGGCTGAGACCAACCCTTTTTAGTAGCCTGTTACGACATTCTCAGGAGGATTACAATTTTACCATTTTTCTCTTCGCCGATGGGAACCCTGAAAACATACGGACAAATGTGCAATTAGGCACCCATATTAAGAAAGTATGATAGTGAGACAGAATGAACAGTTTGAGAGTCCCTGGTCGGTTTCATACATGTATGTGGAGATGTGACACAAGTTAGCTAAAGTTACGGCCCCGTGACAGAATGAACAGTTTGAGAGTTCTTGGTCAATGTCATACATATATGCAGAGATGGGCTCGAGTTGACTGCAAAGATAACAGCGAAAGGAGAGATAAGCTTGTCACTGAAATGGGACACAACTGTGAATGGCACTATCAGTAACTACAACTCATTCACGGAAGAGAGTGTATGAATGAAGGTATTTGATAGGCACTGTTTCTATCGTGTCATGTTTTCCTGTCTGTCTGTAGGTCTGTCTGCCTGTGGGTCATATTTCTTTGCTGCGAGATTTTGTTTAACGTTCTGTTCCTCAATGTTGTAACTGTTTTCTATCCGTTAGCCATTCGTTCTATTTTCACATTAATTTCTTACCATGCACTTAACGCGGTAAAACAGAGACAGAATGACAAAAAGGTGATCAGACAAAAGACAGCTAGAGAAACTGTCGTGCAAAACAGATGTACTCACAGACGGGAAGGCAGGCAATCTGACAGACAGATATACTGATAAATACACAGACAGAGAGGCAGAAAGTACAATACGTACGTAGACATATGAATGTATGGGCAGACAGACAGATAGTTAGCTAGCTAGCTAATAGACAGACCGAAAGACAAATAGGCAGACATATAAACACACCGGCAGACAAACAGACAGACAGACAAATAGACAGAGCTGAGTTGAGTCAAAACCCCACATCATTGCACAAATGCCTTCCCATTAGCACTCATTTCTCATCTTCAATAGCCAGCGAAGAGTTCCAATAATAATGGTACTCGTGGTACCCACTGTAATCTGATTATATGTCCGTCTTGCTGTACCTCTGAGTGACGACTGTCGACCAGATCCTCTGACCATCCCTTGCTGCCGGATTCTCTCTAGACCATGATAGTCTATCCGTTCTTCATTAATGACATGCTCTTAGAGGGCCTATACCATATTTGCCTTATCACGCATCAAATTATCCCTTAATTAAGCGGCACAAGACAGACAGACAGACAGACAGACAGACAGACAGACAGACAGACAGACAGACAGACAGACAGACAGACAGACAGACAGACAGACAGACAGACAGACAGACAGACAGACGGACGGACGGACGGACGGACGGACGGACAGACAGACAGTAGGACAGACAGACAGATACATAAAAAAATTAATAACACATCATATCAGACTTCTAACAAACATAGTCTGCAGTAACGTTGTTAAAAACTGCCACAGACTAATGTGGATCAGGTCGTGTGAACAGCGTGTGCAAATAACAGCTAGCTACAGTAATATAATACTCGCTGTGTAACTTCACACGTTGTGTGTCTCTGGCCCTGGGCTGTGAGCATATAGTAATGAGTGCAAAATTACTGTTTCGCTCCACTCTCTTAAGAAACGAAAAGCGTAGCCCCGTGGTTATCTTGGGGAATGACTAAACAACATTTAGCATCTTCATCATTTTCGTCGTCTTCGTCTTAGTTATCGTTATAGTATTCATTATTAGAGTCGTTAGTATCATACTCGTTATAATAATAATTATTTTTATCTTCGTCATCGTTATCATTTTTATCGTGGTTGATATATCGTTATCTTCACGATCATCATCTTTCTCATCTTCATCTTCATCACAACCTGAATCATCATTTTCATGATGATCTTCATAATCACCATCATCTTCATTATCCTTATCAACGTAATGTTCATTTTCAACTGCTTCATACTCATCATCATCCTCATTATTATTTTAATCATCATCATTAATATCAAGTTCATCATTAGCATCTTTATCATCATAATAAGTATAATCATACCCATCATCATTATTGTAATCATCGTCATCATCATCACCATTTTCGTAATCATCAGGATCATCATTATAATAATCGTGACCATTATCACTATCATCACCATCACCATCTTCGTGGCACAAGTCTTATAGTGCAGACGATCAATTCCTTCCAGAAACATCCGTGCTCATTGTTCTTAATAAATACCACAGTTTTTTGGTTTTGTTTTGTCTTCTGTCCCTGTCTGCGAACTCAGAAAACATGTCCCCATTTGATGATCCTGTGCCTCTAAACCTCTGCCTTTCCGATTGTCTCAAAATTCTTAAGTTATCCGTCTCATACCCCAGTAGACAACGAAACACCAAAAAATCTGGGAATTAGGGTAGATCATCTCGGTATGAAGAGAATAGTTCTGCAAGGAGTTAACATAAACACTCAGTACTCCGAGGAAAAGCTAGACACATAATCAGACTACTAATTGTACCGTTGGTACTGGGACGCAGGCTGTTGAAGATGAGTAAGAAGCACGTTTGGGAATGTCTATATCTTGACTCAAGTCGACTCTGGGCATTCTGGTGTAGTCTGTTTAAAATAAAATACCAAAAATCTGGGCATTCTGTTGTAGTCTGTTGAAAATGGAATACCATAAATTTGGGCATTATGGTGCAGTCTGTGGACAATGGAATATTAAAGATCTGAGCATTCTGGTGTAGTCTATTGACAATGAAATACCAGAAATATGGTATTCTTTTGGAGTCTGTGGCCAACGAGGTACCCACCACCTGTGAAGATAACATTACCAACATTGCCTAATCCCCGAATCATAACCAGATCACATCCTACTCTGCCTATCCTCAGATGCCGATTCCTGTACAGGTCCAGTACACCCGATTGGTTTTTGTTAGGCTTCGAGTGTCCTCGCTCAGATGGTGGTGACACCGCGTCTGCTGGAGGTGGGGAAAGTCTCCTCACCAGGCTCACGTTGACGGGGGTTTGAGGGGGTTGATTCCTGACGTAAAATAAGTAACAATGTGCAGTCTTCCTGGCCATTTACAGCCAACGTAAAACTATTATCATTGCTGCTAATGCTGTCACCATTTCCATCAAAACCACCATCACCATCACCCCCTCTTTCCACCACCACCATTACTACTCCTACTACTACTACTACTATTACTACTACTATTACTACTACTACTACTACTACTACTACTACTACTACTATTACTACTACTACTACTACTACTACTACTACTACTACTACTACTACTAATAATAATAATAATAATAATAATAATAATACTATAACTAATAATATTGCTATAACTACTATTACTACTACTACTACCACTACTATTACTACTATTGCTAATACCACGACTATTGTTACACCATCACCACGACTCTCAACACGACTACTACTACGACACCAACGACGACAACGACAACAACAACAACAACAACAAATACTACTACTACTACTACTACTACTACTACTATTACTACTACTCCTACCACTACTACTAATACTTCTACTACTGCTGCTGCTGATGATGATGCTGCTGCTACTACTACTACAACTACTACTACTACTACTACTACTACTACTACTACTACTACTACTACTACTACTGTTACAACTACTGCTACTACTACTACTACTACTACTACTACTACTACTACTGCTGCTACTGCTACTACTACTACTACTGTTACTACTACTACTACTACTACTGCTGCTGCTACTACTACTACTACTACTACTACTACTACTACGACTGTTACTACTACTACTACTGCTACTACTACTACTACTACTACTACTACTACTACTACTACTACTACTACTACTACGACTGTTACTACTACTACTACTACTACTACTACTACTACTACTACTGCTACTAATACAACTACTACTACTACTACTACAACTACTACTACTACTACTACTACTACTACTACTACTACTACTACTACTACTGCTACTACTACTACGACTGTTACATCTACTACTACTACTGTTACTACTACTACTACTACTACTACTACTACTACTACTACTACTGCTACTAATACAACTACTACTACTACTACTACAACTACTACTACTACTACTACTACTACTACTACTACTACTACTACTACTACTACTACTACTACAACTACTACTACTACTACTACTACTGCTACTACTACTACGACTGTTACTACTACTACTACTACTGTTACTACTACTACTACTACTACTACTACTACTACTACTACTACTGTTACTACTACTACTACTACTACTACTACTACTACTACTACTACTACTACTGTTACTACTACTACTACTACTACTACTACTACTACTACTACTACTACTACTACTACGACGACGAAGACGACGATGACGACTACTTCTACTACTTCTACTACTGCTACTACTACCGCAGTAGTGTATGTTTATGTCTTAAACCCCTTTCTCAACAAAGACTAACCGCTGCAACAAAATAACCGTATTCTGGCTCGCAAAGAGTTAAATCAGCATTTCTGCACTCATCTTCCATATACAACTCACGGTAATTGCATCAGTCACCATGACCGACAAAAATTGTTGTGTCGCCGTGCGCATGGCCATTGGTCAACTCAGCAGTAGAACCGTGTGCAAAGCACGCTTAAATACTCACATCTGCTCGGGAATCTTCAGTCAGCAGTGATCCAGCCAGAAGACAGACCAAAGAACTTTCTGCCTTCACAAGACAGACCAAAGAACTTTCTGCCTTTACAAGACAGATTAGAGAACTTTTTGCCTTCACAGTCCGTTAAACCAGAACATTTCCTTCTTTGACAATGAGCGGAAAAGGTTCGTATGCATGTGTCTATTTCTTGTTTTAGTTAAGACGCTTTTATTGTCTGTAGATTTTTGGATATAAGAAACATCAGGCCAAGTGTCCAGGTTGCCGTATCTCATTAGGGAGATCTGGGTTCGAGTCCTCAGTAAGGTGTTAGATTTTTTTCAGTCGGAGTATAATTGAAAATCCTGTCCTGCAAAGTTCGCAGCGACTGCATAAGCTAGGCTGTCTTAATTCCTCAGCTCAAGACCTTGCTGTCCTTCACCGCAAGGTACTAGAGGCAGTAATGGCAGTTTATGTTTTAAGTGTCTTTAGGATCACCGCGTACCATGGATAGTGTTTGATTTTTTTCATCGTGGCTCACAAGCATTTGCCTTTTCTCTCCAAATCACCCGACCACTTGCTTAATTACCGCCTCTCACACCTCGTTTTATTTAACTGAGTGTTTACTCCACATGTGTACATAATACTTCAATGCCCTAATAGGGAGCTAGGTCAGGCAGTGACTAGTACTCTTGCTTCCCGGCAAATTGGCCTTGGGTTTGAGTCCCCATAGACACGAGAATTTCTTTTTAAAATTAACGAGGGCTAACAGGTTGATCCAACTTAAAATAGGTGCCAGAAATTGTTCTGAAAAATAAAGGCGGCTATGAGACATAGACAACTTTGGCCATCCATTTTCTATTGCACCAATACTCTTCAAGGCACTGAAAATGGTTGTATACTGTTTGTTACTATCGTATTATATCCTAATGTAGCTATATTACTTTCATTAATGTCTGTTATTTAGTTTGATTTAAAAAGGAACGCACTCAATCCACACAAAAACGACTCAGTCCCTCGTTGATGATGTATATGTTGTTCAGCCTGGTCCATTCTTGTTGTTCCCTCCGGCATTATCACGAGCAGTCTTTAGATGGAAGCCGCACTCATCATGAC
This sequence comes from Cepaea nemoralis, assembly GCA_014155875.1. Lineage (NCBI taxonomy): Eukaryota > Metazoa > Mollusca > Gastropoda > Stylommatophora > Helicidae > Cepaea > Cepaea nemoralis. Next base: position 47,627 of record JACEFZ010022286.1, on the reverse strand, counting down.
CAGCTGAGAAGTCTCTTGGTCCCTTGCCAGTTCTCCTGTATCATACATTTTCATGCCCAAAGTGTCAATATTCTTAAACTAGATGATAGAGCTTTCCATGGCAGTTACCGTCGGGCCTAGTACCGTCATTTTATTTTAACTTTATTTGCTTGCGTTTGTGGCGAAATGGTATCGAACGCCATTTGTAATCATGCATTCCGTGTTCGAAATCATCTGCAGGCGAATTAGAATCAGACCCTTTTTGTGTTGATTGTTAACAGTGCTATGACCATCGGTCGTGTTTCATGAAATCCGCGAGCACGATTCCAACAAAGCGAATGAACGGGAATTCCACATAAGTCCTGCCATATCAAGCAATCGTTAATCTGTTCATGCATGATGTTTTGTGTAGTTATTTTTTGGACAGTTTATATGTCTATATTCTGCTGCATCCTGTAGCTTCCCCTATATTCTCCCCGTATCAATAATATGTGCCCCCAATTTTCTACTCTGAGTATTTTTTTGTTTTTAAATTCTATTCTATTTTCATTTGCCATACATTTTCCTCCACTTATCAATCATATATACCTCTAATTTTGTTCTATGAGAATGTTTTTTTTTTTTAAGGTCTCGTCTATTTTCATTTGCCATATACGAGGGTAAGTTAATAAGTAAGTCACAATTGGCTGTAGAAAAATAACTAACTATGATAACAACTTGAAACCAGTTTATTTTTATACATACATTGTCCCTTTATTTCTCAACATATTTTCCACCTACAATGATGTACTTATCCCATTATTTTATCAGTCCTCACAAACCGGCTTCATAGAACTATGTGCTCTGTTTTCTAAACAACATTTTCACTTCACATTCAACTTCGATGTCATTCGCAAAGTGTCTCTCGCCAAGATAGGATTCCTGTTCATGCTGACAAATGTTTGTCCCGTAAAGCGATGCATAGCTGGGTAGAAAAGGTTACACAGGCGAGTCAATAAGTAAGTCACACAGGTCTGTGGGATGGCAAGTAAATGAAATCAAAGCACGCAGTTCTATGCAGCCTGTTTAGGAGGACTGATAAAACGATGGAATAAGTGCATCAATGTTGGTAGAAATTATGTTGAGAAATAAAGGCACAATGTATGTATAAAAATAAACTGGTTTCAAGTTGTTATCATATGTAGTTAATTTTCTACAGCCATTTGTGACATACTTATTAACTTAGCCTCGTAGTTTCCTCCCCGTATCAATCATATATGCCTCTAATTTTCTACTCTGATAATTTTTGTTTTTAATGTCTCCCTCCATTTTGTTTTGTCATATCTTTATCAGAAAGAACATAATCTAGTTATACTATTTTCAGGGTATCTCAGTGTGTGTTCTATCCAGCGCCAGTCTTTCCCTCACTTCTTGATTCCTTGAAATCTTGTCTTGTCTATTCCCTAAGTCCAGCATTAGTGATTCTGTCATACTCTGTTAATTCTTTGATTATGTGCAGCCATCAGTGAATTTGCGTGTTTTGTTTATTAGTAATTGTTTTATCCGTTCTCCATATTTCCGATCAATACAGTAATACATGTTATGGTATTTTAGCGTCAGCGTGATCTAAGTCTAAGCTTGCTGCTAGCTTTAATTTATGTTTACTTCCCCAAATTTCTTAGAGTTTTGTGTGTGTGTGTTTTTTTTTTTAGTCTTTTGTTCGCTCGCATTGAAATCGTGTAGTCCACGCTAGACTGATTTTTGCTTGTGGTCTAGCTTTCCCTATTACTATTGTCCCTCGCCATCAGGCGAACCCAGTCCGACTTCTGAGGTACTTGTAATTTACATCCCTATGTTTAGGACGAAGAGTCAACATTTTAGTGTAATTGACCGGTGTAAGGGTTACCTTGGTATCAGCACACCGGAAGTTATAGAGCGAGCGCTCTTATCTATTCAGCCACGCTGAATTCATCCTCTTCTTTTATGTCTGTCTGTTCCCACATCTCTACGTGGCAACCTAAAGTGGTGTTGGAATACACCATTTGAAGTGAGGGTTTCACTGCGGTTTCACCAATGTGTCACTGAGGTTTAACTGAGGTTTCACTAATGTTCACTCAGGTTTAACTGAGGTTTCACTGAAGTTTCACTGAGGTTTCACTAAGTTTTCATTGAAGTTTCACTGAGGTTTCACTATGGTTTCACTATGAGGAAGAAAATACAGCCTGATATAGGAGAAGAACAATGTGGGTTTGTAGAAGGCAAGGTTACAGTAAATGTGTATATGCTGCGGTCAGTTATCGAACGTTCTATAGAAGTAAACAAAGATTTTCTATATTACACATCCTTGTCTCACACCTCTCTTAATATGGTTATGTTGTCCCACTTCATTATCAATCCTTATGGCAACTTGTTGTTTCCAATATATGTTTTTTTATAAGTCTAATACTCAGTGACACATTGGCGAAACCTCAGTGAAACCTCAATTAAACCTGAGTGAAACATTAATGAAACCTCAGTGAAACCTCAGCGAAACCTCAGTTAATCTTTGCTTTTTCGACTACACAAAGTATTTCGATAGAGTAAGATAAGTCAACGTGGTAGATATGCTTGCAGACCTACAAATTGATGGGAAAGACATTAGGCTTATAAAAAACATGTATTGGAAACAAAAAGCTGCCATAAGGATTGATAATTAAGTGGTACAATATAATCAAATCAAATCAAATCAAATCAACATTATTAGGGTTACAAATTGGGCGCGCAGGCCCGTCTTACATTCGGCCCTTCCAATCACTCGTCTTTCATTCATCAAGAGCATTATACATTTACATAGGAAGAAAAATAAACATTGTGAAATGAATGTTGTAAAACATAAACAAGGCAAATTACTATGTTATGAGGCCCATCTCCCACCTATCCATACATCTCCCCACCACAACACACACCCCCACCTACCCACACACACACGCACACCAAGGGACACATACATACCCCACCAACCGACCCATCCCCCTTCCGCACATCCCCCACCCACACACTCTCCCCTCACATGATCCCCTAACCAAAACACACTCGTCACCCACAAACATTCCCCCACCAACCCACACATCCCACGCCCACCCACATACACATCCTAACCCACACATCCTCTCCCCATCCACACCTTAAACCACCCATCCCCCAGCCACATCTCTATCGACCACATATTCCCCTCCCCACGCACACAATCCCCCACCAACCCACACATCGCACATCCACTCACACATCCCCAAACCATACACACACATCCCCACCAACTGACATCTCCCTACCCCCCCCCCCCCCCACACACACACACACACATCTCCCTAACCATGCAGTATAACCATATTAAGAGAGGTGTGAGAAAGAGATGTGTGATGTCTCCGAATCTTTTTTTCCTGTACAGTGAAGGTATTTTCAGAAATGTAGAAAATATAAATGGAATCATCATAGGAGGACGAAACATCAATAACATTAGATATGCATATGATACAGTATTGATCGCAGACAATGAACAGTATCTGCAACAATTAGTAGATGAGGTTGCTGCACACAGTGAACAACTAGGGTTAGAATTAAATTGTAAAAAGACACAGATTATGATCGTCACTAGGAAGAAAGAAATACCATAATGTAATATACGAGGGGTAGTCAATAAGTAAGTCACAAATGTCTGTAGGAAAAAAAAACTAAATATAATTACAACTTGGAACCAGTTTATTTTTTAATACATTGTCCCTTTATTTCTCAAATAATTTCTACCAACATTGATGCACTTATCCCATTGTTTTATCAGTCCTCCCAAACTGGCTACATAGAACTGCGTGCTCTGTTTTCTAAACCACGTTTTCACTTCATATTCAACTTCGGCGTTATTCAATTTCAATCGATCATGCATTATGCTGTATGCTGAACCATGTGACCACCCTATTGTAGATGCTACAGAGTCTATCGTTACTCGCCTGTCACATCTAATCATCTCCTCCATCCCCTGCACGGATGCTTCTGTTGCAATCTCAACAGGACGACCAGATCGGATTTCACCAACAATGGTAGAGCGTCCTTGAGAAAATATTTGTACCCAGCTATGCACCGCTTTACGGGACAAACATTTGTCAGCATATTCAGGAAGCATTTCCTCATGAATGTCCTTTGCATGCTGTCCTTTTGTCCACAAAAAATCGCACAACAGCACGTTGCTCTTTGGTTGTACACTACGTAAATACAGTCGCCACTTTGTTTATGCGCTGAACATGCGTATGAGACACCTAGCGACACCTGACGAACGGGAATATAAAGTTCGATGTTGCTGTCACCTAATGACACCTGTAGAAAACACCAACTACACTTACCTGCCACCCCACAGAACTGTGTGACTTACTTATTGACTCGCCCTCGTACAAGTAAATTGGACTATTCTTCAACAAGTGAATCGATAGAATTATCTCGGAACAGTCGTAACATCTGATGGCAAATGCCTTGAAGTGATTAGAACAAGAATCTCCATGGCGAAAGTAGTCTTTAGCAAGATGAAAAAACATACTGACCAATAAAAAGATGTCAATTGAAACGAGAAAAAGAGTGTTGAGGTGCTACATAGAACCTGTAATTTTGTATGGATGTGGGATGTGAAACTTAGACAATGAGCAGTCAAGCTGAAAAACATCTTATGGCTGTGGAAATGTGGTTTCTGAGGAGAATGCAAAGAATACCATGGACAAATAGAAAAACTAATGAACAAGTCCTTCAAGAAACAAATGAAGATCGTAAACTGATTAGGGAAATTAGACGTAGACAGTCAAAATTTTTTGGACATGTTATGAGAAGAAATGGATTGGAGAACTTATTGACAACTGGCAAGATCGAAGGGAACAGACCAAGAGGAAGACCGAGAAGTAAATACCTGGATGGCTTGGCCACATGGCATGGACGAGACAGGAACACTGAGCTGATCCACGATTCTGGTGATCGAGTGAAATGGCGAGTCATGACCACCCACCCTTTCCGACATGGCACATGATGGATTGATGTGTGTTTTGTCCTATATAACTGGTCCTATCATATATCTTGCCCTGTGTATCTTGTCTTGGGTTTCTTGTCCTATATATCTTGTCCTGTGTGTGTTGTCGTGTATGTCTCTTGCTGTGTCTCGTCCGGTGTTTCTTGTGTTGTATGTCTTGTCCTCTCCTGTCCTGTCGTTTATATGCCTGGTATGGTCCACTCTAAGGATCCAACATTCAGTGTGTGTACAACAATTCTCTCTCTACCTTCAGGATCAGCCTGTGCCGGTTCTTGCAACAGCAACCCCTGCAGCTGCGGTGATGATTGCCAGTGTGGAGCCGGCTGTTCCTGCGCTCAGTGCCACTCCTGCCAATGCAACAGTAAGTTTTTGTTTCTTCCTTGACTTTTGCCATCAAAACCAACGCGTCGTGTGTCATTTACTATTCACCCCTGTCAATCCCAACCATCATATAATACGTTGTGGTGATTTTTATATTTGGTTGGTAGTAGCAAACTAAGGAAACCTGGCCTCTCGAGTGTTTTACAGAAAGTGTGTATATACGTAACCCTATTTTAAAGTCAGGTCTTAGTCAGATATGACTGAGCTACCGTATGACAGTAGACGGAGCTACATGCTTTCTGTTAGCGCCAATGTTGGGCGTCGCTCACCAAACCCGACACACCATATTTTTCCAACCGCTTTGAGTGAAGGAATGCAAGTAGCAGGGTACTATAATGTTAGGAAATGCAACCTAAAGACTAAATGTCATTGCAGGGCAGACCAGGCTAAAGCCTTGGTCGGCAACTGGTCTAGGACCGAAACTCTGACAGGCAGGACAGTTAAAGCATGGTTTTGCTAATCCGGCAGCTTCTGCAGCTGGTCTTGTTCCAGACGTATTGATCTTACCTTTCCCCTGGAGTAAACTAGGCAGGAAGAGAGAGGGATCATGCTGCATGAGCAACAAATGGTCTATAAATTCAGTCCAGGCGTTGTGTTATGGAGAAGTATAACTCCATGTTACAAAATATCGTGTGTAACGACGGCCAAGTGGCAGTCATTTTAACGTACCCCTCTAGTGATGATTTCTCACAGTGGCTGTTTGGTTCACCTGGGCATTGAGTTGAAGTCTGTTGACAATAAAATACCTGTGGACTAAAACTGTGGACGAAACATTATCAACCTAGTATAATCCTACCCAGTCAGTATGTGCTGTGATTCCTCTTCTTCTTTCGTTCGCTTGAAATGTGTCTATATCTGCAATGTTGTCTCTTGTCTGAACTTCGCTGTCTTTTTTAGTTCACTCTTTGGTCCAAGCTCGCTCTGTGGCGAATGAGTTATGAATGCAATTCGTAAACCCGCATACCACCTTCGAAACACAACTGCGGGCGATTTGGAAACAGACCGTCTTGCGTGGTTTCCATATATTGGTATGAGTGCTGGTCGTTCAGAAAGCAATGGCTAAATACTGAACGTAAACTTGCCCAGGAATCACAAACAGCCAAGAAATACTGGAGTTGACTGCCACGTCTTGCAAAGGATATGCAACTAACTAACAGTGGTCAATGGAGTTGATATGTACTGGGATTTACGATGACCTGATGTTGAGGGGATACATAGAGCATGTTCTTTTGTATGGATGTGAAACTTGGACAATGTGCAGTCAAGCTGAAAAACATCTGATGCTGCAGAAATGTAGTTTCAGAGGAAAATGCAAAGAATACCATGGACAGATAGAAAAACCAATGACCAAGTACTCCAAGAGACAAATGAACATCGTAAACTGATTAGAGAAATTAGACGTAGACAGTCAAAATTTTTTTGACATGTTATGGGAAGAAATGGATTGGAGAACTTGGTGACAACTGGCAAGATCGATGGGAACAGACCAAGAGGGAGACGGAGGAGTAAATACCTGGATGGCGTTGCCACATGGCATGGACGAGACAGAAACACTGAGCTGATCCACGACTCTGGTGATCGAGTGAAATGGCGAGTCATGACCTCCCACGCTTTCCGGCATGGCACATTGATTGACTGATTGCATCCTGATACCACGCCGCAGCTGTGTTTATCCAGGACCGACCTTGAGCACCCGATGGATTCCGATCTTGGAAAGAAGAAAGAGAGCTCTCCAACACAACCCTGTTAGCCCTGGTGCTTCGATGGTGGATCGGGATGAAAATGTCTAGCCCAATCGCACTCCAGTCATTGCACGACCTTTCATGAGTTTCAGATAGCCTGAGTGTCAATGCGAGGACCTAACGGTTACAAGTGAAACCACTAGAACATTGACCAACCAACAAACCAAGCAAACAACCAACCATCCAATCAAACCAAGGAAGCAACCAACCAACCATGCAACCATGCAACAAACAAAAACATAAAAAACACAAAACCAAAAACAGCAATCAATCAACCAACCAGTGAACTAAACAACTACCCACCCAACTAAGCAACCAATTACAAACAAAGAAAGCAAAACATGACCAAATAATCCACCAACCAAGCAACCCACCAACAAAGCAACACACCAACCAAGCAACCTACCAACCATGCAACCAACTAAACAATCATGCAACCAACTAAACAACCATGCAACCCACAAACCAAGCAACCCACCAAAGAAGCAAACCACCAATCAAGCAACCCACCAACCCAGCAACCCACTAATCAACCAGCCCACCAGCTAATCAGTACCCACCCCCCCCCCCCCCTAACTATGCAACCAAATAAATAACCAAGCAACGCCTTATGGATCTTCAGGGAAACGATATTGGTCTGACAGTCAGAAATATGTACGGCTGTTCTTGCTATTGTCTGTCTGTCTGTCTGTCTATCTGTCTGTCTGTCTGTCTGTCTGTCTGTCTGTCTGTCTGTCCGTCCGACCGTCCGTCCGACCGACCGCCCGCCCGCCCTCCCGCCCGCCCGCCCGCCCGTCCGTCCGTCCGTCCGTCCGTCCGTCCGCCCGCCCGCCCGTCCGTCCGATCGTCTGTCTGTCTGTCTGTCTGTCTGTCTGTCTGTCTGTCTGTCTGTCCTCCTGCTTGTCTCTCTATCTGTCTTGCTTTCCTTCTTGATTTCTTTCTGTGCTTCTCGTCTGTCCGTATGTTTTTCTCGCTTGTTTCTTTCGATGTCTTATTTTGTTTGTTTCTTTATTATTAGTATTTATTTATTTCTTTTTTCTCTTTGCATTCCATCTGTTTCTTCTCTCCTTTCTTTCATTCTTTCTTTATTTCACGTGGATACCTGTAACACAGTCTCAGACATCCAAACGTCTCAACCCAAACTATTCTCATCCACAGATGACACCTGCAAGTGTGGCAACCAGTGCTCGGCCAGTGGATCCTGTAAATGTGGCTCGTGTGGATGCAAGTAGATCACCTCTTGCCATAGCCGCACAGGAATCTTGCCACATTCGTTTGCATAGTCTTTTTATCTGTTGAGTCTGCATTCGAAATGAAATAAAAATTTATGAAATATATGAAAACATCAAGCTCGTTATGAGATATACTATAAAACAACAAAATGAAGCAACGCTTGTCATCTCAAATCATATGTGTTTTCAAGAAGAAGATGGGCATTACAATTTGCTATTTTAATTCCAACCTTTAAACATTATGTGTGATGGCAAATGCGGTTACCAATGAATGATTTAGCATTTGAACCAAATGCCAACAATTAGTTCAGGAACATGAGATAACTCTCATGGATGCGTGGGATTACTCTCCCTTTGATAATGATGCGATGAATTCACCTTGATGTCTGTGCCTTTGCGGTTTCAGTTAAGTGACATTTTTTTGTAGTTTTATAATGCAGTTGTTCCAACGTCTTAGTGTTTGAATACTGATGAAGACTTTTTTAGACTCAAAATCCGTTCTGCCACCTGTTCTTGTGTTCTTGTAAGTAGCATACCTTTAGCCTGGCAGAGCTATTAAATAAATTAAGTCATGACTGTTTATCTGCAACATTGAATGGGCTGCAAGGCCATCCAGTCAAAATAGATGAAATCGGCATGAGCCATATTTAGGAGAGCCAGAGAAAATGAACTAACGAGAATTAGTGTCATCAGCCGCTCCACACTGAGAAAGACACTGAATAACTGTGCTTACGGACTAAGCTGTTCCAAGTGCATTGAGGATAATTTGCCAACTAACTAACTACCTTATAAATTGCTCAGTTCTAGTTTCTGTTTGTCGTAAGCTACTGCATGTTGATGATGCGAGTAGTTTATACATGGAAGATTTTACATGTACTGTAATATTTAAAATGTTGAATAATTGATGAATGAAGAAAGTATAACTTTATGAACTGTAAATTGATAGATACAAAAACATACAGATAATTGTAGTCATTATGATAAATGTTAGGCTCATAGTGTTGTTGTGGGGTTAGATTGTGACAATTGTAAATCAAAAATGCAACGTTTTGCTATGTTGTATTCAGACAAATATTGCCGTAAAGACACTTACTTTAATAAAGAATTCTTCCTCATTCACGCTCAATGTTCTGAATTATTATTTATAGTTAACATAATTTATATAATAAACTGATCTGTTTCATTGTAATTGGTTGGTATATATAAAGACAATGATACACATTTTTAAGAAAGGAGAGTTTGGCATATGTTACTACAACATGTGGTTTGAGAATGAAAGTCCAGACTGTTACTGCGGCCTTCCAATGGTTGGATGGTAACCCGTCCAGACATGTTGTGTAAGTAAGAACCACAGAGGGTGATTAAGAGACGGGAGTACGGCATATGTTACTACTACATCTGATATGAGAATAAAAGTTGCGCTGTTACGGCAGCCTTCCGATAGTTGTAGAGCAACGCTGTCAGACATGCTATGTTTGTAACAGATTCTCAGAGTATGCTTCAGAAAGGTGAGCCTGGCATATTCCGTGTCGAGCGGGTGATATCACTCAACAGGACGGAGATACCAACATATCATGGGTTTTCTAACAAGGTGTGTATGGGGCAAGGAGAGGCAAACTGGTGTAAGCATTCATGTCTCTCCACAGATATTGGTCCTTAGTGTTGCGAATCAACTCTCGTCATGATAATCACTCACGCCACCGTCTCAATCCATCAAGAATTTTTTCCTCGGTTACCCTCTGCCTCTTATTGCACTGATATTTGCAGTTATCACGTTGTTTCCAATGGCTCCCTCCTCATGATATCACAAAAGAAAGCTGTGTGACTTTGTATTATAATTGTAAATAATACTCTAATATCAGCTGCCTCTTCCAGGCAATGGTTCTGATTTATTCTGTCAATCCAAAGTATTTTTAACATTTTCACATGAACCCCAATTCTGTTGCTTCCTGACTCTATTACATTTCACCACTTAGTTTCTTGGTTCAATATCTATATCTATAAAACAGAGTGTATGTTTGTTTGTGGGTATTGGATGCGTTCGATAACGGTACATCCGATTGAGATGAAATTTTCTACACGTCTTCCTTTCATTCATTTGCAACCGACTATAATAATTTCTTAATGTAAAATCTTCGACTTATTTAATAACATTTACTTTTCCATTTTCATTATATAATGTCTATATAGCAGGGGGACTTCACTCTAGAAAAGTTATTTCAAGGGGCATAACTTTTAATAACATTTCTATATACTTTATAGTCATATTGTTGGACTTATTTGCACTATTGTTAAACTCTTTGTCTATAGTTATTTTCAGGCATATGAGTTATAATAAATAATGATATAATCTTTAAGGCATTTTCAAAGTTTTCATAAAAATAATGCATAATGCATAACATTGTAACCCATCTTTTTCTACAGTTTTCATTGAATGGTGTGTGGAAGGACATTCTTTTAAGTTACTGTGCGCCAAGAGCTGGGCGAAACCACGCCGGTCAGACAGATAGACAGACAGACAGTCGGGAACGGGAGAGCTTATATGACTACTTATATGAATTAAATTAGATGCTCCCCACCAGGGACTGGGTGAAGCCGGGCCGGGACAGACAGACAAACACATAGTCGGGAACAGGAGAGCTTATATGACTACGTATATGAATTAAATTAGATGCTCCCCACCAGGGACTGGGTGAAGCCGGGCCCGGACAGACAGACAAACAGATAGTCGGGAACGGGAGAGCTTATATGACTACGTATATGAATTAAATTAGATGCTCCCCACCAGGGACTGGGTGAAGCCGGGCCCGGTCAGATAGACAGACAGACAGATAGTCGGGAACGGGAGAGCTTATATGACTACTTATATGAATTAAATGAGATGCTCCCCACCAGGGACTGGGTGAAGCCGGGCCGGGTCAGCCAGCCAGACAGACAAACAAGCAGACAGACAGACTGATACATAGATAGATCCCCTCCAAGGCCTGGGCGAAGCCGGGCCGGGTCAGCTAGTTATACATAAATACGGGTTCTATATAACATTTCAATAATCTCTTTCTTACATTCAATGACAGTGACTTATTTTATAAGATATTTGTCATTTTCTGAAATGCAGCTTTTGTTTGACCAATTCTGCACTTAATCTATATCACACATCGTCCGCCTGATATTATGATTTAGTTTAGTTTAGTCGACGGATCAACATTACGGCACACGGATGTACCCATAAGTCTCCGTTCTACTCCTAACGCAAGTCTGAGTGCGGAGAATCTGAACTCAGTGCCAAAACTCCATAGCACCGGCTAGGATCATTAAAACGTTTGGGTAGATTTTTAACTCGAATTTTTGCGCGGGCAGCGTCGTTAGGCTACTCTTTTTTCGATTTTCAACTGCCAAGTGATGTTTGTTACGTGCGCAACAATACACACGGGCGTCCGATCTCACTACCCAGAGACCAGGGGAAATTTTGTTACTAGAAGTCCACGTGAAAATACCCCGGCCTTCACCGGTGCTTGAACCTGGGACTTCCAGCACTCGAGGTGAACACCATACCTCGAGACCACTGAGGCCCCCCCCCCCCTTTTAAGGCCCATGCACCCCTTCACCATATGTTCAGAACGTAATTCCCCTCCCCCTTCGAACTTCCTCCCTATAAACACCCCCCCCCCTTCCGCCCCCAACACATTAAATGTAAAAATGGAAGCTAAATTTAATAACACATACTAGAGCAAGTCTAGGCGTCTACTAAAAGCGTGATTTTCGAGGCTACTTACGTTATGAAACGAATTCCAGAAGGGCGAGAAGTACAGAAGCGTAAAGTATGGAAGGAAAAACAACATCAAGTAATTAGTTCTTGTATTAACGTGATTTTGACATAATGCTAATCCCCCCCCCCCCTTTTCCATGGAAACCCTAAAATTCCCCCCTGGAGTGGTGGGGGGGGGGGAATTCACCACCGGTTGAGAACCACTGTATTACTACAATGCCCAACATTTGTTGTAGATCTTTTGAGTTGTCATCTGTCAGTACAACATAGCGTACACTGTTTATGTTATGAACATAGTAGGAGCATATATTCAACTACGCGGACTGATTAAAATTATTATTGAGAAAGTTCTCACCAAATTTAACATCAATGAACAGATGGCTTGGATACTTTGAGGTTCTCCACTGATCAACAGCACCTCCAGGTACTCAGATTGTAGAAGTGGGGCTGAAAATAAATAGTTAAACATAAAAAAAGAAGAAATAGAAAACCTGTTAAACATCTGAAAGATGGGATATCTGCTGGTCCAGATGATATCCCAACATAAGCTAATAAAATCAATGTAAACACCTGGGCTGAAGTACTGCACATATTGTTTAACAGTCTATGGGACTGTAGGCATACCATCAGACTAGAGAGAAGCATATCTGGTGAAGCTGCTAAAGAAGAGATCCTGCAATTACAGCGCCACCCACCGTGTTGTGTGCGGACTAGTCTTTACAATCGAGTTTTCATTTTCTAGAACGTTCAGGAAAGAAAACAAATCAGGGTATGTAAACAAAGTAGGGGAATAATTGCTGCTCGTGTCTTATACCCACGATCCAATCAAGTGCTTCTCACAGCGGGGCCTACATTTCCAAAGCTTGTTAGACAGCAGCGGATAGGGTTTGAATTTCAGTAGACAATTGATGTTTTTGATCAAAGGAATCTTTCATTGATTGAACACTGTTATCTCCAAAGGTGTCTTCGATTCCACCCATAGATCACACAAAGAGAATCTCAGCACAGATCATGAACTGTTTATCACCACCGAGGGGCCATGTGAGTATTCCAGAATAACACATCTTATAAATATTTATTTGTGTGCGGGTTTTCCAGCTTAATAATTTGATTTCCCCAGCGGCCTAGTTGGGAATTCCCTTTTCGATTTATAAAGTGCGGGACATGTCATGAAAATCGTCGCCAGTATACGAAAAGTCTAGACGGCCGATCCACTACGCAATAGTTTATCATCATCATGTGCCATGCCGAAAAGCACGGAAGGTCATGGTTTGCTATCTCATTCGATCACCAGTGTCGTGGATCAGCTCAGCGTAATTGTATCGATCATGGGACATAGCCAAACCAACCCAAGAGTTAGGGATGTGTATACCATTCTTTTCTCACTTGTAAACATTCAAGCAGTGCGTGTAGTCGAACCAGTACTGCGCCAGTCAGAAGTACGTCCTAACCTGCAGGTGACCCCGTCCCTTGCAGGGAATGTTGTACCAAGAAATTAAGTATTTATATAGCAAATATATTGCATTTGCAACGAGAAAAAGATTGCCGAAGTTTTGTATGGATGGGAAACGTGGAAAATGAACACACAAGCTGAAAAATACCTAATGGTTGTGGAAAGTTTTTATTTATTTATTTATTTTTTTTTTTTTTTTGGCTCTGGCTCGCTTTGAATTCAAGCGTAGTCCATATACACTATTTCTAGTAGCACTGGACTGCATTTTGCGTGTGGATTTGCTTTCCCTGTTACCAGTGCCCCTCACCATCATTCGAACCTAACTTTTACTTCAGAGATACTTGTAATTTAAGTTCTAAAATCAATGACAAGAAGTCAACATTTTATTCCTAACTGTCCGGTGTAGGGGTTGAACCCCATACTCGACATCAGCACACCAGATGTTTCTAAGAACTACGTGTTCTGATCCCTTCGGCCATGCTGATCATCTGGAAGTGGACTTGTCGTTTCTGGAAGAAAATGCAAATAGAACCATGGATAGACAGAACAATCAATGTGAAAGTCCTTCAAGAGGCAAATGAGAAATTAGACGTAGACAGTCAACTTATTTTAGGCACGTTATGAGAAGAAATAAACTGGGGAACCTGGTGACAACTGGCAAGATCGAGGGGAAAAGAACAAGGGTAAGGCAGAGAAGTAAATATCTGGATGGCTTGAGCACTTAGCATGGTTGGGACAAGAACACAGAGCTGATCCACGACTCTGATGATCGTGTAGGATGGCAAAACACGACCGCCCACACATACCGGCATGGCACAAGCTGATGATGAGCTCACACACACACACACACACACACACACACCACACACACACACACACACACACACACAAGATGACGAGTAAATGAAGAAGCAACCCTGATCATATGTTGTGGCCTTGGATATGTGAAGGTTCGACATTCCACACCCCAGCGGCACTAGCTGATATTGGACTCCCTGATCTGTTTTTGTATGTTAAAGAGGGGATGCTACTGGTTTGATCCTTTGGTAAAGTGGCGGTCATAGCAACTAGCTTGAGAATCAAAGTTATAGCTGTTTATATCTGGTTGAAAGTTAACTCCGCGTTGATTTACTATTTCTAGGGTATCCCACCACTTCCTCTCCACTGGGGCTGAACTTCTACTTACCTACCTACCTACATATCTGCCTACCTACATATCTGCCTACCTACATATCTGCCTACCTACATATCTGCCTACCTACCTACCTACCTACCTACCTACCTACCTACATATCTGCCTACCTACCAACCTGCCTACCTACCTATCTGCCTGTCTGAATACCTATTAACCTACCTACCTGCATACCTGCCTCCCTACCTACCTTCCGACCTACCTACCTACCTGCTTACCTGCCTGCCTGCCTACGTACCTACCTACCTACCTACCTTCATTCCTTTGTTCCTTCCTACCTACCTACCTTCCTTCCTACCTACCAACGTTCTTACTTACCTACCTACCAACCAACCTACCTACCTACTACCTACCTACTACCTACGTACCTACCTACCTATCTACCTAACAACCTATCTACCCACCTACCTACCTACCAACCTACCGACCAACCAACCTACCTACCTACCTATCAGCCTACCTACCAACAAACCTACCAGCCAACCTACAAATCAACCTACATACCTACCAACCACCCAACCTACCTACCAACCACCCAACCTACCTACCTACCTACCTATTAACCAGCCTATCTAATTTCCAACCTACCTAATTACCTACCTATCTACCTACGAACCAACCTACCAACCAATCTAACTACCTACCACTGAAACATGGGAAACTAAAATCATGAAGAAAGTAGTGCAGGAAGGTTCATACATCAGCCTTTGCACTGGGTTTATGATAGAAAAAGTCTGAAGGACATGGCTCTGGTGAGCCGATGGATACAAGCATCCAACAGAATGATTTCTTAGAACAATAATGTTTGTGTTACACGCCACACGAGACCTGAACATTGGCGAGTGTTTTTTTTCTCCCACATCCTATGAGAAAATAACAATAGGAAGTGTCAAGAACATTATTAGATTCCTATGAGACTATGTACAATACTTGAGAGAGGGTGAGAACTTTAGGACATCTCTTGGAAAGGAATAATGTTAATTTCGGGGGACAATGTTCTGCGTTTTCACTATTCAGGAATTGTGAAGTCTCAAACTCTAAGAACATTTAGGGACAGTGAGTATGATCAAGTTAGGATCAGTATCGGACTATATCTGTGATTGATGTCCAAGTATCGGGAGCATCACAAGTTACCGGAGATAGTCTACATCTGGCAGGAGGGACACGTCGTTTGGTGAGGTCTTTTGTGCTGACGCTAATGATGTTGTGTAATCCATACCATGATGATCGGATGTGGCTCCTGGGCTGTTCGGTCTGATTCTACAGATACACTAGAGCATACGACACACATTCTACACATACATTTCTCACATACATACACTTTTCTTTATTAAATTAATTTTGTATTAATTATTTTTAGAAGCTAGAGTTGTTGAGTATGTTGTTTTGGGGAAGTGTGAGAGGGGGCATGATCCAGTGGTGAATGAGAGAGAAAGAGGTATCTATTGACTGAGGGAGTGTTGTGGACGAAATCTGGTGGATTCTCCAGAATAATGATATGGGGTTAAATATAATGTGGGTGTTGATTCCCCTCACTCCAGGGAGGACACTTTAAAGGAAATACACGACACCTTTCTACCTGTCTGTCTGCATATGTCTATTCTTCCTGCCTGTGTTTATTTTTCTGATTGTCTGTCTATCCGTCCGTCTGTCCATCCATCCATCATCCCTTCCACCAGGCATCCATTCATCTTTCCACCTACCCGCCCACCCATCCATTCACCCAGCCATTTAATCTCATTGAACAAACACATGAATCAATCCAGTTGGATAAAGGAATGAAACTCCCAGAATCCCTCCGGACCCCCGACAAAGTGTGATCCTGAAAACACACGCTCAATTTACAAACTCATCATTTCCTCACGTGCCGCTGCGTGCTCGTTAGCCCTAGACAAATAGTTCCCGGTGATCAGGCTTTAAGACCAACATCCCGACAGCTCCAACCAACCGATGTCCTGGTGTTATTTATACCTCTATTATTTCTTCTCCGGTGCTTGAACTTCGTATAGCCGTAGATGTAGGTCAGGGATTCTCAAACTATGTGCCACAATGGGATAAGATAATCACTCAATAAACCTATCCACCCATCATCCACACATCCATCTATCAATCCATCCATCCAACCTAACACACTTTCATCCATCCATCCATCCATCCTTCCATCCACACATCTTTCCATCTATCCATCCTTCCACACATCCATCCAACCACCCTTCCATCCATCTACACATCCATCCAACCATCCACACACCCATCCATCCATCCACCTATCCACACTTCCATCCATCCACACTTCCATCCATCTACCACACATCCATCCATAACACCATCCATCCATCCATCCATCCATCTACCCACCCACCCATCCATCCATCTATCCATCCATCCATCCATCCATCCATCCATCACTTAATCTGTTTACACGAACATACATATGACTCAATCCAAATCATTCCCTCCACTTACATATCTACATTCTACCTCCATACACGTTTGTGTGCAAGTGTGTGTGTGTATGTCTGTATGTGTATATATGTGTAGGTGTGTGTATGCGTGTGTATATGTGTGTATGTGTGTATGTGCGTACGTAAAAATGTGTGTATGTGTGTGTATTTTCGCAATTGTATATATATATATATATATATATATATATATATATATATATATATATATATATATATATATATATATATATATATATATATGCATGCATGCAGTGTATGCGAGGGTATGTGTATTTGTGTGTTATTGTGTGTGTGTGTGTGTGTGTGTGTGTGTGTGTGTGTGTGTGTGTGTGTGTGTGTGTGTGTGTGTGTGTGCATAACTGTGAGAGTTAGTGCAAATGATATAAGTATGTATGCAGGCATGTATGGATGCGTGTGTGTTTATGAATGTGCGTGTGTAAGTGTGTCTAGCTGTCTCATAACATGGTAATATGCATTTCTTATGTTTAAGAAAATCCATTTGACAATGTTTCTTCCTATGTGAATGTAACATACACAAATAATGAACGAAAGATGAGTGATTGGAATTGCCGAATGTAAGACGGGACTGCATGCCCAATTTGTGACCCTTTGAATGTAAAGTTCGTTCGTTCGTTCATACCTAACTGCCTGCATATCTGGATTCATCTATCTATCCATAACTTAATCCATTTACACAAACATACATATTAATCAATCCAATTGTGTATAGGCACCACACGTTTACCACTCACCCCACCCCAATTCTTTACCTACATATCTATCTATCTATCTACCTACCTGCGTATTTGCCTGTCTGGATACTTCCATCCATCAAAAATCCATCCACACATCCATATCTTCCTCTAATCATAACTCTATCACTCCCTTCCTCCTTCCATCCACACACCCAACCATCCATCCAACCATCCACACAACCATCCACCCAACCATCCATCCAACCATCCACCAAACAATCCATCCACCATCCATCCAACCATCAATCCAACTATCCATCCAAATATCCATCGAACCATCCACTCAACCATTCATCCAACCATCCACCCAACCATCCACACAATCATCCACCCAACCATCCATCCAACCATCCACGCAACCATCCACCCAAACATCCACCCAACCATCCACCCAATCATCCATCCATCCAACCATCCACACAACCATCCACCCAACCATCCACACAACCATCCACCCAACCATCCATCCAACCATCCACCAAACCATCCACCAAACCATCCTCCAAACCATCCATCCAACCATCCACCAAACCATCCTCCAAACCATCCATCCAACCATCCACCAAACCATCCATCCAACCATCCACACAACCATCCATCCACCCATCCACCCAACCATCCACGCAACCATCCACGCAACCATCCACTCAACCATCCACCCAACCATCCACACAACCATCCACACAATCACCCACACAACCATCCATCCACCCATCCACCCAACCATCCACGCAACCATCCACGCAACCATCCACTCAACCATCCACCCAACCATCCACACAACCATCCACACAATCACCCACACAACCATTCACATAACCATCCATCCAACCATCCACACAACCATCCACACAACCATCCACACAACCATCCATCCAACCATCCACCCAACCATCCATCCAACATTCACATAACCATCCATCCAACCATCCACACAACCATCCACACAACCATCCACCCAACCATCCATCCAACCATCCACCCAACCATCCATCCAACCATCCATCCAACCATCCACCCAACCATCTATCCAACCATCCACACAACCATCCACCAACCATCCATCCAACCATCTATCCACCCATCCACACAACCATCCACACAACCATCCACCAACCATCCATCCAACCATCCATCCAACCATCCATCCAACCATCTTTCCACCCATCCACACAACCATCCACACAACCATCCACCCAACCATCCATCCAACCATCCATCCAACCATCCATCCAACCATCCATCCAACCATCCATCCCTCGATAAAGACTGGTAATACTCTGCTGATTCCAATACAACACATTGCAACCATTGTGGCAACTGTGACATATTGAAGTATGAGTGTCAGTTCCGTGATCTTATAGCGACTCATAATTAAGTACGTTCTTCAGCTGGTGTTGTGGCTTATCCTTGCCGTTAGAGTCACAGCCAAACTGTTCAGTTTTACCTATATCCCGTTGTATTCTCTCGTCAACAACAACAACCCAGCTCAACAAAATATGTTCCAGTGCCTTCCTCCCTGCATGTTCTAAATACA
Organism: Cepaea nemoralis; assembly: GCA_014155875.1. Classification (NCBI taxonomy): domain Eukaryota; kingdom Metazoa; phylum Mollusca; class Gastropoda; order Stylommatophora; family Helicidae; genus Cepaea; species Cepaea nemoralis. The sequence goes on along the minus strand of JACEFZ010022286.1, from coordinate 28,105 downwards.
TGTACAATAGACTACGGCTTATGCAACATCTTCTGGTAGAATGTTCCAGCTTCGAAATGCGTTTTTGGAACCTATTATTTTGAGACAAGATTGACAGAAGAATGTACGCGTCACACGTTCCGCTGTGTTTTCCACGTACTAATTTATTTATTTCTACCGACCAAACGTAATAAATTTAATTATGGTCTTGTACTCTTATACTCAATTGCGTATTTGTTATTAGTGGTTCGACCGGCCCCGAAATAACTGGTCTATGGGATTGGAGAACTATGGGGCATACTTACCAACCTACGTAAATCCCTTGCACTCAGACCCATCCATTACAGATCAAATTATGTTTTAGGCACTTGCTTACCGAGAAGGATATTTAAAACCTAACACATACCATTCTTGACCTGCCCTTCTTGACTTGATGGGGAAGTTAAATACAAGTACCTCAGAAGTCGGAGTGAGTTCTCTTGATGGCGAGGGACACTGGAAATAGGGAAAGCTAACCCATATGCAAAAATCAGTCCTGTGCGCTCCTTAGTAGTAGCAGGTGAATTGGCAAAGCTTGAGTTTAAAACGAGCGAAAGAAAAATGAAACAATTAAATAATCGTATTTCCTGTCAATAAATACACAACTACATAAAAAAGGGTACGTACAATTTTCAGAATTGTTAGGAAAAGTAATTTGTCGAGGAAGAAAACTGACTAACTCACATCATATTGCGGTGATTAAGAGTAAGTGAAGGCCAAACATTTCACACTGTAATGACCATATCTGCCTTAGGGAATGTTTAGTGAGAAATTTAAGAGCCGAATCGGGCACGGAAGATGTGTTGAAGAAAGTTTTCTTTACTGAAATAAAAAACTAAAAGAACAGGTATTAAAAGTCAAGGGGATCCACTCAATTACACCACGTTTTATCCAATATAAGTTGATCTATTTCCGTAGAGTCTCCGGCTGAAAGCGTCGCATAAAGCACGAACTCCGTAGCTCCAGTGACGACCCCCAGGAGTCTCAGAGAAAATTGCACTCGTGAACCGAACGACGTGGCCGGGAATCGAACGCACAACCTTCGGAGTGCGATAGAAGCGGCTTAACAATTTCCCCCAGTAGACACCCAAGAATAAGAAAGAAACAAGTCGAGATCTCTTGTGCACGCCTTAAAGTTTCCTGGGTATATGATGCTGTTCCCATAATTTAACACTCCAAGCATGATATGGTCTATATCAGCCGGTCGTTTTTATCTCCATGGCCATTTCCTAGCGTACATCGTTAGGCAGGGTCGATCTGGGAGCCCGAGTCAATTTTTTAAACATCGGTTTTTTTTTTAGGATTCGAATTCATGATCTCCGGGTCGGCAGTCAAACGTAGAGGTCAGCAACTAGAAGCTTTTAAGTAACAACTACATGGGCAAACACATTCAGTACAACACATACACACACCCACATACACCACCAACTCACACACAAACACGTTAGCCCAAATGCCACAAGAGTAATGAAAGGGGACATAAATCAATCTAACCAGAATGTTGTCTCTTCCATTAACCTAAATTCCACTCTCACAAAAAGCCATTATTTGCCAGCATCTTTCGATTCGTATATGGTAAATTTCGATAAACATATTTCATGAGAGAGAGAGAGAGCTTGAGAGAGAGCTTGAGAGAGAGAGAGAGAGAGAGAGAGAGAGAGAGAGAGAGAGAGAGAGCGCGCGCTTGAGAGAGAGAGAGAGAGAGAGAGAGAGAGAGAGAGAGAGAGAGAGAGAGAGAGAGAGAGAGAGAGAGAGAGAGAAGAGAGTGTCCTACATTCGCACCAAAGGAAAAATAGCTATTCTTTTACTTTATTTTTTCTGAAACAAACATTACGAAGAAATATGACTTCTTTTTTTTACATACTAAACAGATCTCTTTATATTGGCAGATTTATGATTCCTGATTCAACAATGGCGGATGTGTGCAGCTTCAAATATATTTGTTGTGAAGATGTTTATTTTGTTGTAGTTGTCTTGCGTGTCTTATATGGACACGTCTGGATGTATTCTTATAGTCCATGCCCATGTGGCGTTGGTGATCATGCCTGTTCACAGCCGTCCGTCTCTTGTGCTGCGAATCACTTCTGATCCAGAAGTTCCTCCAAGCCATAATGTCAAACGGTCCTGCATCTTCTCTATTCTCCATAATTAAATGCACATATATTGTTTAGGACTCATAGAAGTAGTATTGGACGAGTTAGTTAGTTAGTTAGTTAGTCGCAGTTCCAACCTCACAGCAACGGGTCGTCCCCATTATGCTCCGTTCCTGTGCCAGTGAATATCACACAAAACGCTACCCACTGCCCAATGTGAAAAGTGGAAAAGACAGGAGTCTCAACAAACAACAGCCTGCACAGATACACTGTGCATAATGCAGCCGCCAGAATGTCAACACAATAGTCCCTCACGAAACACCCAGTTCATTTCTGATGGAATCGGCAGTCATTTTCCCATCTGGATGTTTCCTAGATGTTCACCCACACAGTGCACGAAATGCAGTTCATCGTCGATGGCAGTGGCAGTCAACCACAAGCCCAGCAGCCACGCATTTCTGCATAAGGCAAAAACCGGTCAACTCTGGGACATAGCCATCTGCCATCGCTCCGAACATACAGTCACGTTCCAAAAAACCTCGGGCAGATTCAGAAGCATTCTACATGAAACCCACAGCTCACAGTGTCGCGCCACGCACTCACTCAGTAGCAGGGCGACGGAACCATCAAGCCTCCTTGGTCGCCTCTTACGACATGCGTGGTAGGCTACGGTGTTGCTATTCTTTGCTTCCCTTATGGGCCCCGGCAACACACGGGAGTTTGGACGAGTTTGTGCTCGTAGTAGAAGAGAGAAGTAGAGGCTTGAGGATGCTCTAGAATTCTACTTCTATGCGTGCCAAGCAATACATGGGAATTTATTAATGAAATGTCTTAGTGGCCTCAAAGGGTTCCCCAATTTAATTATTTGTATGTTGGTCTCCACCTGCTTCTCTTTCCCTCCAACCTTCCCGTTGTGACGACACCCCAGCTCTCCCCTTCTCATGACAAGTTCAAAGAATGTGGAATGTCTTCTTCTGATGTTGATAACCAGTTCTCTCTTGTGAGTTAACTTCTTTCAATATGTCTTCATTGGTCTGTCTATCCGTCAATCGGTGTTCTCATAATTCTTCTATAAAACCACATCTTCGGAGCATTCACATAATTCTTCACTTAACTGTTGATCGTCCTTCATTCGCGTCTGTCCATCAGGATTGGCTCACATATTGCATTCGCAGATTACCAGAATTGACAGGAAGAATACCAGAATGGAATACGAGCTTCACATTTTACATTATGAAGATATATGACAAGAGGAAAGTAAAGTATACCTTTGTTCGCGTCGGGACGACCTGGGTTTATGGTTTTATAGAAAATAAAGAACACTTGCATATGAATTGGGACGTTCTACAGAAAATAAAGAAAAGTTTTGTATATGGCTTGGTAAGTTTTACTTAAAATAAAGAACACTTGTATATGCCTTGTTAAGTTTTATATAAAATAAGAACACTGTTATATGCCTTTGGACGCTTTACATAACATAAAGAACACTTGTACATGACTGGGACGTTTTACAGACAATAAAGAACACTTGTATGCCGTGGGACGTTTTACAATATACAATACTCGTGGATGCCGTGGGACGTTTTACAGAAAATATACAATACTTGTAGATGCCGTGGGACGTTTTACAGAAAATATACAATACTTGTAGATGCCGTGGGATGTTTTACAGAAAATATGCAATACATGGATGCCGTGGGACGTTTTACAGACAATATACAATACTTGTAGATGCCGTGGGACGTTTCACAGAAAATATAGAACAAGTGTAGATGCCGTGGGACATTTTACAGAAAATATAGAACATTTGCATATGTCTTGGGACGTGCAACAGAACATAGGGGACATCTGTACCTGCTCTGGGACGTGCCTGGTATGTGATGCTAGCTCCACGTGTGTATTGACCAGTCGGCACTCGTAGGGTGACATCAGTGTCACATCGGCCGCCTTTACTTCCCAGAACACCGACACTTCCCCGTGTCCATGTAAAACAGCGTCTACCAGGCAGGGAGCGTGGTGTCCATGTACAAAAGCGTCTACCAGGCAGGGAGTGCGGTGTCCATGTAAGGCAGGGTCTACCAGGCAGGGATCCCAGGTGTATGGAAGGAAGCAATCCATGCCTTCACGGGGAATCTAACACGTGATCTCGGGGTCGGCGGGACAGCGTGTTAGTTACTGCGCCACCGCGGCTTTCGTGCAGCAAGATGTGGTAGTGGAAAATTAAAAACCACTAAACAATGGGGTGTGGGTAGTATCATCCACACTCACGCACGCACGCACTCAAACACACATAAACACACATATACGCACACACATATAGATAAATGCCACGTTTCACATCCGCATGTTGCCTTACAGGTGTCAGGTCTTATGGTCAGATATGACTTAGCTAACGTATGACAGTAGACGGTACTACCTGCTGTCTGTTAGTGCCGAATATTGGGCGGCGCTCACCAAACCCCACTTCACATTGTGCCAACGGCTTCGGGTGGAGAAGCACAATTAGGACAGTACAAGCCTTATTCTAGTGCGAAGAGATACTGTCCTAAAGAATAAATGTTATGACAGGGCAGACCTGGACCTAAGCCTTGGTCGGCAACTGATCTAGGATTGAAGCTTCGACGGTGGACAGTTAGAGCATTGCTTATCTGAAGCCAGCAGCTTCAGCAGCTTGTCTTGTCCCAGCTGTATTGCTGTTATCTTTCCTCTGGAGTAAACTAGGCTGGCCGAGAGAGGGATCTCTCCAATTCTGCTCACGCTTTGTGCTATGCGGAGGTATAACATTCGCTACACTCATCGGTTGTAGTTATCGTGCCTTGTTAGAAGCATTGTGTAACAAACTATCTTCTGTCAAGACGGTAAGCTGCCAGCGTTACCATATGAAGTGGTATTGTGACATTTGGTGATCTGTCTGTTTCAAAATATTGCGTTTTTCATTATTTATTTCCTAAGAGCAATGTTATTTACCTAAACATAAAAGTCCCTAACTACTCCCCGAATTAGGAAATTTCTCATCCATTAATCTCACAAGTCTCCATCCATCAATCCCAGAAAATCCTCACCCATCAATCCCAAAATGTTCTCATCCATCAATCCCAGAAAAATCTCATTCACCAATCCCAGATAGTCCTCAACCTTCAATCCCGGATAGTTCTCATCCATCAATCCCAGATAGTTCTCATCCGCCAATGTCAGAAAGTCATCATCCATTATTCCCCAAAAAAAGTCCTTATCCATCAATCCCAGAAAGTTCTCATCCATCAATCCCAGAAAGCCCTCACGAATCATATAAACAAGCAAACTAGTTTTGACACACCAGCGTGACCGCTAGCTCTTCTTCAGTAGCACGGTGTAGTCATTGCCGCGTGACCTCTTTGAGGGCACCAGAACAACAGCATTCGAAGCGCCGATACAGTAATGGTTTGTGTGTTAATCTGTTGCCGTGATGCGAGGAGAAGTGGACACTCAACTCATCATTACAAGTTGTTTCCGTTACCAGTGGTTCTAAAACTATGCAGCTAGGAAACTTTACAGTCTTTTCTGAAATATGCAAAAGCAACAACAAAACGACAAGGAATCCTTAAGACCTTTCAGTTAACTCATAGTGTAGGCGATACAAACTGCCAAGTTATCAGCACAATTTAGGGGTCCATTTAACATTATATTGCTTTGTCTTCTTCTAGTGTTGCCCTCTAATCCGTGACAAGGTATATGTTTTATGATAGTGAGTAATTTACAGCTCATAGCTCTAGATCTACTTATTACTGACAATTCCCCACATATCAACACACAGATTACTAGAATTTACTTGAAGAATTACAAGAATAGAATATGAGTTTCTTCTTATTACATCCTTTGTCCCCAATAAACCCTCACAACCAACTCACTCCAAGGGCTCTATCCTTTAACTATACCGTGCAGCTCTGTCCATTGTCCCCCTCTTGCTGTTAATTTTTGTTTCTGCTACGCGTCTCCGTGTGCTTTTATGTCTTTCTCTATTTCTTATGCCTTGTCGTATTCCAGACAAATGCCTTTCTAATTAAAATAGTCTCTTGCTTTCTCAATGTATGTCCTAAGCAGCGCCAGTGTCGTTTCTCTACCTCTTTGTTCACTTATTTGTCTAGTTTTCTCCATGAGCTTCACATTGGTGATTCTGTCATACCATTGCAATTCTTGTTTTGCACAGGCACCAATTAGTGAATGCTCGTAGTTTAATTGTAATTGTTTTAGTTGTTCTCCGTGTTTCTGATCATTAGAGCAGTGCAGATTTAACATTAGAATTGAGTATTCTAAGTCTAGATGAGCTTTCACATTATACTTAATCTGAATTTGTAGAGTTGTGATTATTGGATACCAGTCAAAGCGGAGTATGGTGAATTGTGGATCGATTCTTGGGCCATTTCAACTAGTTATGGTATATTAACAGTTACACTTTCAACTGGTTACAGTATACTAACAGTTACACAGTCATCTGGTTACGGTTATTAAAATTACATTTTCATCTGGTTACGGTATACTAAGAGTTACCACTTTCATCTGGTTACAGTATACTGTCAGTTACACTGACACCTGGTTAAGGTATATTAATATTATACATACTTTCAATTGGTTACAGTATACTAACAGTACCGCTTTGAATGGGTTACGGTATATTAACAGTTATACTTTCAACTAGTTACGGTATACTAACAGTTACCACTTTTAACTGTTTACAGTATACTAACAGTTACACTGTCAAATGGTTACGGTATATTAACAATTATACTTTCAACTGGTTACGGTATACTAACAGTTACCACTTTTAACTGGTTACAGTATACTAACAGTCCATTAGGTTGTCAGAGTGTCAGCTGGACTACAAGATGAATCAAATGACCACATTTTTATAACCTTTTAGAAGAAGTTGATAAACTTTAATAATGAAGGCACAACAATAGTTAGACAATTTATTGCTAGGCACATTTCGCTATATCTAGTCACGTGCATATTGCAGACAACAAACAATTCATCATGTAATGAAGTAGAGTAATCAATCTTTCAGCCAATATATACACAAAACATATTGTTATATGCTTCGCCACATAGCATGGACTATAAGAAGAATGTAGTTTTGTTTGTATGTTTGTTTTGAAGTATTTTGCTTATCATGAGAAGGAAAAGAATTAGGTGTGTCGTTAAAAAAATTAATGAATACGCATGTTTAGTGTGTGGCCCGGAAATTTGCAAAATGTGAGAACCCTTAGAAAATATCTATATATAATTAATGATCACTCAGTTTGACACAGTGTCACAGAACATGGGTTCTCTCCAGTGTAGTCTAACAACCCACTATTTGAGATCCCATCTGGGAAATAGCTGTTTGTACATTAACCCACAGGGAGGACGCGGGTATAGCACAATCAGCACTACAGAATTCTACGGCAAACTGAGGACATCTCTAATAGATTGACGATAAAGTCAACGAGTGCTACATTTGTTGACCATGGCTTTGTTTGGGCCTTTAGCTACAGAACCATATCACATGGAACAATTCCCCATTTCTATAGAAATATATTTCATGGAACATTTCCTCGCCTCTAGAGAACAATATCTCAAAGAAACATTTCTTCACTTCTACAGAACCATATCTCATGGAACATTTCCCTACTTCTACAGAACCATATCTCATGGAACATTTCCCTACTTCTACAGAACCATGTCTCATGGAACATTTCCTCACTTCTATAGAGCCATACTTCATAACATTTTTCTCAAGTCTATAGAACCACATCTCATGGAATATTTCCTCACTTCTATAGAACCATATCTCACAGAAAATTTCCTCACTTATATAGAACCATATCTCGTATAATATTTCCTCACTTTTACAGAACCATATCTCACAGAACATTTCCTCACTTCTATAGAACCGTATCTCAAAGAATATTTCCCCACTTCTAAAGAACCATATCTCATGGAACATTTTCTCACTTCTATAGAACCATATCTCATGGAACATTTTATTCCACATATATTTTAATGAAAAAGGGGGGGGGGGGGCAACAAGCATAGGTTGCAGAAAGAAAAAAAAATAGGCTTGGGGACAATTCCAGACAGTCAGTGTATCTTCCTGGCCACACCACTTTTAAAATGGTCGGTATCAGCTTGATTGCATGTTTTTATGTTTATTGTTGCGTTCGCACCCTATGAACGCAAGCGAAGTCGATAAACGTGCTATCACTTCTAGTGCACTGGGCTGTTTTGTGAATTCGATTTCCCTATAACCAGTGTCATTCACCAACTGGCGAACCCACTCCGACTTCTGAGGTACTTGTAATTTACGTTCCCAAGTCAAGAAGGAGAAGTCAACATTTTAGTCCAACTGACTGGTGTAGGGACTGAACACGTTACCGCGGCATCAACACACCGGAAGTTTAAAAGCGAGCCGTTTTATCCATTTGGCTAGTGAATTATTTTAATAGACACCTCCGCCAGCCTTCGGCCAACCAGCCACTCTTTGCACATGATACTCGAGAAGACTGAAAGGTGAGGCACCGATGACTCTGAAGGTGGTAATTTGCTTTCTCAAAATAGTAACAAGCCAGGCTGACCCTGTTTGTCCAGTGCGTCGCCATTATACCATCCCGTGGTATCCAGTGTCACGGCAATTAAGTTAGCACTTCCCACGTTATTGACAGATAACATAACTCTGCAACACCCCTAGCCAGGCACTCATACTGTTGTTTGAAAACCAACGCTTGCCGGTCTGCTTCCAAATAATCACGAACTGTATTTCGAATTCGATTTGCGGTATTTCCAGTTGGATTGGTAATCCCTTCGAAACAGTGCCTTAATCTATTATTGCTATACTTTGTGATATCCATCCTCTGTTTTTTTTTCGGAATTTTACCTATTATGATATTCATCCTCTGTTTTTCGGAATTTTAGCTATTACGATATTCATCCTCTGTGTAGGAATGTTAGCTATTACGATATTCATCCTATTTATAGGAAGTTTAGGTAATATGATATTCATCCTCTGTGTAGGAATTTTTAGCTAATAGAATATTCATCCTCTGTGTAGGAACTTTAGCTAATATGATATTCATCCTCTGTGTAGGAATTTTAGCTAATATGATATTCATCCTTTGTATAGAAATTTTAGGTAATATGATATTCATCCTCTGTGTGGGAATGTTAGCTAATATGATATTCATCCTATGTATAGGAATTTTAGGTAATAAGATATTCATCCTATGTATAGGAATTTTAGCTAATATGATATTCATCCTATGCATAGGAATTTTAGCTAATATGATATTCATCCTCTGTGTAGGAATTTTTAGCTAATAGGATATTCATCCTCTGTGTATGATTTTTAGCTAATATGATATTCATCCTCTGTGTAGGAATGTTAGCTAACGTGATATTCATCCTCTGTGTAGCAATGGTAGCTATTACCTGAAATTACTTAATCATTCCTTGCAGTTGTCTTGAACTGTCTGTCTTTGAAACGCCGCTGTGATGAAGGGCTTACGAATGCAAGTCGCATTCCTGCATATCGCATTCGAACACAGCCACGGACAATTTGGAAGCACGCCGCTGTACGCCGGTTTTCATAAAATGGTATGAGTGCCTGTCGTTCAGAAATAAACGGCACATTACTAAACGTAAACTTGCCAATAAATAACAAACAGTCAAAATTGTTAGGGTTGACTGCGGCGTCCTGTAAAGGATACGCAACTATCTAACCCATTCCAGTTAGAATTTAGGGAATGTTTCAAGTAACATAGTTCTATATAAGTGAGGAAATGTTCTATGACATATGGTTCTATAGAAGTGAGGAAATTTCGATGAGATATGGTTCTATAGAATTGTGGAAATGTTCAATGAAATATGGTTCTATAGTAGTGAGGTAATGTTCTATGAGATATGGTTTTATAGAAGTGCGAAAATGTTATGTTAGATATAGTTCTATAGAGGTGAAGGAATGTTCCATGAGATATGTTTTTTTTATAGAAGTGAGGAAATGTTCTATAAAACATGGTTCTTTAGAAGTGAAGAAATGTTCTGTATAATATGTTTCTCTAGAAGTGAGGAAGTGTTCCATTTACATGGTTCTCTGGAAGTGAGGACATTTTCTTAGTAACATGGTTCTCTAGAAGTGAGAACATGGTTCTATGAGAACAGTGTTATCATATGGGAACATTATGAGAATAATGTTCCATAGAAGTGAGGAAATGTTTCATGCGACTGGAAAGACCGGTTTGGCTTGGTCAGATGAAAGGTATATTGCCTGCTGTCGATGATGGAATACGACAGTTTGAAATACTCATATCTCCACAACAGAATTCGACGGATATAACACCATATATATATATATTATGCGCCTTAATGCGTGGTAAAGGAATTTACTTGTTTACATTTGCCCCTCAAGGGTAAGCAATTTTGACTTAGAAATTCACATACGCTGTTGAGGGTGGCATGGGCAAATGAATAAGAGCGCTTGTTCTTAAACTTCTAATGCGTTGTTGCCGAAGTACACCGGTCAGTTGGACTAAAATGTTGACTTCTCGTCCTTGACTTGAGAACGTAAATTACAAGTACCTCAGAAGTCGGAGTGGGTCTGCTTGATGGCGAGGGACACTGGTAATAGGAAAAGCTAAACCACACGCAAAAGAGAACGACAACGAAACAAAAACATAACAAATCGGACAAGAGTCAGACAGATGCCACACAAGTGAAAAAAAAGCAACACACAAAACAAGATAGAAAAGCAATCTTGCGATAGTTCACAAATTCCGGATAGAAAATTAACACGCTGACAGACATAATTTAAGAGAAATGAACCAGCCCAGAGAAAATGGGAGATTCTTAGTGTCCCCGACCTGTTCTGGGCAGCAACAAATGAAACAATTTTTGTCGTCCTGGTCGCAACTCCCTCGTGCAGCTGGAATTTGATTTCTTAAAGCTGGAGAAGACAATAAACTGGGGATGTCCCAAAGTTCCAATCGCCTGCTACTGGTTTCAAACCCTCAGCTCCGTATGTCCGGTGATGAGGAAACTGCGTCCATTGAACTCTAAGTCACAGAGCCAACGTTTTTTTCCCGATGATGATGATAATTTCAACGATTGTCATCAGGATTGTATTAATGTGATGACATTTATAATATTGATTATTATAATCATGATCTTAGAAATAACGGCGGTGATGACTAAAATGATGATGAAAATGATGTTTATGATGGTGGCTTTGTTTGTGATACCGATGACGATCTTTATAATATTACAACAATGATAAAGATGAAACTGATGATGATGACTGAAATGATGATTTATCATAATCATGATGTTGATAATCATGATGATGATGACCGAAAAGATGACTGTAGTAATGATGATGGTGATGATGTGATGATGATGATGATGATGATGATGATGATGATGATGAGATGATGATGATGATGATGATGATGATGATGATGATGATGGCGAAAGCGATGAAGAATACGATGACGATGATAAAGATGACTGAAATGATGATAGTGGTTATGTGATAGTGAATGCGATGAGGGTGATAGAGATGACTTAAATAAAGACCATGATGACAGTGACGACAATGATGATAGTTATATCAATTAATAATGTCGTAGAAAACAATAAAGCTGCTAAATAAACACAGCTCTGGAATTGACAATACAACAGTTTCCAAATTCTATGCGTTGATTTAGATGGTATGATAGTCGGCCGTTCAGTAGGCTATTGCAAACTGTTGAACGTGAAAACTGCCTTATAAATAATAAACAGATAATAAATGCTATGTTAATTGCAACCTCCTGTAAAATGACATATAACTAACTTTCAAATTCAGTTTCAGAGACAAGATCCTCTTTATGAGTCAATTGTATTCAATGTTCAGAAGTGGTAGAATTTCGGTATTTTATGTCTTCTTGTTCCACGATGTTTAGAGAATTTATAGTCCACATCATAAAACGGACAAAGATCAGATCGACTCCACAGAAGTGAACAAAAGCAACACACAAAACAAGACAGAAAACCACTTTTGCGATATTTCACAAATTCCGGATAGAAAATTAACAAGCTGGCAGAGATAACCTAGAAAGGCGTTTACAATTGTGAATTGTTAATTTAAGAGAAATGAACCAGCCTCGAGAAAATGGGAGATTCTTGGTGGCCATGAACTGTTCTGGGCGACAATAAATGAAACGTTTTTTGTCTGGTCACAACTCCCGAGCGCAGCTGGAATTTGATTTCTTATGGCTGGAGAAGACAGAATAAATTGGGGATGTTTTGTTTTTACCGTTAATTTATCTCATTTTATTTCCCTTATTGTCGATATCCGTGTTGATTTTGTAAGATTTTGGAAATTGCTGTATCGTCAGTTCCATTGCTTTGTTTTTTTAGCCGTTTCTATTTCTTTCTTGGTCATCATTAATTGTTGTGACTGTTATCGTCATCATCATTATCGTCTTTATCATCATCATCGTTATCGTCTTCATAATACTTTCATCATCATCATTTTGGTCATCATCCACATCTTCATCCTCATCAGCGTTGTGGTAATCGTGATAATGATCAACAACATTATCATAAAAACCATCATTACCAAAGCTAAATCATCTATATCCCATCTTTAGTTTCGATGTAATTATTACCAAAGTCATAATTGTAACAGGGAATCTCCTTGGCGAAGTGGTTACGCTCCCAGGCCCTAGCCCCGAAGGCTGTGGATTGGATTCCGAGCTACAACATTCTTTTCACGAGTATAATTTTCTCGGAGGTCCCCGGAGTCGTCCGAGAAGCTACGAACTGATCGTGCTTAGTGCGACTTTTTGCGCAGTTCTCCGTGCGGAAAGAGACTGATCCATATGGGAAAAGCGCCGGTGCAATGAAGTCGATCATTTTGCTTTTTAATCCCTCTGAAACCCTTTATAATTGTAGCAATCTTCATTATTTCAATATCGTCATCAGGTTATTTCAATCATAATCACCATTGATTAACCCACCCCGTCGTTGCGACACAACTATTGCTTTTTATTTTAAATCGTTATCTATCCCAGTGGTAGAAATTGGGAAACACACCACGGTGTGGCAAACGCTGCTTTAGGGACCGAGTATCCACCGGGATAAGTAGACAACTAAGCAGCTGAGCATAGAAGGACACTCACTTGTCCTGAGAGTCGAAAATGGCTGTCAAAAAGACCCACGTGTGGATGTGGAAGTCAAAGGGAAATCACCTCATTATTTTCCCAAGATTTCATGCCTAATCTCATTCTGGATGGATTGAGACCGTGGCATGGAGGAATAGCCAGAACTCCAAATACTGAGATATCGGGAGAGACATGAACGCCTATGCCAGCTGGCAGGGCACTTGATGATGATGATGATGATGATGATGATGATGATGATGGTTGCAAATAACCGAAATGTATCAGTTTCAAGTCAGTCTCAGAGGCGCAGTCACTAGCACACTTGCCCGCCGTCTCGATGTTCAGTGTTCGAATCCATATCTAATATTACGTATTTTAATTGAACTGAACTGTCAGGTCGATCCGGCCTATGACAGGTACCAAACATTTCCTGGGAAATAAATGCTGCCGGCTAGACCACATCATCCATTGAGGACCCACTTAAACATATGATGCTATCACTCCTTCACTGGTCAATAAACACGGATAACAGAACACTGCTTCTCTTTAGTACATGTCAAAAGTCGGGCGGCCATATTCAAACTGTCTTTATGACGTCGCCGTCGCCGTGTTCGTCTGCACCGTGATGACACGGGCCTAACACTCTTGACACCCTTAACAACAATATTGACAGGTTACAAGACAATGGCATGGTTATTGTAATTGCTATCACACTTTTAAGGTTTTCATGTGAAGCACCCTCGCACCATATACCTCAAGTTATGTAACAGAGTTCATTGTGTTTATTTGTTGTTAAGTTGAGTTATAGCTAAGATCCGCCATCACTGCACTCAGGACATTCTCATAAGCGCTCCATCCCCTTGTTCAACAGCCAGCGAAGAGTAATACAACTAAACGTTCAACCGCTATCTGATTTAAATTTCTCCTTATCTCCCTCTCAATTTTGAGATTCTCCCAGAACCCCCGCCGATTCCCCGCAATCTCATTCTTTCCACATACGGGTTCTCTCAATCTGTTCCCTCTCTTCTCCATCTGGTCGCACAGTGTCTCGACAACCCCTCCCTTGTCAATAGGTAATCTACCACCAAGAGGTGCATTCCCTGCCAGCCTATCACTTATCACAACCTATTACTTGTTGTCTGTCATGCGACCGACAAACCCGGCAACGGGCTTACAAACCAAAGTCAATATTGTAAATGTCAGAGATGTGTCATTGTTATGTCATTACTATAGGTTAACTGTCAGGCTGTATCTTCAGCACAGCAGTCATTATTACTATTATTATCACTGGCAACATCTTAATAAGACTTTTATCGCACAGACTTGATGATTGCGTGTCTGCGATCAATGCCGCTTTGAAGCTGGTATTCAATTAACCAAAGCAATTATTCTGTCTCATTCTCTGTTCGTTTTATGGACAAAGGCACACGGGGCTTGAAATTATGGCAAGCATAGACACGTCAACGGTGGACTTTGATGTCACAAAGAAATAAGTAAATATAGCGACATATCAGAAACCTCTCTGTGTCCGCGTTCAAGAGGGCTCTTTCTCTCAGACGTCAAGTGGTTGGGCCGAATGCCTTGAGCCTCGTGGATTCGACTCTGGAGTATGTGATTCGGTTCATAAGTGTAGTTTTTATGGAGACTCTTCGGTCTCGTCAGTGGAGCTACGGAGTTTGTGTTCCGTGCGACGCTATCAGCCGCCCGCTCTGCCGAGAGAGACAGAACCACGTGAGATTAAACTCGTTGCAATGTAGTCGATCCCTTCGCCTGTAAAGCTCTCACTTTATGTTTGTTTTTAATGTGTATTTTTCAGCTACATCGTTTTCTTCTATCTTGTGGTCACTTAAAGCAGCCATTGCATGTGACCGTATTCTTGGAGAAATAATGTAATTGTCTCCCCTGTGGTCCACTTCATCAGTTTTTTTTTTTTTTTTAGCATATCCTTTACAGGACTTAGCTGTCAACACCAGCATCTTTCAGCTGTATGTTGATCTCTTGGCAAGATTACGCTCAGTAGTTTGCCATTGCTTTCTGAGCGGCCGGCTCAGTATCCCGCAAGTCACGAGCGGGGGTCGAACCGCCTCAGCTCTCGCTCCGCTACGAGACTGCGTGATAAACGGGATTACAGAGAGAAAGTGTTGTAACCCCACAGCCAGAGAGACCTGAAGTACACAGGTGATAATGAAGCATATATGCAATAAATGATTAAGCAGTCGGAAAGCTAGTGTTGATGCCGATAAATCATGTCCCTCAACTGTCTCCTGTTCTCAATACCCTCATCGGCTCAGTATAAGACTTTGACCAAACGTTCTAACATGCTTAGGTATTGTAGTGCTTAGTTATTGTAGATTAAAATAAAGTTGATTTCATTTGATTTGATTTAGTCCTCTTTTCCTTTTGCCTTGGTTCTGGCCTGTTCGTGTTTTCGGTAGACCACTTTCGATTACCATACTGTGATCAAGTCAACACTGCTCAGTGACAGATTTGCAATATCTAATCAACATTAAATCATTACTACCATTATTACAATAACTGCATCTATATATTCATCACCAAATCATTACCGTCATTATCGTCGTCGACGTCTTTTTCACTACAACAATAATAATTAACATCATCATCATATTATATCATCATCGTCTTCTTTTGTATTAAGATCAATGTAATTAATATCATCATAATAATTATCACCATCATTATTTTCACTGCCATTATTATTATCATCATTATCATCGTCAGCATGCTCATCATCGTAATCAGCATCAGAATTATCATCAGGATCATATATATCACCATCATCAACAACATCATCACCGTTGACGTAATCAAAATTATCATCAGGAAATTCATCAGCATCATCATCATTATCATCACTATACATATTACGATCATCATCATCATCATCATCATCATCATCATCATCATCATCATCATCATTGTCGTAGTTTTTCCTGGGGTGAGGGAAGCATACTATTACATCTTAATAACGGGATAGATGCCCTCTGGGAATACCATAAATCTCAGTCTACAGACCCCACCAGCCCTTGGATTCCTGTCTCTCTCACTATCAACCGCTGGACAATACCTTTTTCACCTCTCATCCAGAACAGATGACACTACTCTGGTGTCTACACATAATGTCTAGATGATATAATGTACAAGAGGATTATCAACAAGGGGAATGTTCATGAGAGAATATTGGCTACCGCCAGGCGATAGAAGAAATGGCTATCTGGATTAGCCTCAGGCCGTCTCACTCATCACTGTACACTCGGTACGATACCACAAGGTTAAAGAGGTCACTCATCTGCACACGTAGCGTGGAATGTCTCTGTCGAGGTGTAGTCTCAACTGGAATGACTAGCACGTCAATGTGGTGACTCCCAGTTGTGGTGGTACGTGATGACTCTGGACTAACATCCCTGTAGAAGTTCTGCCGGCCTGTCCTTCAAGCTTCACTGGTAAGGCCTGTGCTAGACAACATTCCTAAGAAGCCACCATAACATTTAACCCACAGTTAACAATGTCAAAGTTCTGGAAACAGATGGTGGTCTCTTATGGGATCAGGATGGGTATAACTGGGCCTATAAGCACAGAAAGTTGGCACAGTTCAAGTTGACTCTGTCACTCAAAGTCAGTACTGGTAGCGCGTGACCCGGTAAGGAATGTCACAACTGTTCACAATCCTACATGGTAGACTGTTCCCGGAACACCCGGCCATCATGAAATAAAGGGTAATGTAGTTCTTTTCTACCCGTTTGGCTAGTGGGTCATAATGTCAAAACTGTTCACAGACAAGAGGACACGATACTCGCCCGTGTGTAGCCATCATAATACTTGGTGGACTGGCTGAAGATCATTTAGCGTTTTAGACGGGACTGGACTGTGGCGTAGTGACTTCCCGGCACGTGGTGTGGTGTAGACGCCTCACTTCACGTCACATAGGTAAGCCAGCCATTTAGCAGCCTTCACCAAGTCATCTTCCTCTGGTCCCGTCACGTAAGTCTCTCAGAAAGTAGAACCTTACGACAAACTGTGCATTCAGAATTGAGGATCTCCCGTCCCAACACTGGACGTTCTGTCGGTTTTCTTTGATAAACAGCAAGACACTGGCTTCCTCTCTCCCATTTACGAATTAACACAGTTGTTCACACACAACGTCTTGCTCTCACGGCCGGATCTCAACTGCGCCTCTCTTTGTTCTGAGACGGTTCTTGCGCATGCGTTAGCGGAACTAGTGGGTGTCGCGAGATTGCCATGAGTTAAACAGATAAATATTCCCGACGTTTGCTTGGCGTGTATTTTCAGCACCATTATTTTACTAACTGGAAAAACACCGCGGATGTCAAAATCTCAGGACAATATTTGTAGCTGCACGTGTACATCTATAACGGATTTGGAACGGTCGGTGTTGATGGTGACAGGTCCTGGCATCGCCTTGATTAGTTTGTCTACATTTGAATGTAAATGGAAGCAGTGGGGTCAGCCCATCTACACATTTGGTGTTGAGTGAGAAGGAAGGGATACACCGAGTTGGCAGTTCATTACCAGTTAGAATCACATATATTGTCACCACGGAACAGAAGATTGACAAGTTTGTCAACATTTGAATGCAGATGGAAGCCGTGAGATCACAATGGCAGATGTAAAACGGAAGTACTTAGTAGGGAGAAAACAGTACATATGTCAATTCTTGGTTTCCGGAACATGAAGAGTTTGACGGGGTTATTTGCAACTGTTTGTTGGAAGTCGTCATAAAATTCGCTGGCTTGTTTTGAGAATCTTAACAATTACTGACAACTTTGACAGGATTTAAGCCCGGAAAAATAGATCCTTGCAAATGGTTGATATGTCCAAATAACACCTGTGTGGGGGAGAAGAGGATAAAGTCACGTGGACAACTTTGGTAGTTTGCCATATAAACTCTAGTTGTGACCAGCTAGGGAGGACTTGAAATTATGCTTTAGTCAGAGTGCCAGGGCACGGCAGCGCCTAGTGGAAATAATATCTACCGTGTGTTAATTAGTGACTTAATTTTACACGTGCCTATAATGGCAGATGTAGATATGATTGATAGGACTGCAGTGGTGCCATTTAAGGTATAACCTATTATAATATATTCGTTATAATTACTTTAGGCAGTAGCCTTGTTAAACTATAGTGTGATGATTAGCACTGTTAGTGGAAACTAGCTAGAGTAGGGAAGTGATACTTGACTCTGTTAGCTAGAATAGATTAGTGAAGTGTTGATAAGCTTTACTAGTTGAGAATTGAGTAATGAGGGATAATTGGGATTTCCCGTAGGTGTCCCTTGTGGGAGGGGTTCCACATTCTGTTTGCTGATTTTTTCTTTGTCATAACCTGATTCGATTCTAGGTGGGTAGCTAATCTACTCTATGACTAAGTCTGGTTAGCTAACGATCATTAGGCAAGGTGATAGGCTTACACTCAGCCGAAAGAATCATGAACTAGTACTATCACCAGGTGTGTTGTTTCTATCCTAGGTTCCCTACCAGATCCAAGGAAGCTCAATAAAGTTTTGGGAAGGAAGAAAATCCCAGTCTGAAGAACACCAGTTCGGCAATCAATAAAGATTGCTTACAGACGTGATTAAAAGCTAGAGGGAGGTTGATTCACCCAACATAGTGAAGATTACAGTTGCACCATACAGCATTAAACAGTGGTAACGAACCGAGAACCGGTTAAGAGTAACTAGTGTTAGTACAGTAACAATTAACATTAGTAATTAGCACTTGCGGACTGAATGGTTCGATGTGCAACGAGGATGATCTGTCGACTAACACTTAACTTTACTAACTGTGTAAACACTAGAAAAGAACTTGTGCAGTTGGTTAGAGAACATTAGGAACGGACATTGTGTAGAGTGAATCCGGTCCATAAGTAACTGTTCATACCACCGGTGTCTATTTCTCATGTTCATGAAATGGGATTACCAGAGGTCTACAGAAGCAAAGCAGTATCCGGCAGGATGGTTCCGGCAACGGGTGAGACGTACTTGTTCTGACGTAACGTGCTGTGGTCTATCTTTGCTGTGATCAGCGGACTGAGCTGATGTCTGAGAGTCAGATTCTCTACACTTTATAGAACACGTCACACATTTTCTTCGCATACACGTCTCATACACGTTACACTTTTATTTTAATAAATTAATCTTTATTAATTTCTAGAAGTAAGAGTTGTTGAGTATGTTGCGTTGGGGAAGTATGAGAAGGGGGCATAGTACGACAGTGTGAGAGTGATAGGAAAAGGTGTCCATAGGCTGATGGAGTGTGTTGGACGGAAGCTGGTGGATTCTCCAGAATATTGAGGGGAAAAAAAAAATAATATTATAATGTGGGTGTCGGATCTCCTCACTCCAGGGACGACACTTTAAAGGAGGACACGACATTACTGGGGGCCCGTCCGGGATATTTGGACAGTGGGATCTCTCGTAAACGGGATCTTTGGACAGCGGGATCTATCGTAAACGTGATCCTTGGACAGCGGGATTCCCCGTAAACGGAATCCTTGGACAGCGAGATCTCCTGCAAGCAGGAACGGTTGACAGGGGGATCTTCTGACAACGGGGTCTTTTGACACGGGATCCTTAGTTATAAAAGGGAGATATCATTTTGGAGAATCCAGCTAGAGTGAATGTGGATAGGGGTTAGGATTAATATCTTACCTGTTCACACTTCACACGTCTGCATAGGTCTGTGGTCCTGATTCTACTCTTGTCACTGAGTGAATGTACTGTGTGTGGTAATATCGAGATTTATAGTACTTGTTCATATATCGGTATAGTAATTTGCAGTTATATTGGTACTAGACCTGCTAGCTTACCTCTCTGTATAATGGCCACCCCTAAACTTAGCACGTTAGAATTAAAGGAAAGGGGGGAAGAAAATGGGATTGGCGGGGTCTGCTCTAACGGATTACATACAGGAAGTGGAGAGAGAGTATCGTCAAGCAGAAAGGGATGATCGAAAGGCCGAGCTGGAATTGAGAAGGATGGAGTTGGAACAAGCAGCTAAGAAATTTGAAGCTGAGCAAGCAGCTAGGAAATTAGAAGCTGAACAGGAAGCACAGAAAAGGGAGCACGAGTACCGGATGAGGGAACTCGAGTTGAAGAGTCAATCTAATGGAGAAACTGAGGGAGCAGTTGGAGGTTCCTCCATCCCAGGATCAACACCAGTAGGTGGACATGGGTACCATGCTATGAAGTTTCCTTTAGCGGTCTACGAGGAGGACAAAGAGAAGATTGACCAATACCTTCAACGCTTCGAGGCTATGTCAGTTGCTATGGGTCTGGAGCGTAACAAATGGAATCTTAAGCTATCCCAGGGATTACGCGGGACAGGATACGAGGTTTATACTCGCCTGCCACCAGGACATGAGAACAATTATGATGAGTTAAAGACGGCTCTGCTGAAACGATTCGAGGTTACATCGCATACCTACCGGAAAAAATTTCGAGCAGCGAAACGAGAACCGGGAGAGTTGTTTGCCGCCTACAGTTTGCGTCTTAAATCTTATCTCCATAAGTGGATGGATTTGGCTGGGTTCGCACATGACTATGAGAGTCTGGAAGAGCTCATGGTGGTCGACCAGCTGAAGAAGCAAATGTCTAAACCTCTCAGGACGTTCCTGGGAGAACAAGGAGCGGAACGTATTGACCTCGTGAATAAATTAGCAGAACGGTTCGTCGAGGTACATGGGGAGGCAGGGGAAAACCTTTCCACCAACACCAAAAGTCAAGAGAAACAGGACAAGAAGAAAGCCAAAAACTCAGGAACAAAAAAGTGGGAACCTTATGGGCAAAAATCAGAGGATAGTTCAGAGAAGAAGAAGGAGGGAAGCAAGAGCACCTCAAGCTCTACACCTAAACGACCGTGGTCGGAGAAGTGGTGTTCAATTTGTAAGTCACCCTCTCACAATACGAGGGACTGCAAATCGAAGGCTAAGAACCCTCATTTTGCAGCATGTCAAGTGACTTCCAAGGAGGTTGTCACGGAAAATGCCAAGGTCAACAAGGAAGCTCGCCACCAGGAGAGCTCATTCAAGTCCGACAATAGAAAATCTAGGACAGGGAAATGGTGCAACGAATGCAAGTCAAACACGCACAATGCTATTGACTGCAGGGGAAAGTCAGGAGACACTCAATTCGTCGTGTGCTCAGGGAAACCTAAGGTGGAGCCCACCGAACAGGTCGAGAACCGAGGAAGAGACTCCAGACCAGGAAAACCACCTGTAGTGGAATTGGTAGAGGTTAACGGTCGTCAAGTGGAGTGTTTATACGACACAGGACTGGACGGGGAGGCCGTGATTTCTGCGGATCTAGTACATCCAGAACAATTCACAGGTGAAACATTGGATATACAGCCTGCACAGAAGAGTGCTGTAACCATGAAGTTGCCCATTGCTAATGTGGAGATTCGGTCACGGTACGTCACCGGCACCATCAAGGCCGCTGTATTGACCGATCCCATTTTCCAGTCATCCTAGGTTGCCGGTATGTCTTTCTGGGAATGCCCCAGGGAGCCTATTCATATGGGAGCAATGCAGACTCGCTCTCAGGCGAAAACGGAAGAGGCAGACGCAATTGTGACTAACCCAATGCCGGGGGAGCCACGAACTGCCCAGAGTGAGGATGATACTTTACGTCCTTGCTACAAAAAGCTGGCAGAAAAGTGCTGAGCCACCAGGACGGGGCAGTACTACATGAAGAATAGGATACTCTACAGGAGAGCAGGAAGGGGAGACAACCTATACGGTCAGTTGGTCGTCCCAAAGCTCACTCTCCAGATTCTTCATATGGGGCATACCATCTCCTTTAGTGGGACACATGGGTATTGCCGCCACCATGCAGCGGATTTCCTGCCACTACTATTGGCCGGGAATGACAGATGATGTGCGTCGGTATGTGAAGTCATGCCCTGAGTGCCAGAGGGTGGCACCGAAACACTGGACAGCACCGGTGATGTTGGGTGAGATGCCCATCATGAACTCTCCTTTCG
This sequence comes from Cepaea nemoralis, assembly GCA_014155875.1. Lineage (NCBI taxonomy): Eukaryota > Metazoa > Mollusca > Gastropoda > Stylommatophora > Helicidae > Cepaea > Cepaea nemoralis. The sequence goes on along the minus strand of JACEFZ010022286.1, from coordinate 5,824 downwards.
AGAGGGTAGCCATCGATATCGTGGGTCCACTTCCAGGACTAGGAAGAGGAACATGTATATACTCACAATGGTGGATTGCTGTACAATGTGGTGTGAGGCTATACCGTTGACCACGATTGACTCGAAAAGAGTGGCGGACGCACTGATGGAGGCCTTTACAGATTAGGCTTTCCGGATCAAATTCATGACGGACAATGGATCTCAGTTTGTGGAAAACTCATGGAGGAGGTATTTAGGGTGTTTCACTCTAACCACAATACATACCAGCCCTTACCACCTCAAAGCCAATGGACAAGTGGAGCGTTTCAACGGCACGTGATGACAATGCTCAGGAAATTAGCGCAGGAAAAACTGAAGGTGGGATGAATATATCCCAGCAGCACTTTTGCCTATCGGGAAGTTCCTCATGGCTCAACAGGACTACCACCCGCTACGTTGCTGTTGGTCGTCCAATCAAAGGACCGTTGGAAGCCATGTGAGGAGTTGGACTGAGAGGGGACGTCAGAAGAAGTGATCTCATCCTACAAATACGTGGAGGAACTGAAAGAAAAACCCCACAAGGATGGACTCTGGCAAATCAAAACTTGAAAAGGCCAGGAAAAGACATGCGGCTTACACAACCGTAGGTCTAAAGAAAGATCTCTAGAGGTGGGAGATAAAGTCTTGTTGCTACTCCCAACGGGAAACAACAAACTGGAGATAGGTTGGCAAGGACCATTTCCGTGGAAAGGGTGATATCCAGAACCAACTATCAGATCCGGATCCGGGGAAAGTCGAAGATTTTCCATATCAATCTCTTGCGGAAATACGAAGAGAGACCCGGAGACAAGGCAGCTCACCTCATGGCAATGGCAGTTGCAGTGGAGACAGAAGTGGGAACCAGCGAGGGCAGGGAATATCCTTAGTACACCAGGAAACCTATAGGGATGTACAAGTGAACCCTGATCTGACCTCCCAGAGAGGGAAAGGAAACCCAGGTCTCAAGTCTCATAAGGAGATACTGACTGATAAACCTGGACGAACGAGGTTGGTTGGAGTTTGAGATGACTTTGACCACACAGGAGCCGGTTCGTCAGAAGGTTTACCCAGTGCCATTCTCTAAAGAAAAAGCCCTGGAGGAGGAAATAAAAAAATTGTGGAGGATGACGTGATTGCACATCCACATCCCATACAATGCGGGGGTAGTTTTGTTACGCAAACCAAGTGGAGAACACAGGTTGTGTATAGATAACGACTGCTGAACAGTCATACACAGTTTCAGGTGGAACCTTTGCCGAATCCAACTCAGCTATTCGCTAGGCTCCATAAGGCTCGGTACTTTTCAAAGGTGGATCTGAGTCGGGGTACTATCAGATACCAGTCAAACCGGAGATTCGACCACTGTTAGCTTCAGTACACCCAGTGGACACTACGAATTTAAGGTCAATGCCCTTTGGACTTAGCAATGCACCTAGTGTGTTTACACGCATGATGAGGACTTACTAGATCCGTTACAGGATCCGTCCATCATCTCATTTATGGATGATATTCTGATTTCCAGTGACAGCCTGGATGACCACTTACAATCCTTGGAGAGAGTGTTAATAGGCTCAAGGAAGCAGGGCTTACTGCTCGTCCAACCAAGTGCATGATTGGTACCAGACTCTGGAATTTCTAGGTCACACCATCACTCCAGGACACATTGTTCCAGAAGAGAAGAACCTGGAGAAAATCAGAAATGCACCAAGGCCAAAAACGAAGAAGGATGTGCGATCTTTTCTCTCGTTGTGTGGGTTCTACCACAAATTTATCCCACATTTCACTGAACTGGGAGCTCCGTGACCGAAACCTTGAAAAAGGGATTACCGGATCAAATCATTTGGACACCAGAATGTGAGAATGCCTATAGTCAGTTAAAGGAGGCCTTGGTCAGCAAAACCTGTATTACAGCTCCCTGACCTTTCCAAACCATTTGTGTTGAGAACGGATGCGAGTGGGATTGGAATTGGAGCCGCTTGTTACAGGAAGGAAAAGACGATGCTTCGGTTTTGAAAACCTGTGGCATACGCAAGTAAGAAACTTCTACAGGCGGAGGAGGAATTATTCAACCGTCGAGAGAGAATGCTTGTCCCTCGTATGGGCAGTGCAAAAATTTCAGCCATATTTGTATGGAGTTAAGTTTCGGGTTCAGTCGGATCATCAGCCCTGATGTTCCTGGCTACTTCTCAGAAGCTCAACGCACGTTTGATGCGGTGGTCGTTGTTACTTCAACCGTATAATTTCACAGTAGAGTACATTCCTGGGAAGGAAAATGTTGGAGCGGATTTCTTGTCAAGACACCAGCTCCTGAAGAAGGAGGAATGAATTATCTGGATTTAACTCATGGTGGAGGAGAGTGAGATGGACTACTCTCTTAAGAGGGGGCTATGTCGCGAGATTGCCATGAGTTAAACAGATAAATATTCCCGACGTTTGCTTGGCGTGTATTTTCAGCACCATTATTTTACTAACTGGAAAACACCGCGGATGTCAAAATCTCAGGACAATATTTGTAGCTGCACGTGTACATCTATAACGGATTTGGAACGGTCGGTGTTGATGGTGACAGGTCCTGGCATCGCCTTGATTAGTTTGTCTACATTGAATGTAAATGGAAGCAGTGGGGTCAGCCCATCTACACATTTGGTGTTGAGTGAGAAGGAAGGGATACACCGAGTTGGCAGTTCATTACCAGTTAGAATCACATATATTGTCACCACGGAACAGAAGATTGACAAGTTTGTCAACATTTGAATGCAGATGGAAGCCGTGAGATCACAATGGCAGATGTAAAACGGAAGTACTTAGTAGGGAGAAAACAGTACATATGTCAATTCTTGGTTTCCGGAACATGAAGAGTTTGACGGGGTTATTTGCAACTGTTTGTTGGAAGTCGTCATAAAAATTCGCTGGCTTGTTTGAGAATCTTAACAATTACTGACAACTTTGACAGGATTTAAGCCCGGAAAAATAGATCCTTGCAAATGGTTGATATGTCCAAATAACACTGTGTGGGGGAGAAGAGGATAAAGTCACGTGGACAACTTTGGTAGTTTGCCATATAAACTCTAGTTGTGACCAGCTAGGGAGGACTTGAAATTATTGCTTTAGTCAGAGTGCCAGGGCACGGCAGCGCCTAGTGGAAATAATATCTACCGTGTGTTAATTAGTGACTTAATTTTACACGTGCCTATAATGGCAGATGTAGATATGATTGATAGGACTGCAGTGGTGCCATTTAAGGTATAACCTATTATAATATATTCGTTATAATTACTTTAGGCAGTAGCCTTGTTAAACTATAGTGTGATGATTAGCACTGTTAGTGGAAACTAGCTAGAGTAGGGAAGTGATACTTGACTCTGTTAGCTAGAATAGATTAGTGAAGTGTTGATAAGCTTTACTAGTTGAGAATTGAGTAATGAGGGATAATTGGGATTTCCCGTAGGTGTCCCTTGTGGGAGGGGTTCCACATTCTGTTTGCTGATTTTTCTTTGTCATAACCTGATTCGATTCTAGGTGGGTAGCTAATCTACTCTATGACTAAGTCTGGTTAGCTAACGATCATTAGGCAAGGTGATAGGCTTACACTCAGCCGAAAGAATCATGAACTAGTACTATCACCAGGTGTGTTGTTTCTATCCTAGGTTCCCTACCAGATCCAAGGAAGCTCAATAAAGTTTTGGGAAGGAAGAAAATCCCAGTCTGAAGAACACCAGTTCGGCAATCAATAAAGATTGCTTACAGACGTGATTAAAAGCTAGAGGGAGGTTGATTCACCCAACATAGTGAAGATTACAGTTGCACCATACAGCATTAAACAGTGGTAACGAACCGAGAACCGGTTAAGAGTAACTAGTGTTAGTACAGTAACAATTAACATTAGTAATTAGCACTTGCGGACTGAATGGTTCGATGTGCAACGAGGATGATCTGTCGACTAACACTTAACTTTACTAACTGTGTAAACACTAGAAAAGAACTTGTGCAGTTGGTTAGAGAACATTAGGAACGGACATTGTGTAGAGTGAATCCGGTCCATAAGTAACTGTTCATACCACCGGTGTCTATTTCTCATGTTCATGAAATGGGATTACCAGAGGTCTACAGAAGCAAAAGCAGTATCCGGCAGGATGGTTCCGGCAACGGGTGAGACGTACTTGTTCTGACGTAACGTGCTGTGGTCTATCTTTGCTGTGATCAGCGGACTGAGCTGATGTCTGAGAGTCAGATTCTCTACACTTTATAGAACACGTCACACATTTTCTTCGCATACACGTCTCATACACGTTACACTTTTATTTTAATAAATTAATCTTTATTAATTTCTAGAAGTAAGAGTTGTTGAGTATGTTGCGTTGGGGAAGTATGAGAAGGGGGCATAGTACGACAGTGTGAGAGTGATAGGAAAAGGTGTCCATAGGCTGATGGAGTGTGTTGGACGGAAGCTGGTGGATTCTCCAGAATATTGAGGGGAAAAAAAAAATAATATTATAATGTGGGTGTCGGATCTCCTCACTCCAGGGACGACACTTTAAAGGAGGACACGACAGTGGGGTTGAGCTTGTCTCACACGAACAGCCTAGAAGACAAGGGCCACCAATCGCCCTTGCGTGGGGTACATTAATACCTCGGTTGTCTCCCTTCGACTAGATCTAGACTTACTGGAAAAAAGGGGACTTGGACTTGTGGGAGTATTGCTAGGTGAATTCTCAGCCGTTCCGTGACATAGGCCCCCTCTTAAGAGAGTTGACCGCGTCGACTGTCTCCTGCTGGATGTTCACTCCTAGCAAACTCTTCCTCTGCCTCTGGGACTAGATGCCTAGACAGAAAGTCAGCCCCCAACTTCTCCTTACCGGGAATTTTTCCACCGTACAGGTGTAGGGCTGAAGCAACAACGACCACCGCATTCAAGCGCGCGTTGAGTTATGGGAGGTGCAAGCCCATCTTTGATGATGGTTGCTGGTGTCCTCAAAGGTACAACCTCCCATCACTTTGGGCAGTAACTTGGACAGTCCGTCTCATATCAGTGATCGAAAACCGCGCTTGCCCGTAGAGTCATTACGTTCGGCCGGACGACCATCCGACTAGCGTACGCAACGGGTGCAATACCGACGGATCTTCCCTTCCGGCGGTACCCGTGTCGGTCACTACCGCTATGTTTCCCCCAAAACATGTCTCGGGATTTGCGGTATCGTCCTCGATGGACGGTATAGTCTTCCAGAACACTCTGGACTCTGGTTTCCCTGGCATCTCTTTCGATAGCGGGGCCAGTCCGTCGATCGCGGTCGGAGTCAGGGTATCTCGCGCCGCATCCGACGTTACCCACCCCTTCCGAATGGGTTACTAGTGACTGACATTCGCCGACAGGTGCAGAGACTTGTCACCGGACCCTCTCCTCGTTTTTCGCGGAGATTTGCATGGAAAATTCTCAAAATTCCCCCGATCCGGATCTCGTAGTTGGTCTTGGACACTACCCTGACCACGGGATAAGGTCCTTGCCATCCTACCTCGAGCATATTGGTCCTGCTTGGACCCCACAATACTACTCTCTCCCACCTTATACCTAATCTAGTCTTAGTCCCGATCTTGGGGTTGACTTCTGGCAATCTGGGCATGACTTACTAACCGCGTACATCGCCAGTCATACGTGGCCTGTAATAATGACGGAAATCGCTGCAGCGTCCTGACACCCATAGTCCATTCGGAACGGTTTACTACACGAATCTATGGTGTGTCAACTCGAAGAATTGGGAGCGGGATAGTCCTTCGGGACCACCAAAACTGACCCATGCGTTCTCCCACC